>JANRMJ010000020.1:85268-121535 GCA_025584955.1 Alethe diademata
ACCAGAGGCTACCGGCAGGGCCAGACCCGCTTTCCGCGCGTCTCGCCTGCCTGCTGGAGGCCGCTCGGTGTAGCCGAGTCGAGCTCGCAGCGTAAAGAACCTCGTTTTATTAATACAAAGGAACAAATGTCAATAAGTTTGAATTCGGCCTTTTACCATGTCTTATCAGTAGGGCCAAAACCCTTAGAACCTCTCAAGTGGAATTTATGGCTTGCTTTTGACGTTTCACGACAGCTTAGGGAAAGAGTAATGATTTTATGCTGTATTTTGGACAACGTATATTGAGCTGGCTGCCACCCTATTACACTGAAAATGATTCCCTGGTGCTCCAGGTGCCTCTTCCTAGTTTTTACGTTTCGTCTCTTTTGTTGGTTTGTTTGGAAGGTTTTGTTGTGGTTGCCTTACAAACTGTTGCTTGGGGCTTTTGCTAGGAAGCTGGTTTTGCCTTCTGGGAGTTGACACCATTAAGAAGCTTGGCATGGTCTCTGTGCTTCAGCTGGATTTGATCAGATAGTCTCAGTTTAAGGCTCTTTTATGAAGGTCAAAAGTACAAAAAGCCTTGGTGATAACACCAATAACAGCAAATCTGCCAGACTCACTCTACACCAAACGCTTGTGTTTTGTGTTTGGGAAAGGTACTGTTATGAACAAAGTATCTCATCTGCAGGGTTTCTGTCATCATGAAGCACTGAGAAAACAGCATGTTATGAGCATATGGTTATGCTTCTTATGCTTCTTGCTGAAGAGAAAAAAAAAATAAGAGGAAACACTGAAAAGGAACAACTGAGAAACCATCCATAAGCTTGGTTTGGTAGAAATGGTTCATAGTCTTAATTAAGTGCAATACTTCGATATAATAATGGCAAGCTGTAGGAGAAACTAGGAAAAATACAATTTCCATGGGGATGTCTCAACTTTGGTTATGCATTGGTACAAATAATCATTACTTGACATATACAAAATTACTTTCACATTTGTCACAATATAAGTGACAGTGAGTCACAATATAAGGGAATCCTTGTAACTTAATGAATTTTGACATATTTAACGATGTTAGCTTTGTAGAAGTTACATTTGAATGGGTGCTAGAGACATGCATACATTTTTCTGTTATGTGTGTTGCTATTTGCTGTATTTTAAAATTTTATATTAAATGATTGCTTTGCAATTACAAGCAGAGTTTTCCGATGAAGCTTCAAATGAGCCAGCATTCAGGAATGCCTTTTTATTACCTACACCTTGATCAGAATATGAAGTCTAGCCCTATAATTAGCAAGTCACAATTAAAAGCTGAATACATTAATTGAAAATCTTAATTGAATTTACCTTGGAAGAAACACACCCCTAATAATGATAATTAAAAACACATTGGAAGTGTTTTGTTTCTTAATCTTTGATTTGTCTCTTTTTTGTTGTTGTTTTTCAACCCCTAAAGTTGTAGGTGGAGTTACTTGGAATAGGATAAAATGATTCTATAGTATTTTCTTCTCATTGTAATAATAGTATCACGTTATATTAAAGAAATAGTTTAAATAATGGAAGATACATTTTAGATGTAACTGTTTATTTCCCTTATTGTGTAAGATTACTCTTAAGAATATGGATTAACATAGCAGTTTGACTGAATGCCTTGATAAAATTTTGTGCCAAACAGCATTCTTAGCTTGCTGCTCACTGGTTCAGCGTGTGGTGTAGAAGCAGCTGAACTGCAAGGTTTTTCCTGCCTGAGCTGAGGAAAGCGCCTTTGAGATCTGTGACCTCCACACACTGCATTATTACTTGACTTTGAAATTAGCCTTTTCTCATTTATGAAATTAACATCTCTTCTTTACAGCTTAAATGACAGAATGAAAATAGTACATTAGAGGCTTAATAAAGTAAAAAAATAACTGTACCTCAGCAGTTTGAACAGCATGGTTCTAGTATGCATGTCCCGTCTATGTATGTGTGTGTGTATCTATGTGTGCACACACGTCTATGGCATCTTCTCTTATTTGCCAGATAAAGCAAGCAGAATTGTAAAATTTCAAAAAGTCATAGCAGAGCTTTCTTTAATACTAAGAAAAACCCCAAATTTTTGTGCCTGATGGAAGTTGCTGGCATCTTTCCGTACAGGTTCTCTAATGGTCTTGTTTCACCATGGCAACCAATATGGAGGTGCTGGCTCAGCAGGTAGTGGAGACTCAGCAGGTGGCTGAGGTGAGTGACAGATGATATCACAACAGTTGGTAATATGAGATTTTGAAATTAAAAACGTATTAGGGAGTCCCTGCTGTTTACAATTAAGCATAAACAGAACAGAAGTTCTTTATAGAAAAGTGTTGCTTTACACTTCGGGACAAGCATGACACTAGTGCAATCAGGACATGTTTTGTTCACCCTACTTTGTTCTGGTGGCCACCATATTAAGAATGCAAGTAGGAAGTTCAACGTGAGCTATAGAGAAACTTGGCTGTATTATGGACTGTTTAAAAAATGAAAGCAACAAAATTTCTTGTAATTTGATCGTTAGATTGACCATTTGGGACATGGAAAGCTTCTGCACCTAATTTGAATTGTAATCTAGATCCACCACAGTAACTGTTTGAAGTTACTTGTTTTACTCATGTGCTATACTGAATTTCCAGAAAGGTGATTAATTTAGATCAGTTTTTATATTTTGTGCCTACACTTAAAAGGAAAAAGAAAGCTAAAAACCTACTTAAAAGGATATTAAGTGATGGATGTCTTGATGCATATTTACTGAAGCTTGGATGCTCAACAGCTGAAAAGTTTAAATCAACTCATAAACACAAACTGCAAGTGTTTATCTCCTTCACTATGCAAACGTCTGTCAAAAAATAAACTAGATCTTTTGTCTGATTAAAATTATTCGGTTTAATATCCTTCAAGTTTACGGTGATTTTTCATATGGTTACATAATTAAGGGATTTAATAAATAAAGGGCAAATGAGCTGAGAAACTTGTGTAGATAAGGCTACTTTTCAGATATTAGTTTGGAGTTTTCTTTCACCTATTGAGCTAAGATTACACCTGTATATTAAAAAATATTTTTAGTTCAAGAAGAAGCCCTATATAAGAAGACAATATAAGTTTAATTCTGTTTTTAGAAGTGGAGTTGAGATTCCCTATTTAGAAGTACATTTTTTAAAAAGAAATTTCATTCTTTTTTAGCATGGCAAATGGCCTGTAAGTAACATCTATGGAATAGTTTCCAAAAACTTCCTGAGTTTTACAGTGAAACCCAGCAAGGGATTTTTCACTCTAGTTTTCTGTATCAGGTATGAATTTGGCAAGCTGCATTTTTTAAAAACACTTCCAAATATATTTGGAAAGAGAAACCTGTAATGGAAATACTGACTATACTATTTTAGTAGAAGTTGGGTGCTGTAATAACGTCTAAAGCACATAAAATATGTGACATTTGTAATTCCTCGTGCAGGAAATGCACCGTGGTATCATAGTGTGATGGTTGTATCTTGCCACTGGAGAGATCGCTCCATCTCAAGAGTGTATGAAGCTCTGTGATTTCTTCCTGGCCGGTGGGTAAATAGAGGGGTTCATCTCTTTATAGTATTCAGCTGCTGCTTAAATGATATGCCTGTCCACTATGTAAAACCATGAAAACTTTGTTCATGGAAAACAGTTGTAAGCAGCATTATGTTAGGAATTTATTAAATCTATGACGATGTTAATACTGAGTCATTTCTTTCTGAAAGGCTGGCTGCCTGCTGTTTGTGTCTTCTGTCAGATAGTTTTTAATGCAGGTAAATACAGAACTAGTTATCGCTAAAATTCTATATTTGTACTCATCATCTTAGAGAAAATGCGGAATCAAACTTGGCACTTTTAAAAATGAGAGATCTTTGGAATATCATCTTTTTTATCAATGAAGATTAAATGGAAGAAGAGGGTCACTGACCATGCGCTAGATTTCAAGTTATGAACTGTGAGAGACAAGTTGCACCCAGATAACCTGATGCAAATAAGAGCATCTTTACCTATATCGGCATCACTTTTCCAATGTAATTACCACGTATATAGTGCATGGGTTATTGTGAACTGTGATGCCAAGAACCAAATCAGACTGTCATGCAAGTAGGCTACATGTTGTTTCTCTTTCTTAAGCAATAGTTCATCAGCTTTGTCTATCATGAAACTGAATTATTCACAGAAGTTGCTGAGTGTGCTCGTGTGTTGCATGTATTTTTGTACTTATTATATTTTTCGGATTTTTAAAAATTGTTCTTGTAATAGTTTCAAAGGGTTTCACTGCTTTTGCTTGCTTCTGCTTTATATAGTGTTGCTTGTTTAATTTTTTTCCAGTTGTGCATTTCTGAACAGGTTGGATGACTGTTCCCTTTTTAGTGTTTGAAGTTGCCATTACTTACAGTTCATGAAACTGAAGAAAAGAGAGCAGCTAGGGGATTCAGAGGGAATTTCAGCAGTTTCTCCTCATCCTGAGCAGCTTTTGAAAAGCAGGAAAAATACTTCAGCGTTACTGAAAAAATAAGTAATGCTTCTTTTCTCAAGTATTCATTTAGTCCTGTCAGTGTGCAATATGCAAGTGGCCTAGGTGCAGTCACAGCACCAACTTAGATCTGACTTGAATACTGTTTAAGAAAATGTGTTTGGTTTAAAGTGGAGGTGCGTTCCCTGTGTAGTACCTGTGATTTTAATGCAAAACTTTAAAAATTTTAAACAGAGCTGTCTTGGGCAGTGGGGAGAAGGGGAGAATGTGTGCTGGTGGAAATAAGGGCTATTTCATCTTTCCAACAGCAGCTCTGGTATGACCAAGAATAATTTTTAGTAGTTGCTAGAAGTGTCCTTGGCCAGCTCTCTGACAGCCACAAACTATTCCTGGTGCATCCTTTTTCCTCTTGGAGGCTACAGGGAGAGAGTCACATGAGGTGACTGTTGAGCCCTGCACTTCCTGGATCTTGTTTATGACAACTGCATTGCTGGAGAATTTTCAGCTGCTTTCAGTTCCCTCAATGTCCTGGTAGGAAACTTTCAAAGTCTTGAGCCTTTTGGAAAGCATGTTTTGCCATGGAGCTCAAAAAATACTGGATATCTTTGTCACATAAAATATTTTCTTGACCCTCTTCAGACATCTCTTGACATACTACATCGTAAGTAGTTCCACAATTCAGATTTTGGTCCAGATGAGGACAGTGTGCCAGAAAAGGAGAGAAGAAACACTGTTGTTCTGATAGAATAAGTTTTTACTTTGTTTTAAGAATTAATAAAGTGTGACATAAGACCCTTTAATATTTTATTGCTATCATTATCATTTTTCATAGTGGAGTTTTGATGCAAAGTCTTCTTAAACAATTTTTGGCTTTTATCAAGTTCCTCTTAATGGTAAAAGACTTAGACATACCATGAGCATGAGAGGTATCCACAGAAAGTGCACATGGGAGTAAGGAGATTGTATCTGGTTTAGGCAGTTTGGCAGCATTTGAACTGCATACTGTTCCCAGATGTGGCACCAGCTGCTGGTGTAGTAAACCTGGGGGGTGCTACAGAAAAGCTGCTGCTGATGTGCCAGTTGCCTGTGACAGTTGCCTTTTTATGTGCTGTACAAAATCTTGCACTGGCATCCTATTAGGGAAGTTAAACTAGAGCTCTTCTAATGGTGAATTCAGCTTCTATCTGCCATCCTGCAAAGGATCCAAGTGGTCAGAAAAGCGAATTCCAAAGAGAATAATTGAAACATTTTTCAGATATGTCTTACACCTGTGAAGGAAATATATTTGCCTATACATTTTTTGTAAAAGCCTATTATTAATGTAATAGCTAAAAATACTCATTACAAAAAACAACTATGGAAAAATAAGTCTTTTTGATTTGAGTTACAGGTGTAAAACTTGGTACTATATTTTTCATTTAAATACTTCAGTTGTTTTATGGGTGCAGTTAAAAATATTTGGTCTGTGATTACTTATGCTTTAATTAATACTATAGCAAAGAGAATAGAAATTATTGTCTCTGAAATTGATTTACACATAGGGTATTCAAGCAATACAATTACTTTGGCTTTTATTGGAGTGAATATAGAAAATTATTTTTCTGCTTAAGTTAGAAACAATTAGAGGCTTTAAAAATTCCTCTCTCTGTGGCCATTGAATTATTCCTTCAATTTATTGCTCAAATACTGCTTTTATAATCAATGGGGGGGGGGGGGCGAATAAGCTACAGAAATTATTGAAAATATGGTTAGTCAGTACAGATATTTATTATATATACACAGATGCATAAGTACACGATGGACATATCAGTAAATTACTGTATAAACTTGACTATATGCCTAAGAAGAAACCTTTTTTATTTCTAATGACATAAAATAATGAAATGCTTTGAGAAGCTTAGCTTCAGATTACTGATTTTGTGTATACAGATCTATTTTATATATATACATCCGTCTACTGGAAGTTTAACATGATTTCAACTAAAATTTAGAAACTGAAAAAAGTAGAAAAAATAAGGTAAATATATAATTACATATATTTATGTTTTAAAATGGGAAAATTATTAATAATTTAAACGGAAGAAACCAAATTTAATTTTGCCAGCCTTCAATATGCACCTAATTGCTAAATACTTGGTTTTAGTTTAATGATGGAAAAGGTAATACATATGTGTTTAAGTGTATTTTTATATTTCTTGAGCTTTGTGTAGATTTGCTATGTCCCTTAAGGCAAATCATTATTAATTTCTATAAACTTCAGCATATGGAATTATTGCTAGTGGTACTTACTGGTTTGAGAGCCCAAGCAATTGTATTCTAGATATAAATAATACTTTCACCTACACTAGATCACACTTAGTTTACCTAACATTTACAGTGTACCCCTGCTGTAAATACACTCTTTTAGGTAATTACATATAGATCCTGTTTTTGGAGAGATGTACAATAGATGACTGTGTTTTCTGTCAAACAAAGTGCCTAATTTCAGTAGTGAGCATATTTCTGTGATAAGGAGTCCTTGAAATTATGAGAAAATACTAATGCTACTTAGACACTGAAGTTTTTCATTTGCCACAGAAGCTTTTGTAGTGGAATTACACTGGATTTTGTTGTTTATTGTTGTTAGTAAATTTATTGTTGTAAAACCTGTCA
This sequence comes from Alethe diademata, assembly GCA_025584955.1. Taxonomy (NCBI): domain Eukaryota; kingdom Metazoa; phylum Chordata; class Aves; order Passeriformes; family Muscicapidae; genus Alethe; species Alethe diademata. Next base: position 92,392 of record JANRMJ010000020.1, read on the forward strand.
AGTACATTGTCACTTTCTCAAAACTTCATGTACTGTAACTTCAACAAATTTAACTTTTAACTTAAAAATATTTTCTGTTTTCATCTGTTTGTCAGCTTTCACTGCAGCCTCATAAAAATGTTTTGTTTTGGAATGAACTTTTAAGGCTAAAGATGCTCAACAGGGAATCTGATGGATTTTCCTTTCAATTTTGCTAATTTGAAGTTAATTATCTCAAGTGAGATCACATGGCACATGTAGGACCAGGGGATCAGGCCCAGCCAGCATGGGTTTAAGAAAGCCAGGTGCCACCTGTGCAACATGATCTCATTTTCTGATGAGGTGATGCACCTAGTAGCTGAAGGAAAGGCTGTTGATGTGTTTCAGCAAAGCCTTTGACACTGTGTCCCTGCACTGTCCCAGAGAGGCTGCAGCCCATGGCTTGGACAGGTTGGATTCAGAACTGGTTGAGTGACTGGGGAGTGGTGCCACATCCACAATTCCATCACTAGTGGGGTTCCTCAGGGCTCAGTTTTGGGCCTAGTTCTCTTTAATATCTTTACCTGGATGAGGGGATTGAGGCCAAGGCCATAGGTCCTGCTCTTGGGTCACCACAACCCCACACAGCACTCCAGGCTTTAGGCAGGGTGGCTGGAAAGCCACTCAGCAGGAAAGGGCCTGCAGGTGCTGGTCAACAGTGGCTGAATGTGAGCTGAGTGTGCCCAGATCACACAGGAACACCAATGGCATCCTGCCTTGGATCAATACTAGCCACTGGTGATGCCACACCTCAAATCTTGGGGTCAGTTCTGGGCCCTGCACTGCAAGAAAGACATTGAGGGCCTGAAGTGTGTCCAGAAAAGAGCAAAGGGCCTGGAACAGTGTCTGGAGAGTCAGTCATAGGCTGAGGGGTTGGTTTGACCTGGAGAAAAGAAGGCTCAGAGGGATCTTCTCAATCTCTACAACTCCCTGACAGGAAGTTGGAGCTGGGTGGAAGGAAAAAAGGGAAATGGCCTCAAACTGTGCCACAGGGGGTTCAGGCTGAGCATGCTTTGCAAACCCAGAAAAAGACATGGCTGTTTAGTTCCAAAATGTTTAAAGAATTTCCATGCAGGTACCTTACAGCTGTCTGTCTTTTTCCTTGAACAGTGTGGAAGAATAGACTCTTCTTTATTTCCAAGCTGCCTGCAGTACATTGTTGTATAAGTTTTGGAGATTCATCAATGAAAGGCTAAGGATTCTACAACTGAACAACTGTAAAACAGTTTTAAAACACCTTCTTGCTCTAATTTAGACCTTTTAAAGGGTGTATATCTTTGTCAATAATTTGGCATGGAAGACAAGAAGATCATCAATTAAGTGTGTCCTCTAAGAGTCTTGATTTTTGGGAGTCTTTTTTCTCACCTAGGTATCTTGTTTTCTGCAGCCGAAATCTTTGAATCATCCAATAATTAGAAGATGCCTCTTATATCTACATCCCTCCTGTCTATTTTCCTCATTTAATATACAACTTTTGTGACCTTTGTATTAAAGCTAATTGGAGATTGCATGTTCAATTTAGATTCTACTTCTAGGGTATGTGGGACTACTTATGATACAGGCAATAGGGGAGTAGAATGGTATGGTTTCATGAAGTCTTGTGTATTTTAATACCTCTGCTTCCCCAAAGAGACTGTAGTCCATGTTCCTTGCTATCCAAACTGTTTTTTCTTTCTTGATGTCATAAATGAACTTTTCTTTATATTAAACAAAGATTTTTCAAAGCAGGCTAAAATTGAAACTACCCTGTTGTCCAGCTGTACAAATTTTGATGTAATTCCACGATTATTTAAAGGAGGATTTGACAAAAATAACTTGTGACTATCCTGGTTTTGGACATGTTACTGCAGATAAGAGGTTCATAGAATGGTTTGGGTTGGATGTGACCTTCAAGACAGTCTAGTCCAACTCCCTGCCACAGGCAGGGACACCTCCTACTGTCCCAGGCTGCTCCCAGCCCCAATGTCCAGCCTGGCCTTGGACACTTCCAGGGATCCAGGGGCAGCCACAGCTTCTCTGGACACCCTGTACCAGGGTCTCACCACCCTCAGAGGGAACAATTTTTTCCCAATATCTAATCTAAATGTTATCATGGATGTTTAATTCAAGATTTAACATTTTTGCTCTGAAAACAGCTTTGCAAGAGGTGTTTTTCAGGCTGAGTATTCAAAACTAATTTTGCGTTATAGTTTGGTAGTCTAGAAAGGCGTGGAATAAAACAAGAAACAAGAGTACTCAGAATAATGCCAAAGTTAATCTCTGTCATTCAAAAATACTTAGCTATTATTAAAAGGGGAACTCCTTTACATTATTTATATATGATGTATTTTATTTTGACAGAAGCAAAAAATGAGACAAGCGTATAATCGAAAGTTGAAAAAAGTATTTCTGCATTTCAGTAAGCTAAAGGATCATACACTACTTACCCAGTGATTCATTTGAGCAGAGTGGTGGTGGTAGTGGTGGTTTGGTTTTGTCAGGTTCACTCCATTTCCAGATAAAGAAAATATTCTGATAATTCAATGAAAGGCAATCCAAGTTGGTTAAATGACTGTAACCTTTCCAGTAAATTTAGATTCTAAACTATAGGGCTATCTGATCTGTTAGAAATATAGGTATTTTTAGAAGTGTTCAATACTCTAACAGTGAATTAAAATTCTGTACGTTATTTACAGGTGCCGACTGTTCAGACTTCACTATCTGAATCTCCAGTGATGACCAGCCCTTCACAGCGTATCCAGATAATTTCCACAGACTCCTCTGTAGCTTCACCACAACGCATTCAGGTAAAAATCTATTAATTAACCAACTAACTTTTTTTTTTTCTCCTCCTTCCACTTAGTTTTATACAAAAGCATGCTAAAGACTATGGAATACTTCCTTTAAGTCTTGTGAGAACAGATAATTTTTAGAGAAAACTAAAATTCTTTCTTTCTCAGTATTTATTTGGTGCTGACTAGATGGCTGTATATAATAGTTAGCCAGTGAGGGGTATTTACACAGGTTAAACCTCACCTACACAAGCAAATCTCCTGAGCCCTGGGCACAGCAAAGGGTGAGATATTGCCAACAGAAATCTGAGATCATATCCAAGTGCATTCCTCTTCCCACTTATTTAGGAGCCAGTAGGGGATTAATCAATCTATTCAGCACAAAGTTTGTCTTCGGGAATGCTGCACAGTGGGTCTTTGTAACTGGTAGATACTAAAAAGATGTCATTATGTGTCAGAGTGTATTCCGTGGGAAGTTATATAGGACTTACTAAATTTTGATTAAACACTAGTGCATATTGATATGGCTACTCTACCAGCCAAAATAGAGATTATGCTACCAGACAACTGTATCAGAAACCGAAATCTTCCATCATAACAGAATCTTGAGAATCAGCATGTAAAACAATAAGGCTACCTGATTCTATCTTTTGTGGATAACTTTAGGGAATAACATCTTATGTAAAATATGTACGTAAAAAATGCATAGGTAAATGTTAACTGGAGAACATCTCCTTAGAGATATTTATAAAGAAAAATTGGAGAAAGCTTCTTTGGAATTTTCACTGATACAATTCTGAGATGGAATGAAAGGTTTTAAAACACAAAATTTCCCATTGTCATGAATATCTTCAATGTTTTACAGATTGTGACAGATCAGCAAACAGGTCAGAAAATTCAAATAGTGACAGCAGTGGATTCAGCTGTGTCTCCAAAGCAACAGTTCATTTTAGCTAGTCCAGATGGAACTGGTGCAGGAAAGGTGATCTTGGCAGCACCTGAGACATCTAATGCCAAGCAGCTTATCTTTACCACCACAGACAACATTGTGCCGGGCAGAATTCAGGTAAATACAGTAGTTTTGATAAACCATGGAATTTTGTGTTTAATTTTGTTTTGTTTTGACATTAAGTCTAAATTGCTTTAAGACCAATTGCAGAGTTTTCTCATTACATGGATCAGACATACCAATTTTAGACTTCATTGTTCAATCATAACTCCTTCAGTCTTCACCTACCTCATGTACTCCATGGCACTCATCATCCCTTGTCATGTGTTCTCATTCAAGTTCCAAAAACATAAGTGAATACTTAAGATAGTGCTTGTGAGAAGTGCCAGGATTTCTCAGTCTGCTCAAGATTCACAGATATACAGAGATTAAACTCACCTGAGCAAATTTACATGAGTTTGTACTTTACATTCAGTATCAAGACACTGCAATAAAGCACTGTTGGTTTTTTTTGGGTCTTGAGCATAATCTACAAGCACAGGAGCTTTGCAAAGCCAAGGATGTAAACAGTAATCTACCTCTCATATAATTTCAGGTTTTTTCCTAGCAGTCTTAAAAAAGAAAAACAAAAGAAAAAGTGCCTGATCCCTCTTGTTACTGCTACAATGAAGAATATTTTACAGGGAGAAGAGTAATCTTTATGTAAATATTTTTTAAATGGTATTAACAGTCTTCTAAAATTAATTTTTGCCATGCTAAATAGGATATCTGACATTACAGAGGGGTTGGGTTTTTTAATTTTTCTTGGTTAAATAGAGTGTTCAGAACAGAAGTTTTGGAATCCAAGGCCTTTGAAAGCTAAACTGTTTCTATGGTAGATCTGAGCTCCAGGCTATCCCCTTCGAACCATACATCCCTAATAGCTAGAGAAGAGATAGATGGGAACAGCATCTGAAAGCCAGCTGTCTTTGGCTAAAAGATAGCAGCTACTTGAGAGTATTTGCAAGAAGGGAAAAATACTGTTGATTGCACAAGTGAGGAAACATTTGTACTAAACAAAGCTAGCAGTTTTATTTGTAATTTGTTTTGATATGACTGTTTCAAAACTCTCACTCTTTTCAGTAAGAGCTCTCATTAAATTGCATTCCACAGGCCATACTTATTCATAATCCTACTTACTCATAATCATACTTATTCATAAATCTTCCTCTTAGCTGATACACCTATCTTGTTCTATAGGCAAAGCTCCTTACCTTCATATCTGGCTAATTACATCTTTTTGTTCTGGAATTTTGCTTTAGATAGTGACAGACTCTGCTTCAGTGGAACGTCTGCTAGGAAAAACTGATGTTCAGCGGCCCCAGGTAGTAGAATATTGTGTAGTCTGTGGTGATAAAGCATCAGGTAAGGAAGCCCACAAAGTGGTATTGAAGAAATTTGCTTGAAAGGATGACTGGGATGAAGAGATTATTTTTTTCATGTGCTTTAACTAATTTTAGTTATGCGCATGGAACAAGCAATTGAGTTTTTAAATGGAAAAATATAACATACTCTGTATCTATACACAAAAAATAGCTAAACTCTGCGTGGAAGAATATCGGGTTTTTTCCCTTGAACTGAAGCATATGATAAATTGGCTGAAAGATGAGATAATGATTCAATTGCTCCTGGTAATTAAAAAAGACTACTTGAAGCATGTAGTCAAGTTCCCCTCAGTGATGGGCAGCCATGAAATAAACATGTCACCTAAAAATGTCTAACTAGTCCAAGAAAAGGCTTCTTCATGTTCTTTACCAAACTTAACACTTCCTAGTAGAGTTTGTTCTACTATCACAAAACAAGGCAAGCAGAGATCATGTGAGTCCTCAGTGTTTCAGTTCCATGCAGTAACAAGGACTCTTAGGATAAAATTTTTGTATTAGTCAAGAGGCGTTCTGTGCTTTCATCCTAGAGAGATACCAGAATTAATATGGACAGGAAATTTAAATGAAGATTCCATTTTAAATTTTGGTGTAAAATTACTTGTTTTCTGAAATTACTTGAGCTCCTAGCTGGTATGTTCTCTAAATGTATCCTGTGGTCTGTAACATTAGACAGAATTGTATCTGTACTTACACAGAAGGGGAACTATACCTTCATCAACTGCACATTCAGAAATAGGCTGAGCCTTCCTCTCTTCACTCTCTCACCAAAACCCCTGACAATAGGTGAACCAGAAGTATCTTGTGAGACTGTCGTAATGCTTTCATGGTCCAAAATGTTGGTACAAATACAAAACAAATTTAAAGGGTGACTTAGAGTGTTTTACTTGCTTAAAATGAATATTTCTATGCTAAAATATAAGTAATTTCCAACTGATAATATCTACGTTTCCTAGGTCGTCACTATGGTGCTGTCAGTTGTGAGGGATGCAAAGGCTTCTTTAAAAGAAGTGTAAGGAAGAATTTGACCTACAGTTGCCGTAGCAACCAGGACTGTATCATCAATAAACACCATCGGAATCGATGCCAGTTTTGTAGGCTTAAGAAATGTCTAGAGATGGGCATGAAAATGGAATGTGAGTGTTAAGTACTCAATGTGATACTGTGCCTACCAAGTAACAATTATGTGGACTACCACTTGTTAGTGTGTTCTCTGTTTTGGTGTATGTTGCTTGAAGGAAACAGAACTTTTTGGCAGCAACTAGTGCACTTTTCTTTCATCACTGTTTTATGTCTGAGGTGCAGTAGTGGTTTGTTTGGAACCATGTCTCCAAGTACTATTGACTTTGAGGAGCCCAGTTACAGCCTCACTTAGAATGCGTATTCCAAACACAGTGTGTGTTTATAATGGAAGATATTTTGACATGGGTTGACATGAATCTGAGTCTAATATTCTGTTTTGAGAATCTGCTTTCCTTCCAGTTTATTTGTACAGCTTTTTCTACCATTGATAGAAAGCAGTTAGTCTTTTTTCCCCTTTTAAAATTTTTGTTAATTTCATAATTTGTGAGCAGTGTTTTATGAGGCATTGAATAAACAGTCATATGTTTTAAAATACGCCTTCATGTTTGTATGCAGTACTGCATACATTTCCAGTGCTAGCAGCCAAACACTTGTTTCAATATATTTTTTTTTCAGTTTCTATCACCTGTTCTTCAATTTAGCACTATGTGAAACAATTACAAGGTTGTTTTGTGATCTGATCTAAGCAGGTAAGTTCCAACCATTGAGTTCAAGGGAGGCAGAACTTTAAGCTGTAAACAGCTTAAATATAACAAATAATTGTTGTATTTGCACTCTGAAACTCCAGACCTGTTGTGATGATTCTGGTGCTTTGCACACAATGTGCTGAATATGAGACGTTTGTACAAGAGAAAACTGCTACAGTTCCAGAAAGTAAAGCTTTCTTATCCCAGTATGATTAGGGTATATGTTTACTGACTTCACTGGCATTGGGTCAGGCTTCTGATTAACTAATATGTATTCACCAAGTCAATAAATTTGATATGCCAATTTTTAAGCCTCTAAATTTTGCTAATAGTAACAATATTAGCAAAAATAAAATCAGGAATTAAGTAACTCTTATTGGTTGAAATGATAACTTTCTGTAATGTGTTAAATAATAGTATTTTAATACTACGAAGATGCACTTTTCACTGTCTTTAAAGTAACTGCTTCTTACTATTTCTATTAAAACATTTGCTACACTTGTTCATCACTTCTGAGACTGAGCTTAGTTTGTTTCAATTCTCAAGTATAAATACAGATTATGAAAGGGTTAGTTGTGGAACACTGTTCCCTAACTGGCTGGAATTAATGGCTGTGAGTGAAGTTTATGTCGTGCAGAGAGTATCCTCTCAAGGAATTAACCTGCATTTCTCAGGTAACTTGCCTCTCCTGATTTTTTCAGGGTTCCTTCTGGGTTTGCATTGTTTTGTGTCATCCGTAATAGGAAGGTGCCTAACATTTAGATACAGCTGTGCCTTTAAAAAAAAAATAAACAAATTGAAAACACAATCTGTAGAATCTTCCATCTTATCAAATGCCAAGAAAAAAGAGCAATGTTTTATTCCCGATCAGTAAAACTTGAAGCAAAAGAACAATCTGTCACTTTCTTAGTTAAAAGTATGTATAAAAATACACATACTCACAGATAGAGTAACATCAGAGCTTGCATTTCTTCACTCTCGGTATTGAATTTCCAGTTTTGCACTGAGCTGGTACACTATCATAACTGCAGGAATTTTACTTACTTTTTGTATTTTTAGTTTGAATTATTTCCTTTCAAATATGTCTTTATGTAGCAGTTCAAAGTGAAAGAAAGCCTTTTGATGTGCAACGTGAAAAACCAACCAACTGTGCAGCTTCTACAGAAAAAATCTATATAAGAAAAGATCTTCGAAGCCCTCTAATAGCAACTCCAACATTTGTGGCAGATAAAGATGGGACACGGTGAGTACCTCAGTTCCACGCCTCTTTTTTCACTTTATTTGTGCATATTGCTTTGCAGTCATGCATTTCCCCTCTGCTCTCAGAGGGAACAGAAAAGAACTCTAATGCACACATCATCTGTTTCCATTGCCAAGGCCAGTGTAGGTTCTGCTTCTCATGAAAGTTTTTATGTCTGCGTGCAGGTATGTGGTTTTCAGTTCAGAGCTAGCTCTTGTCCAGCCAGGTCAGAGCAATGCAGGACAAGTGAATCATATCCAAGCAGAAAGCATGTAGGCTAATGCTGCGATGCATTCAGGTTAGCACTCCTCTGAAATCAGATCTGCAAATGGCATGCCTGGGCTTCCTTCTCCTTGAGACAGTAGTTAGGGAGACTCAGTGACTGCTGATTCAGATTCCAAGAGACTGGTTTCAACTATAGCAAAACAGCAGCTTCCTTTTACTGTATGGAAGTAACTTCAAGATGGTTCCCGCACTCTCAGATGTCTCCTTAGGCAGTGGGTGTGAAAATGCACATCATAACAAACAAAGGCAAGATTTCTTTTTTTCTGAATCGAATAAAAGAAGTCTTGGTTAAATACAACATTTTTAAAACTGTAGTTTATGACTGGTTGAGAACCACATAAAAAATTGGGATTTTATTATTCTGTTTTCATGGGGGGGGAAGTGTGTGTGTTTAATTTTTTATATACGTATTCCTTGTTGAACAAATGACACTGCAGTTAGGAAGTTTGGGCTACAGGTTTCATAGAGAATTGTTTTTCAGTGTTCTTGTTTGAAAGAAGTACTCACAGACACATCTGCTTCTTAGAAATTTCCTTGAGCTACAGATCCATCCACCTCTAAACAATACTATAGTTACTGAGAACCACTCTGTTATTTATGTAGGATTCAGATTTGCATAATATGTGATAATTTGCTGCCTGTGCATGCTCACAGTGATAGCTGTTAGTGTCAGACCCCTTGTACTGTAACGTCCTGCAGCCCACACCTGTGTTGTGTGCATCGGTATTGTGTTATGGACACTTGGAGCATCACATAAGTAGCAAGTAAATGTCTTGCTGACTGCAAAAACTTTCCACTGTCTCCCTAAATTAGATACAGCAGAGGGGAAGGATATTTGGTCAAAAAGCAGCAGAAGTAAAGGCAGCAGAGAGTTTATGCAGGCTTTGATTGCATGACTGTTTCTGACTATATTCTGGAATGTAAAAAACATTCCTATGACTTTCATTCAGTGCTGGCTGTTGTCTTGCTTGGAATACAGAGTTATGCCTTCCTCCAAAGTCTAATATAAAACTAGAGCTACTAGGTGACTTCTGAGGGCATGAGAAGACAACAACTTCCCTTAAAGCAGAACAAAAAGCAAATGAGAAGATACACATTTGGGAAGTTGTCATTGTTCTGCACTGGAAATTAAAAGATATTTCAGTCTTTCTGCCTTTCAAGCTACTTTTTGGGAACTGTTTCAGAAAGACTTAAGTCCTGATAAATAAAATGTAAGCTTCACTAAATTGTTTCTTTAAAAACTGGTAATTCCTTTCATGCTGTCATAAATTGTTACACATTCTTCTGATTAATGGAAAATACTGTTGACTATCAGATGCCTTATGCTTTTGAACAGGTCAGCTGGTCTTCTTGATCCGGGAATGCTCGTGAATATTCAGCAGCCTTTGATTAGAGATGATGGTACAGTCCTCCTAGCTGCTGATTCCAAGGTATTACTGGCTCACTTCAGTTCTGAGCATATCTATTAATTTGTTCAGATTACTTTATCTATTGAACATAATCTCAAACAGTTGTTGCTCTTGAGAAGATAAGGTGGGAAGTGTGAAGAACCATATGAATGGATGTAATAAATTGATCAATAGGACTGTGGTTTCTTTCGGCAAGCATATTTCTGCAAAAAAGTTCTCCATATGAGATCTCATCTGGGACTAAGATTGATAATTAGAATATGATTTAAAGATAATTGAGAGCCATTGTTCTTCCTGGCATTCAGGAGGAAGGAAAAGGTGCGTAGGGGAAAAGGAACAAAAAGATTAAGAATGGGGGGGAAAATCATATATGATATATTGATTACAATTTTGATTTACTAATACAGTGTTTCCTTTTTAGGCTGAAACAAGCCAAGGTGCCTTAGGAACACTAGCAAATGTTGTAACATCTCTTGCTAATCTCAGTGAGTCGCTAAATAATGGAGATACTTCTGAAGTTCAGCAAGAAGAGCAATCTGCAAGTGAGATTACACGGTATGTGTTTATATTTACACCTTATTTAGTAATTTGTGTTCTATGTGGTGTATCCTTACACTCATTCATTAAAGGAATTTGGCATTGTTACACCAGACAGGGTACAGATTGCCAGATTGCCCCTACTTTGAAACATAAAACGAGTTCTTTAGAAATCAGTTTTCGCTCTTGCCCTCTTGTGAAGAACTGTGTCCTGTGTTACAAATGTAGTGGTCTGAAGCTAGACCAGATTTGGTTGTCAGAAAAATAATAAATGACTAGTTTGTGACCTTGAAAAACTCTGAGAATAGCAACATTTCAGTGCCATTTTATTTCACAGGAGTGTTTTATGTAAGCTTCTCCTGTGCAATGCTTGTGACCTTAGCTGTTTAGGGGTCTACATTACTGCAGATTTATTTTTGAGATTGTGCTGCCATAAAATCTCCTGGTAATGTAGATTTAGAAAGAGCTTGAAGTGTTTCTTTTCTTTATTAATGAAAAATATATGAAAAAGGGGCATGAAATATTAAAATTTCCAGCACAGCTTGAGATTTGCAAGGCTGCGATTTTTTTTTTTTTTTTTTTTTTTTTGGTTGGATGTTTTTGGTTGTGTTTTTGGGGGGGGGAGGCAGGTTGGCTGAATTTAGCAGTATAGGTTAATAAGATAAAATATTCGGACTCAATACTGTTTCTCAAAAATATTTTTAGGAGGAGCTTAACTGTCATGGTTTAGGAATGGTATTCTCCAATTTAATGTTTACACTTAAATAATGCTGCCACTTGCTCCCCCTCCAGTCAGATTTATAAAATTTATATATATATAATTTATAAAAATCTCCCAAAAAACATCTTGACAAAAAAAAGTGGCAAAGGAGGACTATACCATAATACTGTCCACTGGTATCAAACTGGGACACAAAATTCTTTTTTACGTCTAAGGTCTGTTAATCCTAAGAGAATTTACAGTGATTTATTTGGGTAATGATCCAGCAACAGCTTGAGTGTAAAGGAGACTGGGACCAGGTCTTGTGTTACTGTCATAAGGCTTTTAAGGCTCTGTAGTGGGAGATCAGGAGTGCCTGGCCATATTTCATCTTAACAGAAAGGAAATTCAGGCATATTGTCTAGAAGAAAACCACACTGTTCTCCACTGTTCCAAAAAGCTGGAGATCAGGGATGGGGACAAGGGCAGGGACTTGGTTCTTCAGAGTCCATCTGGTCTGTAATCCCCACCCAAATCTATGAGAAGGGAGAATAGTGAATGGTGAGTGCAAGAGGACTGTTGTGGTTTAAGCCCAGCAGACAACTAAGCCTCACACAGCTGCTCCCTCACTCCCCCACCAGCAGACTGGTGATAGAATCAGTAGGGTAAAAGCGAGAAAACTTGTGGGTTTGAGATTAAGACAGTTTAATAGGTGGAGCAAAAGCCACACACACAAGCAAAGTAAAGGAATTCATTCAGTACCTTCCATGGGCAGTCAGGTGTTCAGCCACCTCCAGGACAGCAGGGCTCCCGCATGTGTAACAGTTACTTCTGGAGACAAACACCATCACTCCAAATGTCCCCCCATTTCCTCTTTCTTTCCCCTTCTTTATATCTGAGTGTGATGTCACAAAGTATGGAATAACCCTTGTATAAGTTGGGGTCAGCTGTTCTAGATGTGTCACCTGCAAACTTCCTGTGCACTCCCAGCTTCCTCACTGCAGGGAGGACAAGAAGCCTTTACACTGTGCAAGCACTGCTGTGCATAACAAAAACATCTCTATATTATCAACACTATTTTCAGTGCAAATCCAAAACACAGCCTCATGCTAGCTACAGCAAAGAAAATGAACTGTATCCCAGCCACAACTAGCACAGCACAAGGCCCCTTTACTAGTACAAATATTAGGATAAAACTATCAGAGCAGGATTTACTGTATGAAGTCCTTCCCTTACAGAGGAGATCTTTTACCAGCAATACGTGGGCACATCTATTTGTTTTATTAATGTCCAAAGAGTACAGAGGGACCAAGTTGTAATGAAAAGTCTGACCTTGTGTCAGCCTAAAGAGTTATTGTGTATGTTGCCTCTAAGTGGAAATGTTTTATAGCATTTAATTTGAGCACTATGAATTTTTTAAGATCTAAGGAAGCACTCTTTCATTGTTTACTTATTTATTATTTTTTAGGGCATTTGATACTTTGGCTAAAGCACTTAGTTCCACAGATGGTACAACAGCTCATAACTTGGCAGATGGCATGGACCCTACAGGAGGAGGGAATATTCATGTAATCAGTAGAGATCAGTCAACACCAATTATTGAAGTGGAAGGACCCCTACTTACAGATACACATGTCACATTTAAGGTATGTGATTCTTTAAATGTCTTACTAAATAAACTAATGCTTAAGATGTTTGAGCTCCTACATAATTTCTTGTCTCGTATTCCCAATTTGCATTCTTTGCCAGTAGTAGTGAGTTATTTAGTACAGTTTTCCTTTGACAACTTCTTGTCACACTGTTGATTGTGATGGACTATGAGAGTAGTTTGAATGTTTTTGCTGGTTATTTCACCGATCATAAAAACTGGTTTATGTCTGAACTATATGTATTGTACTGTACTTTTATTTTTTGCAGCTGACAATGCCCAGTCCGATGCCAGAGTACCTTAATGTACACTACATCTGTGAGTCAGCATCACGACTCCTTTTCCTCTCTATGCACTGGGCTAGGTCCATACCTGCATTTCAAGCTCTTGGGTAAATGGACATAATCTGTTTGAATGGTTTGCTTTTGAATGAATTTAAACACTGATCTGAACACTTCCCAGCTACTTTGAACTTTTTAGTTATGATATCGTTTAATTTTTAACGACTGCTTTAAAATGTGTGAAGACTGTGCAATATTTCCTGTTTTGGAGAATAAAATAGAAGATGGCAGAGGGGAGGGTAACTACAATATTTGATGTTACTGTGGTTACAGAAACTAAAGCCAAATCAAAAGCAAGCATTAATTTGTAGAAATTAAATGCTTGCTTTTGATTCCTTGCTAAAGAATTGATGAGCATCATTTCACAAATAACCTGAAATGGTTTCCTATAGTCTATAATTTCTTTTTGCTTCCTGAAATACTTGTACTATGCTAATGTATGCCTGTTACCAAAATGTTTTGCAACAGGCAATGTTTTGCAACTGGTTATGCAGAACATAATTATACATAGGGCAATACCAAGCTGATCTGCTACCTAGTGTCATTTGATTTCCTGCTGTTTGCAGGCAGGACTGTAATACGAGCCTTGTGCGTGCCTGCTGGAACGAGCTGTTCACCTTAGGCCTGGCCCAGTGTGCTCAGGTGATGAGTCTGTCCACTATCCTGGGAGCGATTGTCAACCACCTCCAGAACAGCATCCAGGAAGGTATGTTCCCAGTGCTGCTGGCAATACAGGCCCCTTTGGATCACACTGCTCACAAGGTGTTTCCTCAGCAGTGGCACAATTGTTCACCAGGAACCAGATGAAGGTGAAGCTTTCTCTTGCATAATTCTCTTTCCCCTGGTCATCTACAGTTTTGTTGCACTGACCTCACAGAGATACCTGTGGGATAGAATTGTCCATAGAGGCAAGGGGTTCTTCTATGCCTGATTGACATTACACAGAAAGACAGTACATCCTAACATACTTCTTGGATGTGCTTGCAGAGTTTTCTTTCCATCCAGATGTAAGTTTTTTCCTCTTGCAATAATAATATCATCTTCCAAACCACACCAGATCTTCTCCTTCCAGATCTTTCCTTCTCCCCTTTGCAGTGTAAAAACACAGCGTTTGACAATTATCACAAGTATATTCTTGCAAGTATAATAGTTTTGGATACTACTGTAATGCAATAATGATTAATGTATTTTGAAGTGCCCTTGAAGCATTAAGCAACCTAATTTCTGGACACTCTTAACAAGATGTATGTAATTTTATTTTTTAATTCAATGTTGGTCTGTTGATAATGATGATTATATCTAGAATGGATGAAAATCTGTTATATTTGCTTTTTTTAAAATTCTTTAAAGACGCTTCCAACCAATAGGATTGATTAGCATGAAAATAATATTCATTTTTAAAAGGAGGAAGAAAACAATACTAGTAGCTTTAAACTCTGCAAACAAAGCATAATAGATGAAAACTACTTTAAATTTAAATGTGCACTGAAAGCAGTTATAGAACACTATTTGGTACCATTTTAAAATAATTTTTGTGGTGTCATTATTGTGCACACAGCAAAAATTAGAAAATAGGTTTTTACAGAGGAGAGTAAAACAGATGTATTTTTTAAGAGCTGAAGAATATTAAAATTTTTTTCCAGCTATCTGCTTTGTACATTTCATAGTTCTACAATCAAGTTTTAATCTACTATATTAACTTCATCATGATAAAGTAAATTAGACTGAAAATTGATTCTTAAATGGATAGTATGCTTTAATTGCTTTCATAATGAATATAGGGTCTTTTCCTATTTTGGTTTTGGGTTTTGGGGGTTTTTTTGGTTCATTTTTGTTTGGTTTGGTTTGTTGTTTTCTCATTTAAGAGAGCCTGGATAGTCCCAAAATATGACAGAGTACTGCTCCTCTCCTGCACAGAGAGGCAAAAGTTGAAAAGATCAGTAGGGAAACCTGCACAATGGATGTTCTACGCAGAGTTTACTTTATATCTGTTTCAGAATACACACAGCTGTCTATTCCACCTCCATCCCAGGCAGTAACTTTGGGGGGAGAAGTAAGTGATAGGGCTATTACAGCGGGTTCCACTTCCATTCTTGTGCATCAAAATTGTAAAAAAAAATTTTTTTTTCTATAACCTTGGCTGAGACCAGCCAAGAAAAGAGGATCATTAGTGTTATTTTTCTATTCTGCAAAGTTATCATTTTATATTGTGTATTATACCTTCAAAATTCAAAATAAAGTGAATAAATTGCAGAACTTTATCTAGGAACATATAAGTGATGAGGCTACCTAGAAACTCTGGAATTCAAGTTTGCTTTTCCTGACTTTTTCTGTACCATATTTTCCCACTTAATACAAGAATAAAAACATTACATTATGTCTATCTTCATCCATTTTGAGTAACTAAAAATTTGTATCACAATTAATGATTCAAGAAATGTAGATTATGCTTGCATTCTTATTTCAAGACTGTGCAAAAAATGGTTCTTCCATTCATTCAATCTTCTTATTGCAGTTCCAGAAAATAGATCAAATATTAATTTAGTATGTCAAAGATTCAGTTTAAGGCACATGAGTTCTAAGCAATCCTATACACTATTAGCTGTATAGAGAAAAATAAAATATTCAAATTAAAATTATATTAAATACTAGCATTGGAAATTATTGCTGGAATAAAATGATTCTAATATGTTTTTCAAGGAAAGGTTTTATCCCTCGTGAACTGACTTACTTCTGAAGTTTGATAAAAGTAATTATATATTCAAAAAATTGTCTTAATGTATTCTCTAATGTTTTTATTCCTTGACTAGTTTGTAGATATGCAGTCCAATACAAGGATTTCTATTTACCAAAATAGAAATCTCTCCCTTCCTAGTTTAGCAGCTAATACCACTCACTCATAACATACCTATAAATAAAATACTTTTTTAAAATTGAAATTTTAAGATAGATTATGAACCCCATATAAGGAATGTGATCTTTCAAATGATAGAAGAATCTGTGTACATGTATTTCAGTGAATTTACCCCATCAGGCAGGAAAAAGACTATTTACCATAGCTAATGAAAAGTTCACTCCTAAAAGTACAGACAGAGGAGAAAGTAGCACTGTCATTACTGTTCTTGCATTCACTTTTGCAAAAGCTAATTCAATAATGTTTGAATTTAAAATTAGGGTTGCGTTAGCATTTGCTTTGTGCTTCTGTTTATTCCCAGAATCACTCTAGCCATTTGTAGAATAATGCACCATAATGTTAGAGTCTCTGCTCAGAACAGTACATCACTGGAAAAAGTTTGGTATGGCAGATTATGCTGTCCTGGCAAAATTACACAGAAGAGTTAACATTCTGTTTGCTAGCCCTGGGTCTGACTCAACTTTATTAATTCATTTTCATAATAATTCAGGCCATCCTTACATGTTAAGTGGTTTTAAGACAGCGAAAGACTTGCAAGTATCACTTGGTTTATGAAACTTCATTTGTTAATATATTAGAAGTGCTTGAGCAATAGTAACATAGTAAGCAATATCTTTTTGTAGATAAACTTTCTGGAGACAGAATAAAGCAAGTCATGGAACACATCTGGAAACTTCAGGAGTTCTGTAACAGCATGGCCAAGCTTGATATTGATGGATATGAATATGCATACCTTAAAGCTATAGTCCTTTTTAGCCCTGGTAAGGAATTTAGTAACTATATCTTTTTAATTAAGCCTTAATATGTCAATTCTTTAGCAATTTGAAAATGAGACTAATGTCTTGATATGGGACTTATCTGTTAAGTTGCAGATAAAATGATTGTTTCATAATGATTATCACAATATGTGTTGTAAAATTACTTCAGAGCGACATATCCATGTTATTTGTGGTTCCAATTGATCAGGTGTTTATTGATCCACCCTAGAAGATTAGATTCTCAAGTTACCTTCAGCTGAGCACCTATGATTAATAAATTATCTGGAATGTGTATTAGCACTATTAATGAGGTAAATGGTGAGGAGGATTAGAAGAAATGCATTCTGAGTGACAGAAAGAAATTTGTCTAAATTTTAGTATTTTTAAAATAGTCCTAAGAGGAACAACTGAAATATGAGCAGAAATACTTAATTTATATGAAACTTCCACAAAATCTCAAAACCTGAATGTGAACAGGCTGTCTTCCATTTGTTACCAAAAAAATGACAGCAGACAACATAGTCAAGTGTTCCTGAAATACAAGAATTTAATCAAAGAAAACACTGGAGATTTTGTGGAATAATTAGGTAAGGACATTAAAGAAATTGGAAGTGGCAGTCTTTTCAGCAAAGGTGACAAATGTTTCTAGGACACACAAAGGTGTCCTTAATCTAAAACTGCTGACAGGCTGAGTAAAAGGTAAACTTTTGCTCAAAATGCATTGTTGATTTTATTTCAAAGGTATTTACCACTTTGTATTTAACAGAATGCAAAGTAAAAGGATATATTGTTATTGGTGTGTTTGCTTGGGGTATTTTTGCTTTGATAGTTATTTTTCTCTTTGTAATAAAATTTAATTAGAAGATACTGGTGTCCTGAAATGTTATTTTGAATTTTTGGAAGGAGATTGTCCCATTAGAGTTAGGTTAATTAGGGGTTTTGTTTGAGTTGGAACAAGGGACAAACATTTTGGACAAAAGAGTGAAAGTATTCTGGCATAGTAAGATAGGTGATATTTTGTGAGTTTGCTATTTTTTTTTTTTTTTTTTTTTTTGCTTTGATCACGTGGCTGTCTGAGGACCTGAGCCAGCTGGAATTAAAACATGAGACAGACTTGGGAAGATTAAGACTTTGATTTATCAAGAAAGTAACCCTAGCTACTGCTTAGCCAGCCTAGTTGGAACAAATCACAGAGGCAAACATTTTTACATTTAAACAAGCGAAGTTAAAAACAATTTCCGTGCCATTGCCTGGTACACACATACAGACTTAATCTTTGTCCACTTTCTTATGGATACACACAGCTCTAGAGAGAAAAGTGAACAAGCTAATTCTGAAGCCAGGAAGTAAATGTTCACCTGAGTGGTTTCCTTTATACAGCTAGCATGTTAAACATCACAATACCAGAGAAATATTTCATTGAAATTAAATGTGAGAGTCTTATAAATACATTTATTTCACAGTATATAGGGAAACAATCGACATACAGAAATGTTTTGTTTCTTTAGATCACCCTGGTCTGACCAGTTCAACCCAAATAGAAAAATTCCAGGAGAAGGCACAGATGGAATTGCAGGACTATGTACAAAAAACCTATCCAGAAGATACTTATAGGTATTTATTATCTAAAGTACCCAAAGTAATGTTGTGGGCTATAGCTAACAAAAGTACAAAATAATATCATTGATGTTTTTGACATCTGGGGTTTGGGGATTTTTTTGACTGTTGATGAGAAAGAACTAAAATCTAATTCATAAAAGCAAGCAGATTTGTTTAAAGATACGTAGAAACAAGAATAGCTGTCTAGCTTCCTCCATGTAAATTAAATTTATTAGTACTTCCTTGGTTTTTGAGGGTTTTTTTGAGACTCTCATAGTCATGTTTAGAAAAGTAAACAGACTTACTTTTTTAGAAGTTTGGGGAAAACTGCTTCAACTAACTAATTCACACTGCTGCTTTTTTCAAGTTGTTATTATTATTTTAAAGTCTTTTTGACAACTAAAAGGTGATTATCATCCTTGAAATGTTGGTCAAGTTGCATATGTAGAAAAAAAATGTTAAAACTGTCAGTTATAGCCCTTGGAAAAACAAGGATTACATACAGTAGGGAACAATAACCATTTCTCAAACTTCTGTTTATAAGAAATTCCCACATCCTACTTATTTTCTCCTTTGCCTGTATTTTACTTTTTTTTTTTTAATTTCCAAGGACTTCTCTTATATTACCTAGCTTGGTTTTTTCACCTCTTAACTAATCTGTTTGTTATGTGCTAGAAACAGTATTACAGTATTTTCTAACCATCTTCATTAAAACTCAAAATTCATCAACACGATTCTCTGCACTATCAGGGTAATTCTTACCTCTGCCTAGCAAGATATACTAGAACATGTGAACATGTTCTTTTTTTACTGAACAGGTGAAAGGTATCCTCATGTAAAGGAGCAATCCCATACACTTAAGCACTGTCTGAGGCTGGGGTAACTAAAAAGAAGAAAAAAACCTGTCTGAAAAAGAGAGCTTCTCGCATCTCTGTTTTCTGCACTGACCTTACAGAATTAACACTGTGGTGCAATGAAAATAGGAGTGTCTGCCTCAGAAATATCCTCAAATCCCACATTCTTCCATGTACAATTGAGTCCTTCTGGTTTGATTAGTGAAAGGTGAATATCTACCATAAAACTAAATATAAAATTTGTTCCATACACTTACTTCTCATAACAGTGTCTCAGGGAAGAAAATCGAGTTACATTCCCCAAGCAGTGTCCTGTATTTTAACTAATAATGTCTGTGTCTCCATGGTTGCCCATAGACAGGTTTAGACAACAAATCTGATTATTTCTGAGCAATTGAGCGCTAGTACAAATTGCGATAGGAAACAAATGTTACAATTTTCACAAAAACAACAGCATAGCTAGAACCTTTTTGCCTTGAAGTTTACAAGATATGGTATATTAGCAGAATGGACCTTAGATATTTTCTCCATAAATATTCAAGCATTTTCGAGAGCACCTGTGGTCAGTGCTACCTGAGTTGCTATTACATGGTTCTGGTTCAGAAAACTTATTTGGTTTGGCATTTGTAATGTACATCTGCCAATGAATGACAGCAAAATGCTTTCATCACTGTCCTAAATTTCATATGCATAGGAGGCCTAGCATTTCAATACAATCACTTCATTATATTGGATATCTGTTAACATCCTGGTAAATAAAACACCAGGGCAATTTGGCAGTATTTATGCTTAACAGTACATTCCCCCAAATTCCTTCTCTCATTAGAAGCAGACTCTCTTCTTTCTGTTTATCTACATCCAGCCCCCTTCCTGCTATATGATTTAGCATGAAGTTGCTAGGCAACCGAGGACTATGTTGTTTATGGCTGAAATTTTAATTAAGCATTGTTCTCTTAAGATGCTGCAAATGGTCGCACTAATCAGTATGAATATTACTAGTCTCAGCATCGTTCATCCAGAACTGGGAATTTCAAAAGCAGGCCAAGGAAATTGTGTGTTTGTACATGCATGTTCTGCCCACAAAGGACATTAACAAGATCCTTTCACTGAAAAACTACAAAACTACTTGGCTTTCATGTGGCTTGCAGGATAGAACAGTAACCATTCTTTCCGTGGTAGCCAATTAGCTTAATTGCCTCTTTACACGTATTCATGAATTATGGTAATAATAAAGGCAGATCCAGCTCTTTAGCCGTAGAGTGTCTTAAACTGGTCATATATGTATTCATAATCCACTAAACTTCTTTTTCAGGCTAGCCCGGATCCTAGTTCGCCTGCCAGCACTCAGGCTGATGAGCTCTAGCATCACCGAGGAACTGTTTTTCACAGGTCTCATTGGAAATGTTCCCATTGACAGCATAATCCCCTACATTCTCAAAATGGAAACAGCAGAATATAATGGTCAAATAACTGGCACGTCTGCATAGAGGGAACAATATAATTTGAGGATTGAAGTAATTTTCACAAAAAACATATAATTACAAAGTTAAAAGAGTAGTGTTTTCGGTATGTGCAGGTAATTCCAACTTGTTATCAGTTTCCTGACAGATTTCTCCTTGTCTTTTTCTGATGTTGACAAAATTTAAAGCAACTATTAAAAGACCTGCTATAGGACCTTTCCTGCCACAAGGAATGTTTTTGATGCCTTTCATTTAAAAGGCCATAGGTTACTGAACATACTTTTCACATGCTTTGTATTTAGAAACTATCAGTGGTTAAAAAGAGTTTATAATATCAGAGTAGTAATGAAATTACTTTAAAAAGAACAGTATGTATATATTTTAAAATATCCTTGGAATGAATGTCTAGCAAATGCCAGGGTATAATACTAGCACTTTGTAATCACTTCTTGTCAGAGCAACAGTTTCATCGACATCCTGCTTATGAGTATGGAAAAAATGCATATGTCCTTAATCAAAATGCTAGTGATTACTTTTGTAAAAGTGTAGAATGCTAAAGGAGACAATCATTTAATCTACAAAAATTCACTTGCTGTTATGTTATGCATGAAATATTAATGTGGATTCTTAAATCAGATATCCACATTATATGAAACTGTATCGGTTAAATTAGTGCAGTTGTAATACACAGTACAGTGCAGTCATAGTTACTGTTATGTACTACAGGAGTTCCCCACATTAGAGAAAAAAATTGTCACAATAATGATTAAATATGCAGGTTCCTTGAAGTGTCTATTCAGAGAAACACAATCATGACAAATGTTTTTCTAAAAAGCCTTTTGACTTCGGGGCAAATCAGTCATTACCTGGAAGAGCAGTAATTTTCAAACAGTTGTGTGATGCTCTTTGAGTATGCTCTTTGTATGCTCCAAATTTACTCCTCCTGTCTGTGTTCTGAACACCCTCATAATGTAGCCACAGGGTACAATTTAAGACCTGAAATGTATAGAACCTCTGGTTGTCAGCAAGAGTTTATTATAAAGCTCTCTGTCACTCTATTTCTCCCTCCCTCACTGAGCGCTCCCAGTTTTCCAGTGTTCTGAACTTTCCTGTCACTCAGTTTGAAACCAAAATATAGTTAGGATTTACTCTCATTCATGTGCAATTGCAGTTGATGACTGATACACTATGGAGATATAAAATGAGCTACTTTTTAATTGTCTCAAGTGATGAGCCATCAACATGTTTGCTAGTAGTACTGGCCATTAACTGCTAACATAGGTTTCATCTTAGTATAATTTATTATTATGGCTGTTCAGTTTTTTAAAAAAAAAGATTTTTTTAAAAAAGTCATAGCAATTAATACCTTCATCTGATTCTGGTTCATTAGATGCATTAATTATTTTAGATTTTTTTGTGTTAGAGGCGTTCTTACTTCCACAGTTTTATGTGACAAAACTTATCTAATGGTAACTTCAGCACTTTGGTTTTTCTTCTGTTATTGTTATTTTTTTAGAAACATCAACCAGGTTGATCTTTGTGACTTTTCAGAGTCTAAATTGTAGCCAAAAGACCTTAAGCAGCTTTAGATGAGGCTTCTAAAGTAACAAAAAGACCTTGTATACTTCATGCTTATTAGAAGGCTGACATTTGTAGCACTTACTGTGACACAAAAGACTATTTAATTTTAGCTTCTGTATGCATTAAAATCTTCTACAGTTACTATTTTTAGCACATTCAGAATCTTCTTTTCTCAGAAGGATATTACAGAGTCCACTATCCATGCAGAGATTTGTAATACTGCACTTGTATCTCTCCCAGCTTTTGCTAGAGCAAATGAAATTGTCATATTGTTCATGCAATGGAAAGTCTGCTCTCTACATGTGAAGTCAGCTGGACTTGAGCTTTTAGTGCCATCCGTTTGACTGTAGCGTAACTGCTGTGGGATTGTGTCAGCACTTCTGCTGCACAGTCCTTATGTTAAGTAAGGGTATACAAGTTAAAAATTAATGGTGATATTAACATCAGAACCAGTAGCTACCTTGGAAAGAGTAGTGACTGCTTTTAACATTTAAAATTTTACTGGGTTATGTTATTGTTCTACAAGCGGAATGCATTGAACTACTGTGATTATTTTTTATTGCCAAAAGGATTATGGAACTCAATTTAAGTATTTCATAAAAATCATTTAGCAGACAAGAAAGCATTTCAATGGTAAGTAAAATATTCCTTAGCACAAAAACTAGCCTTTGGAATATTTGGTTTTAATACACACCAACTAGCTTTTTCTTGACAAACATCATTTCAACTTCCAATTTTTCAAGTAAAAGGGCCCCATTTTTTTGTGTGAAAATTTGTAAATTTTATTACTTGCAATCATAACAATTCAGGAAAGAAGATAAAGGCATTATAGTTTTTTGGGAACAAAGGGATCACGTGAAATAAAACGTAAAATGTATGCCTTGCATTACATATGTAAATCAAAACAATAAATATTGTGCAGCTCTATTTACAAATAAACTACACTCCCCACAAATGCAAGGCCACATAATGATATCCTTGCTCAAACCCTGGTAGTTATTTACTCTGCAAATGGTCATTAAAGAGCTTATTAGGGATAAAATATTAATTTGTGTAAATTGTGTAACAACCATGTAATCCATAGTTGTGCATGCATTTAATGAAATGAAGCAGTTCCGTCCTTAAGATTTGGATATTACCACCTAAAAGCGAGAAAGCCCTCTCTGTGTAGCATCATTAGCCTGATTTGCTGGCTTGCAGAGCTTACAACCAGGCTACTTAGTTTTGATGCCATTAACAAAAAAGTACTCTCTCTATACAGTGTTTTGATTCCAAGACTAACAGTTTGGATTGTAGAAATTTGAACATACATGAGGGCCTGGGCTATTTCCTCCCCAGGGAAAGGACTTTGTGCTTTCCCTCTTAGAACTTCACAAGGTTCCTGTTGGCCGTTTTGAAGGCCTGTCCCAATCCCTCTCAATGGCAGCAGGAGCCTGTGATGCACACAGTGCAGCTGCTTTGCACTGTCTCTGCACAAAGTAGTGCAACACCAACATAGCTCTTGGAATTTCTGAGGTTTGTTCCGTCCCTCCTGCAGTGACTGGAAGATGGTAACAGGTTAATCTTAGTAGCTTTACTGTTAAATTAGTTTCCATTTTTTTTTCTCCTTCAAAAGTGCAAACTTTTTCATATGAATGTGCGACAGGAGAGTTTTTATTATTGTAACAATTATTGAAGGACTATTTTTTTAGTATTAAATATTGAAATAGCTTGTTTTCATAGAGGTGAAATTTAAATGCCAAACTTGTTTTTACGGAACTTGGAGTCAAAGTATCACAGTCACAAAGTGATTCTAAGAAAAGTTCATCTCACTGAAGCTCTACTTAGTGCCAAAATTTATTCTCTTCAGAATTTCTGAGCGTCTATTTCTGCTGCTCTTGAAATGAAAATATTTTAACTTGGCAGAAATAGAGTAATAAATTATCTGATTCGATTTATCTGAACTTGAGCAAATATGTATACTTATCACAATTCATTCAGACAAATGTTAGAATTCTGTGCTGACTGAGACTGGGGCATGATAATGAAGCAATGCAGAGAGTGATAATGAGGCAGTAATGACCATTGAGCTTCGTTTGTTTTCCAACTCTTAGGCAAAGGAACTGGATTGAATCTTGTAGATAAAAAGCATTTGGGACTAGCTTTGTCGTAATGATTTTAATTGCATTTGTGACAAATGTAGGAAAGTATACTCTTCCGTTTATTTACTTACATTGAACTACAGTCAGAACTAAGATCATCTGCAAAAGTAATCTCTCTCTGCCTATTTACATTGCTTATAAATTAGCTGCAATGCTTTTGGTGTCTGTGGAGTTACTCTGAAACAGGTAGAAGACGAAAAAAATATCTCCAAAGAGAGATCCTTCTAAGAAGTCTCTTTACAAAAGAAAGCTTTCTTCTAGCTGCCTTAAAATGTTAGATTATTAAGAAGGCTTAGTTTTCTTAGCACTCTGGGGCAAGAAACTATTGTTGCTCTCCACTGATTAGCTGGTGTCATTTGCCAAGTCTCGTTTCAGCATCTCCTGAGGCCCTTGGCTCCCCAGAGAGCCGCGATGCCTCTGGCGAGGAGCTCCGGCTCCAGGTCTGTGTGCAGAATCCAGCCCAGCATCGCCACTACGGCCCCTTTGGCAAAGGCTGCCTTCTGCGGCTGCGTTAGAGAAACCCAGCAGGGCTGAGGCTCCCGTGAAATCAGTTTCCTGACTCTTGTTTCTCCTTTGGCAGAGACCGTAAAACACTTGGGTGGTTTTTTAATTGTTCTGTATAGTACACAGATTCCTGAATTATTTCATTCAGGATACTGCAGGGGTTAGTAGATTTTCCTGTCCGTTAAAGTTCAGATTCTTTCCTGATTACCAGCTATTTAATTAGTAAAAGGCAATTAAAAAAAAAAAATAGCACCAAATAGCAGAACTAGCAAAGGGTTTCAGGAATAGTGTTTAACCAGGAAGAGAGAAGTGGAAGTGAATGGGCTGAGGGTGCTGCCCAAGCAGTGACAAAGTAGCTTCCTGCACTAACAGCATCAGTCAGGGCCCAGTTTGAATCAGGTGGAGTGAGCAGAATTGCTAGGTCAGTCAAGACACACAGGTGTACCAGCACATATCTACTGGATGATACCATCCTGAAAAGAACAAAAATGTTGATTTTTCTGTTTGAGATCCCTTTCTGGTTACTCTTAGTAGTCCAAAACCAGGGGAGGTTGGAGGTGTCTTTCACCTACTCCATAAGAGGAAAAGCAGAAATGCCAGCAAACACAGGCGAATTTCCACCTGTTCCCAGAGTTTGCCACACTGGCCATACAGCAAGAGAAGAACTTTTGCTGTAGTTGAGTCTGGTGGTAACCATGGGCCAGCTGTGACAGCAGCAGACAACAACTGCAGTCCTAACACCTTCAACTATCCAGGAGGGATCAGCCAAATAAGGGAGGGCATGGTAACCCTAGAGAGGAGAGTGAGAGGCAGAGGAAGGACAAATTGCCAGCATTGACTGGTTCTTGAATGATTTGGAAATTAGTTTAGATACAGTTTTGTATGAAAAATTACCAACAGGGGATGGCAAAGGAGAGACAATGAAAACATTTACCTTTTGCACCTTTTAATTCTAAAGTTGCTGAGTCATTTTAACAGTAAATACTCCTGAATTAAGTTCAGGCTTATTGTTTCATGTCACTAACCCTTCTTGTTAGATAATGCTACAACCCTACTTCAGCTGCAATCAGTGTTATCAATATATAGGAAATTATTTGTGAAAAAAAACCCAAAACATTATTTATAGTGGAGTTACAAGTTAAAGAAAAATTATTTGTAAAGTTTAGATGCTCTAAGTTTAAACATCTAAAGTTCAGATGTTTTTTTATTGTGAAGTCATGCTAAGTTCATCATAGATAACACTGTTGTAATGTTTCATAATTCCCACAACCTATCCAATCCTCTGAGTTACATGAATGCTTTGAAATTAGCAATGGCTTATTATTGTTAAATTACTGCCTGTCTTCTTTCTTTTTAAAGGCTTTGATAGAGTTGTACACGTCTATTTTGTGCCTCCCACCATTGTGCATTTCTGCATGTTCAGTTCTAGAATTCACTTGAGCAGCTGATGCATATGTACATAGCTGTATGTATGTGTGTATGAATGTACATGTTTATACCTCTCTGTCTAAATATATTCTGTACAGTGTATAGAAAATATGTAGTGTATGTATATATGTACAGATATGGAGCCATTATTCATCCATTCTATGTGCTAAAGTTTTTTATTCATTTGCTAATCCAGAGCTTCCTAATTTGGTGAATCCTCAAATTTCAGAGCTTTGCACCTTTTTTCTAAACCAGTCTGAATTCACTATTTGCTGTTCAGAACTGGCAAATATATTCCATGAATTTTCTGGCTTTTACATTATTCTCTTTACCTTTTCTCATTTGACCTATAGAAGACGGCCAGTCAATACTTAATTGAGCATATAATGCCTGTTAAAAGTAATGAATAAATAACTATAGTCATAGAAGATATTCCCCTGCTCATTATATACTCATTCTCTTCCAGCCTCCTGAGATACTTTTGTAAAGTTTATTTTTTTGTGCAGCTTGGTAAGAGACTGATCTTTTGCTTTTAAGTCTTTATCTGCAGTGAATTGAAAGTAAACCAAGTTGCCATTTATCACTGAAGTGCAGCACACAGAACAAGAGGTAACGGATGCTGTTTAATAAATCAATATTCATATTGTCATGGTGATCACATGAAACCAACCTGTGAGTTAGACACTGTGTGCTCTGTTCAGCAAAACAGCAGCTCGGGTACAATGGTAATTAAATAGTAGGGACATTGCAAGTCGTTTATTTCTTAGCAAGCATCAAGACATCTTCAGGATTTTCACAATGCATTTCAATTATATATTCACTTTCCAAAGTTTTTCTCTTTATTTTCCAGCCTAAAGTGAACACAGCTAGTTGCTTGATTTAGTTGTCATACTAATGTCCACATTCTGTCCTTTCGCGGGTCTGGAATCTGTACAGCTCCTGCATTGCCTGTGACAGTCCCACTGTCCGTGTGGGACCTGAGCACACAGTTAGGAAGTGAGATGTGGAGTAAGATGATTTTTTATTCATAATGAGGACTCAAACATTTACATTATCAAAGTATAAACGGTTTTGGTTTCTCTCCCTTCTGAGGAAGTTAAAAAGGAAGCCTTCCATAAAGTAAATCTGTTAACTGTGGGTTTTTATAGAAGCATTTCACAGACCATGCAGAACAGTAGTTCAGCAAGTCTTGTTTCTGTCATTAAAAAGGTGAAGTAGAATTTTCCACCTTTTGTTTTGCTCACTGCAGCAAAGACTTGTGCATATTTAATCAGATAATAAGACACCAATCAAAATAATGTGAACTTCATGCATGCTTAAAGTGAATCACAGGTCTGAGGAAAGTTTGGAAAGTTTGCTATGGAAAATGCTGAGAATGTTCTCTTTCTTGGTGTATTGGTTAGTAAGCATTTGTAAGCTTTTATTTCAAATACAGGAATAAACCTGTAGCATTTGAAAACCTTATTTCTGCAATTTTCAGCAGGAAAAGTATTTAAATTAATGTCAGGAATTTCTGTGACAGATGGTCCTTCCTTGGTGTCTGGACAATTGGTGCTGTTTGAACACACTTTCCACTTTAAAGGAAACCTCTTTAAAGGTTAATAGAAACCTGAAAGTCTGTTAAAGTCACTGTACT
The DNA here is from genome assembly GCA_025584955.1 of Alethe diademata. Taxonomy (NCBI): domain Eukaryota; kingdom Metazoa; phylum Chordata; class Aves; order Passeriformes; family Muscicapidae; genus Alethe; species Alethe diademata. The sequence goes on from JANRMJ010000020.1 coordinate 120,355, forward strand.
GCAGGAACAGTTTTAAAGTTAGGAAGCCAATTGGGGCATTAATCAAGATGGAATCTATTTAAAAATTCAATTGCGAATTCAGAAAAAAAAGGCAAAGTCCAGTGAAACTGAATGTATTATATCCACATTTGAATTGTTTGTATTCTGAAGGACAAAATGTGCTCAAATTTAGTGGCAATAAAGGCTCTGCAATAATACAACACAGCTCCATTTTATGGTATTTTCATGATTGTGGGTTAAAGTAGGACTGAATAAATTCCTAACAAAAAGCACAGTCTTTAAGAAGAAAACATTTTACTTACAGACTGTATAGGTTAAATTTTTCATATATGGAATAAGATCAAATGTTGGAATATTTTTAATAATTAACCTGCAGTCTGAAATACACTGGAAGCCAGTGTTCATAGTTTCCTAACTGAAAACTGCACACTGTTGTATTTGTATTGGCATACTAGGGAGTGCTGAGCTCCTAGGAGAACAGCAAATTTTTATTAAAGAAAGCATCTCCTTTCAATTCCTTGGGATATTTTCTGGAAGTCTCTGTTCCTTATTATTTAGAAAACTATTGTTTATGTTTATTTTAAAAACTTTGCAAAAGTTGTTAATTTCTCACAGCTTCTTTTGTGAAATCAGTGTTGTGTGTGATAGCATTTAAAAACGATAGCATGTTCTTTTTTTAAACTAAATTTTATAACCAATGTCTTCAGTCACAAAGAGGAATTTGCATTGTTGTGTTTGTATATAGAGTACTGCAGTGCATGATCTAGCTTATGCATTTTATTAAATGCTGTTTTGTCATTATATTGTTGCAGTTAATACTAGTGGCTAAATGAGGTTTCTACTATTAAAGTGAATTACAAATATAACTGCATTCATGTGTTTTATTTTGAAGTTCATTTAATTTCCTCTTGAACAGTAGCTCTCTAAGCCAAATACATAATTTGCAATATTTTGGGGGAGAAACAGCATTTTACCTTCACCACAATGATTATTTTACAAGAGATTTAACCGAGTCTGGTATAGAAAACAAATTCCATGAACTTACTGACTCCAATGAGCTTCTCTAGGCAGAGAGAGGGCTTCTCCTGAGGTTTTATTTATTTATTGAGGTTGGCAGCGCTGCGCGCGAGTCCCCTCGCGCTGCCGGGCCCCCTCGCGCCGCCCCCTCGCGCCGCCCCCTC
>JANRMJ010000020.1:122015-163453 GCA_025584955.1 Alethe diademata
GCCGGGTCCCCTCGCGCCGCCGGGCCCCCTCACGCCGCCGGGTCCCTCACGCTGCCGGGTCCCCTCACGCCGCCGGGTCCCTCACGCTGCCGAGCCCGAGCACAGTGCGCGCACTGCCCGGCCACTGCCGGGTCCCTCCGCCAGGGAGCGCGCGGGAGCGCTTCCCGCCCTTCCGGCCGCCGCCGCCATGCCGATGAAGGGGCGCTTCCCGGTCCGCCGGACCCTGCAGTACCTCAGCCAGGGCGACGTCGTGTTCAAGAGCTCGGTGAAGGTTATGACCGTGAACTACAACACGGCAGGAGAGCTGAGCGAAGGCGCGAGGTGAGCGCGGGGTGGGGCGGGAGCGCGGGCTGCCCCTGCAAAGACGCCAGGGCTTGCGCGGTCCGCGCCCTCCGCAGAGACAACGGGCCAGCCCATGTGTCCTTTTCTTTCTTTCCAGAAAGTTCGTATTTTTCAACATCCCCCAGATCCAGTACAAGAACCCGTGGGTCCAGATCATGCTGTTCAGGAACATGACTCCCTCGCCCTTCCTCCGGTTCTACCTGGGTAGGTCCCGCCCGCCGCGGAGCCGCGGCTGGGTCGCACCGACAGCGTCGTTACCGGCGCGTTTGTGTCGTTCTCACCCGGCCCTGCCTCGGCTGCAGCGGGGAAAGAAGCTGCTAAACAGGACAAGAGCTTTAGCCGTTAGCAGCTCCTCATGGAGATTTTGCTTTCCCACTTAGAACATCACATTGCACATTAACTGCAGAAGGGAAGCAGATCCTTCATTCGTGTGCTTTTAAAGCCTCTCTAAACGGCACGCATGGGGCAGTGGTATAATTTGATACATTAATACGAATTTTTCTTGACAGACAATGGAGAACAAGTTTTGGTTGACGTGGAAAATAAAACCAACAAAGAGATAACAGAGCACGTTAAAAAAATCCTGGGGAAAAGCAAGTAAGTAGCACACATATAACAAGTAAGCTAACATATCATCTAGGATATATAATGCAAACTTTTGTGGAATGTGGAAGGAAATACTACTTTTCCCAGACAAAACTGACACGAGTGAGGTCAAGTCCATAAGGCAGGAACTGTAAATCCACCTTTCTGATAACCTGGGTCCAGGGAAGGGAGAGGAAGTATTGCAATTCAGACTTCCGATAGTAACAAACAGATCTCTTTTCTAGAGAAATGCTTGAAAAAGAAGAAAGAGAAAGGAAAAAACTATCACATCCAGCAACCTTCGGGCCCAAGAAGTATCATCTGCGAGAATGTATGTGTGAGATTGAAGGCCAAGTTCCCTGCCCTGCTGTTGTACCATTGCCCAAAGAGATGAGGGGAAAATACAAAGCTGCTATGAAAAATGAGGCATGAGCCTGACACTTCAAGACCTCAAGTCATGCAGCTGTTTTTCCTCAGGACTGGATAATAAAGGTGCTTCAGTGAGAGACAAAAGCCAGCAGTTCCTGAGAACAGGAGCAAGCAAGTTCATTAAATACAGACAACTCTGCCTCATAAGCCTTCTTACAGCTACAACTAGAATAAGTAAGTGAAAAATAAATAAAAGTTAAAACTGCCATTAAAAAAAAAAAAAAAAAGGCTGTGGTTCTATGAAGTATTTCAAGTCAGCACTGGAAAACAAAATTACTAGAGTCTTCTTACTCATGCCTGCAGGTAACCAGTTATGGCAAAACCAAGATCATGTTTTCTTTGGGATAGAGAGGCTGGACTAAAAAGTTAAATTTTAGAAGCAGTGCAGAATTGCATAATTTGTGGAAAGTGGTGCAAGAATCCATATTGTACAAACCAAAGGCAGCCAAATAATAATATAATTCCAGCCTCAACTGAATTTACCAATTTATGTAGTTACAAATCAGAAACAGTTCAGAGTCTCATCTCCCTCAAGATACAGCTTTTGCAGTTGATACTGCAGCTCTGAGAGGCACTGGTCAAGTCAGGAATAGCAGCAAGAAAGGACAATTGGCAAATTGATATATGAAAGGTTTTACATCAAAAAAACCCCTTCTAAATCATCACAGCTTCTGCCTCACCAAACAATTACACCCTACCTTTAATATGTATAAACGTGATAGATTGTACTCTACTGTACAGACCTTTACGTTGGGCTTACATGTGCAAGTCACTGTAGAACTGTATTGCAACATTTCTGAACTCATGGTTGAATATAAAATTTCACAGATTCAAGCATCCTGTACAAATTGTCAAGGACAAACACAACAGAAAATAAACATGGTTTATTTCATCTCTTTTTACCAAGTTTTCATACAGAGTAGTGCATGCAGTTGTAACAAAAGTCAGTGGTAATTAGTTATTGAGCTTTATGCTTAAGATATCTTCATTCTCTTGTGCCTTGCAAACCTCACAGCAGTCCCTATACGAGCAAAGGTCTTCACATTGGAGATAATTTTACTATTTGCTGTCTAGTCTATCACATTTAACACTGAAAAAGATCATGAGGTATGCCAGTCTGTTACCTGCTTGTAAAAATAATGTATTACATATACAATAACAATACTTTAGTTATTAGTGTATTAGCCAGAAAATATAAACAAGACAGGATAGTTACCACAAAGAAGCACTTTCAAATGTGAAAGCTGAAGCCACTGAAACATTTTTTCCACGTTGATACCTAGAAAAGCATTAGGTTAGAGTGCAGGAAGCAATCCTCGTGACTAGCAACCAAGTCTGTCCTAAATAACTGCCTTATACTACCTCCCTTAAATAATTCCAGGAATTCTGTTTAGCCGTGAACAGTTTTTGCTGCCTTCATGAATCTGGTGCCAAGCACCCATGTTCTATCAAGACCATTCAGAATCCTCTGTTCTTCTTGGTGCAAAATAACACTTGGGGACTCAATCAGCTCTAATAAAACACCAGCGTAAGAACTTCATGGTCTTAAGCCAACCTCTTCTGCACACCTTTCAAATCCAGATTCAGGCTACACCAGACAGACCATCAGGTATCTGTGACTGACTGGTCTGAGTTACTTCAACCCCTTACTAGTGGTATTAAGTGAGGATATAGGTGGTTTGATTTTTTAAACAGTTCCACAAGTCCCTACCTCCACTTACTCACAGCTAGGAACCAAAGTTCCTGCTCTTTAGGTGACAAAAGTTATTTGTCTCTAAAATCTTAAGCAGTGCTGTGATGACAGCTATGCCAATATCAGAGACATAATTAAAAGATATGTCCCATTCCACAGAACTTCACACTTCTGAGTTAGCCCACTATTGTTAGTGCTATACAGTGTGATCTGCCTGATTTTCCTCTATCTCAGCTTTAAATAAAAAACCCTTTAATATGAACTCACCACCACCACTCCTGCAAACAGTGATTCCTGCTGATGGGCCTGTGCCTCAAAAATCAAAGCAGTTTAGATTCCATCTTTCTCAAAAACCCAGCTGTAGGTCCTCCTGCATCACAGGTACCGGCTTTCCCTGGTCACCCCCCAAGCCACAGGATCACAAGAGGTCTTCAATCTGAAGTTCCTTATTTAAAACAGGTATGCCTGATTCTCATAAAAACTGAGGGGAATCTAACATGAGAGAGAATTGCCATTTGGCACTATTGCAGCCACAGACTTTGTCTCCCAGCTTTCAGAAAATTCCAATGGCATCTCGGCTTTCCATTATAAACAAAATTTTTTGTTGCTTGAGTGCTACAAAAAAGTGTTCCAGTCTCACAAATACAACAAACATGATCATTCTGTCACCCAGCGGATTCAAAGGAATGTGTAGATTTCATAATGTAATTAGCAGTTGGAGGTTCACCCTTTATATTACAGTTAGAAGTGGTGCTGGCCTGATGCTCCTTTCCCTGGAAATGAGCAAATGCTTGTTCCCTCATGAGCAGGTCTGAAGCCAGCATGATGGTATGACGCCATCATTTACGCTCAGAGCAAATGGGAAACCAGAAGTGATCAAAAGAAGCATCCAAATTTTACTTTGGAATCTTTATGCAGACAATAAGAAGCTACTCATATTAAGATCAGTTACAAAGTTCTTCTCAGTTTTAAGATCCCTTTTTTAAATGTATTTATTAGCATTGCACAAACTTGATCTGTGATCCTGTACATTCAGCACCCTGGAGAATCATACCAGCTCTTTAACAGCCAGAGCACCATCAGCAGTTCAACTACCCTGGGTCAGGAGAGGATGAAGAAGTTTTAGAAAAATTTTCATCTCTCTTTAGTCAAAGCCACACTTGAAAGGCCAACACTACAACAGAAAGCGAGAAAGAGGGCAAACCAACATTCCAACCACTTCCACATTACAGTTCCCTATTAGCACTTAACCCCTGGACCAAAATAAGCATTCAGTAAGATCAGTTATCATTAAAAGTCCTGTAAAAAGTTATTTTAAAATTTCTTACTTTAAGCTTTTGAGACCAGCAGCATTCCTCAGTAATTCTTTCTTCAAGACTATGTAGTAGTGGCAATGCCAAAATGAAAGTGCTATAAAGTCAGGATTCTCCCAATTCCCTCTTGTGATCTGTACTCCTGTCTGTAAGTATCTGCTTTACTTTCCCATATTTAACAGCAGACTGAATTATTACACAGCCCTATTGCTGCTTCAGCAGTTGGACTTCTCCTTCTGCTTTGCTAATGTGTGCTTCAGTTCCTTTAAGTTCTCTGTCAGTACCTCCACCTCATCCAGTCGTCCACTATGTTTGGCATCAAATATATAAGCTTTAATATTATCTATCTGTTGGAGAAGCAGCTCTTCCTCTATAGCCTCTTCTCCAGAGATCTCACTGCCATCCTCCACTTCAAAGGGATTGATAGAGGATCCTTCTTCAAATGGATTCCCTGAATTCCAACTGCCCCCAGGCTTTTCAAATGGATTTTCATCCTCTTCAAAGGGGTTTGAAGCACTGCCAGGTGCTCCATTACTTTGTTCATCCTCCTCCTCACTTTCAAATGGATTATATTCTTTTTTATCACTTTGCTGAGCTACGTTAGAGAAAGAAACCACTGGAGAGGTGTCTTTGGCAAATGGGTTACTAGGATCTTCCTCTACCTGAGGGGTATCTGCTTCATCCTCAAAGGGGTTTAGACACGCTGGCTGATCCCGCTCTTTGTCACACTGTGGGACACTCTGGGGTTTGAGGGTGAAGGTCAAGTGCTCTTTAGCTGGCAGCTGCTCAACAGCAGGAGTTTCAAAACTCGTGTCCCCTTTGATCCAAGTAACATCCAAATGCTGTTTGACTTCTCTGAAGTCTAAGGAGCGTGTCCTTGAATGCTGAGACATGAATTTATGGTGCTCTCTTTCCCGCTCTTTTTCACGGAGGACCTGAAGTTCCTCCCTCTGTATCTCTTCCTCTTCTGCCTGTTTTTTAGAAAGCTCAATAGCTTTCAAAGTTTGTTGTTGATCATATTCATCCTGAAGCTGCATCAGGTTCTCTTGCAATGTATGGACCTCATCTATTCTATTAGCTGCCTTTGCTTGCTTAATAAAGGATGTGATATTGTCAATCTGCTGAAGAAGTGGGTCTGCTCTCTCTCTTTCTCTCGAAATGCTAGATGTGGGTAACCAGCCTTCAGATTTTCTGACAGTTCCTTTTTTTATTTGAGTTTCATCACCATTAACTGCAGATGCAGATATAGAGATAAACTCCTTCTGCTTTTCCTCTTGTTTTCCCTGTGTTTCAAGAGCAACCTAAAACAAAAACATGCAGTAAGAAGAGAACCACAAGCTTGAAAAATTTCATTCTAAGTATCCACAGGTACAAGTTAGCCAATCTTAAGACTGCTGGCTGATGCTAAAAGGGATCAGCTGCCATTTTGGTTACTTTGCAGAAGATTCTTACTTTCATATCATTCCTTACATGCTTCCTGTGAGTTTGTGATGATACTGATGAAAAACCCATGACATCTGCCTTTACAAACTTGAGGGAAAGTAGGAGCAACAGAGTTCTCTTTATAGAAAAAAAAAAAAAAATGCCTAATGCAGCTGTGCAAAGAGCAGTTCTAGATTGATTTGGACATTAATCATATCACATATGACTACAGCAGACACTTGTAACAGAACATCAGTGTTTAAGGTCACTGATATCACTAGCTTTTGGAGTGGGATGATTCTTATTGCTCAACTTACACCTCAAGATGAAGTTGGCTTTAGTTTATAATTAATGATATCCTCCCTCCTAAATGAGAAAAAGCCTCTCTCCCTGCAGAGGCATCCGTATTATAGTATGTCCTTTCCCACCAATTAAAGAAGTTTCCAAATTCTACCCATGTGAGTGAGTTCCTGAACACAATTTTGAAGTCAGTGTAAACTAACACACTCACTTCAGGGCTCACACTGCATGCACTGCAGCAGAAACGCCTGTGCACCCAAGTCCCTGCTGCTTTTCTAGAAGTGTCCAGCTCTGTGCCCACCTACTTCTGTTCTGGGCAGAATAAAGCAGCAGCTAGGCAAATCCCTGGAAAAGGGATGGGACGATATAGATGAAAAAGTAACAAATGGAAATTCAGTGTTGAAGGCAACTACTCATACCCACACAGCTCCCAGGCTTCTATCTATGAGAAGGCCTGACAGAAGATGGAACAGATCCCAACCTGTCTTACCATATGCAGTCTTTTCTTCTTCAGTTCTTCATACTGATCCTTGGTTGGCAGGGACATTAGGCCAAGCAGTTTTTCCTGGCAAAAATTGAAATATTTACAGTATTGCTTGCAGGCATTCAGTCCATTTTTCAAGTCCTTGAGAGAGAGATACTACCAGCAGAAACCCCACAATCACATCTAAGATGCTTCTACACTGCAATCCCTGCTGCAGGTCTGCACACACCTTTGCTGCCACAGCTGCACTGCTGGGTGGGTTCACACCTCAGCAAGAGGAAGAGCCAAGGCTCACATAACTCTTGGGTTCTTCAGGCCCAATGCTGCTTTGAGTGTAAGATCTGTGTTCAAGACAGCTTATTTAAGGCTATCATAAGTCACCAGGGGAACTACATAGAATTCAGAAAATATAGAACTAAGGCTCCTGTCAAAACGGTTTCAAACCACAGGGATGCCTGGCAAAGAAGAGAACATTATCTAAAACGTACGTTCATCTCACAGCATATGCTCTATTTACCTGAACAAAAAGTGTAGCTGCATATCTTATCATTCGCTGAAGTTGTAGTATTTTAGGATGAGGTTGAGGATCTTCGTGCAAGCCTAGACTCAAAATCTTCTTACTGTATCAAAGAAAACATACAGCCTCATCAGTTCAAAAACAAAATCAGGGAAAACGCCACAAAAGTGGAGAGACAATATTGAATCAAAAACTTCTCATGTTCTTCTAGATAAACAATTTTGGATATTACAACTTGTAACACTTTCCCCTCCCAGCCTTAGAAAAACAAAGAAACCCCAAACAAACAATTCCCCCTAAATGGTGCTCCCACTTGTTTCCTCTATGCTTAGTTATTCCTACTGCAGAGGAATGCATGAATTTTAAGGTTGGAGAAGAAAGTAGAAATTGGTAGTGTACAGGAACAGCATCTACCTCTTCAAATGCTCTTTAAAACTGAGCAGACAAATTGATTATCCATATAATCAGTAAAGTCATAACAGAGATACATACATGCTGAGGGGAAAAGGGAGAGAGACAATCTTTTACCTTAATGCATCTATAAATTCATACATTTTTTGAATCTCCACCCTCAAGTCATTAGCATGATCAAGGTTGTAGGCTGTCTCCCCAGCACTAAGGAATAAACAGAACTTTACTGTAAGTCAGGCATCCCATTAACAACACATACTAGTTATCCCAAGATTCAACAAGGATAAGAACTGCTAACACTAAAGGGCTGAATGATTTTATTTCAAGCTTATGTTTAAAAAACCTTTTTTTGTGACAGAAGTGGAAAATTATAATCATTTTGTGAACATGAACACTTCAGAGAAGATAACTGTATTTATTATTAAATACAATTAATTGATCATATATATTATGATTATTACTTATATTATTACTTATATATTATTACTTACTACTCTAGGAGAAACTGTATTCTAACACAAAAATGCCACTTACAAGTAATATCTAAAATATACACATGCTTAGCAAATGTATCTATTCTGTGGGGATTTCTTTCAATGCAACTTGGTGGGAAAAATGTCTGACTGAGTAACTAACAACACCATTAAAGCACAATAGTTACCTCCACTAGCATTTGTCAGAAAGCAAAATACTATGCTTGACAGGGTGTAGTATTTAAGATGCCAGTAACTGACTGTCTACATGGGGACACAATCATTACAGGCACTTTACTAGAGTCTCCGCTTTATTGACAAAACAAATTAGGACTTTGTGGGGAAAACTCTACACAAGATTTTTATCTTCCCAGTCCTTTATATTTGTATTCATAAACATAACCAGCAATGGGACTTACTTTAGTGATTCTGCCATCCTTATGTATTCTGGTGCCTTTTGGTCAACTTTCTCCATGCAGAGTCGGAGTTTCTTGTTATAATATTAAAACAAAATGTATAAAAAAAGAACTGATGTTAAAACACTAATGCAAGAACATGCTGATGTGAAATCTTTTCATGCTGCTTGTGCAGATTTAAAGTTAACCATGATGAAAGGCACCTTAATTATTCAGGATGACAAGACTCTCCAGTTACTTCCAGAACACATACGTCATGGTCAGGAACAGAGAAAGACTTGCTGTACCCCTGCAAGGTGGACTTTGAATCAAGAAACTGTTTGAATGGATGACTTGGACAACTTCTAGCCTTACATCTCTTCACCAACAAGAGCATCAACAAAAACTGCCATTAACACTAACCCGGGGAGTTTGTGGACTATAAAAGGTATTGGTGATCATCAGTACCTGCTGCGAAGCATTTGAATGTAATGTTGACAGAGATGGTTAAAAAAATGCATTTGCCATCAGTGTAAGGACAAACAGTGGCGACATCGAGTCCCATGGTTCCAGTGCAGCCCACCAATCAAATGCACAGCATATCACTCACTGGTTTAAACAAGCTCACTATTTTAAGAAAGAGGCATGTCTGAACTACTAGTTCCAGATGATGAGAATGAAGATGTATTTTAAAAAGATGCATGAAGTCAATGTGGGCTAGAAACACTATATTGCAACTGATTCCAACATTTCAGCTATGTCTTTGTTACACGGCATGAACACCCAACAATGTCTTCTAACACAAGTCAGTATTAAGTCATAAAGTAAGAGTTTAGCCATGAGGTAACAAGCCAAAAGTCAAGTAGTGACCACTGCAGACATATAGACTGTAGCAGAGAGCTTGACTTACCTCATAGAGTTTCACAATCTCTGGTGTATACTCTTTCTCATCAATCTGTTGCTCTCTTTTCAACAGAGTGTCTTTGCAATGCTGACAACAACGGATTCGTTCATCATCTTTCTCATCCAGAACAGAGCTCACGCTGCTTATGCTGCTAATGCTGCCACGGCGGGAGCCGTGCACACTGCTGGGGGACGAGTTCGGGCTCATATGAGAACCCAAGGCCTCTTTGCTGGCACTGGTGAGTTTGCCTAAAAATTATACAGAGGTAATTTCACAGTAACCTGAGAAGCCAACAGATTTACAGATAAACTGCCCTTTAAAAGAAACTTTACATTCAGGTGGTACTAGAAAACTAGGTTCCAAGACTGCTGAAAGACATACAAGGATTGCACGACAACCATGACTGCAAGTCAGAATTTGGGTCTTCACTGCAAATTTTGCTGTATTTAAACCTAGCTAGGGAGCAGACAGCTGAGCAGCACCTGCTTTGCTTATGCCTAGAAGCATTCTCATGTTTGAGCCTGCACATTCACAAAACAATGTATAGAACAGGTATGATAATGGCATCCAGGCATTGTGCTTGAATACTCTGAAAGGCGCAGATTAAGTCATTTATCTCCACAGAAAATACGGTCCCCTCTCCAGTGCACCAGATGAGAAAAATAAACGTTTAAAAGTGGCTCTTAAAGGCCTATACATGAATTTCCCAAAGTTATTGTCCCAAGGTCCAATATTCAGACAACACAGACCAAACTCGAAATATCCACAATATTTTTAAATGTCAAGAATCTTGACAGTTCCTAAAGTTAATAGCTCTGTAGTTATAGTACTCAGAATAAATAACAGCTGTATTTACCAGAAGTTACTCCTTTTTTACTACTTACTACTTATTTATTATTTACTATTATGACTATTAGTTCTAGTAAATTTTTCAGTGTTATGCAACATTTCCAAATCTGAAGAAGGAACAGAGACAAAGAATGGAGAAATCATTCATTGTATTCTGTTTCACAGACAAATCTATGCACAGTCTGCATGAAACTCAATGGAAGTTTTCTGCAGAGCTAAACTATTACCAGCATATTTTTTTCTAATGGTGAAAAGCCAGGATGCACCCAAAGTGAGTTAAGAAATGAAGAATTAACTCTACAGCTCTTACTTGCCAAAGGAAGACTGACAAATTCCATGCACTTCTTGCACATAATAGACCCACAAAGGCGGCAGTGGTGACGTCGGTTTCGGATACTGAACTTACTGCCACAGTCTGGGCAAAATGGAACATCCTGATCACTGACCCAAGGCACAACAGACTTCTCTATAGCTGTGAGCAGGAATACACACCATGTAAGTATGCAATTAATTCCCCAACTGGTTAAACTAAAGGGGCAAATAGTCTCAGGTAAGCTCACACTAACCTCTTATTTTAGCTGATTCAGTGTTTGCTCTGTCAAATGATGTAAGCTGGTAGAAGATAAACAATATAGTCAAGGAAATTATACTTTTGCAAAGAAAAAACCCAGCACAACTCATCCCAACAAGAAAAAGAAGCCTGGCATTTTTAAGAGAAAGGCGTTTCAGCTGGTTTTACGTCAGACTTATGCAATTTTCATATTTTTTTCTAATTCCATATTCATATAGTGCTAAACAATGGCTTGTCTAACCTGTACAAATCAGCACATTTTATAAATAATCCTTATTGCAGCCAACATTTAGTAAAGTAAAAGATGGAGAAAATAAAACAGGAAAACAGATGGTTCTTGAAGCATGTGGAAGTAGCATCTTCACCTTGAAAATGGTGCATAGAACCAGAAATCATACCCACAGTACAAGGTCAAACCATGTGCAGTACTCAGGGTAATGTGTAAAGAGAGTCATAGTTTAGTATCCTTCATGAAGTGTAATCTTAGATAAATGGGCACTCTTCATACTGAAATACAATTTTTTAGATCTAGGAAACATTTAGAAAGTTGGAATATTAAAAAGCACCAAATTTACCTTTTCTAACCTGATTATTAACTTATTGACTTCAACTACATAGTGATCAATCCTGGCTGCTCGGTGTTTCTTGAATTCAGAAAGATGGCTTCTCATAGCACCTGCAGGGAAAGAAACAGAAAGTTGTCCGGGTCACCCAGATACTCTGTATGGATTTAAATGCCACTTGAAAGACAGGTGTCTCTTCTTTTCACCATTTATTTCTCATGTTTAAATTCAGTTTTAAAGACACATTGGAATCCTACATTTTAACAGCATTGCTGTAAATAAAATATGCAGGTTAAAGACTAATCTTCAGGTTAACAATAAACAGTGTTTTACTTCTACAGAAAACAAGCAACACTTTGTTACAGAGAACATCTGCAACAATTTTTTTCTCCATCTTCATTTGTCAGTTACATTTGGTAAGCTGTTACCTAGTAGCAGTGTTCTCAAAACCAACTCTCTTTAGTTTCCTGGCTACATGTTGAACAAAGGGAAGAGGCAAGCCCAAGGATTATTGGAGGTCTATGCAGCAGCAATTTTGTTTCAGAATTCTGATCACCTTTACACCTTTAGGGATCTGAATCAAACCCTCGGTGACAGTTTAGATTTCCAGAAAACTGATCACTGAGTATTGAAAAGAACAATACAGCATCTCTTTAAGACAAGTACAATTCATAGTCGATAATGTTGGTTTACTCTCTTCCCAAGTCAGATTACTCTTTTTCCAAGCAAGGTGGGTGAGGTATTTAAAAGACCCCCAACCAATCAACCAACCAACAAAACATCTTTCTTCCAGTTGGCAGAACTAAAATTAGATGTTGCTTTTTGATGCTACCTATGTAAATGTAAGAATCACACTTCCTCATGCTACTGAAATAACAAAAAAAAAAAAAAATCCAAAACTGTATTCATAGTAGTGAAAGAGTCCCTCTGGGTAACTGATTTAAGCCACTGCTCTGGAGACACAACCCTTTTCACTGATCCATCAAATCCCTAAGGTTCATCTTCTCAACTCTCACAGAAAGCAGTTCTCACTTCTCTAATGGTCATAAACCTTCTCCCTAAATTTATTCTTAACTAATATTTACACTATCATTGTTGCTCCAATAGTTACAAAGTCAAAAGTAAAGTAATATACAGAACTCAGACCCTGCAGACCCAAAGGACTCAGTCCTAGTCTGTCAACACCATAGTGGAAACTTTCCCAGGATCCACAAGAGATGGTGCTGCTTCCTCTTCCAAAAATAACCATAATATTTCAGTTATAGTTCAGGCAATTGCCAGTAGCAGTTATGTATAATTGCAGGCTCAGTCAGCTTATCCTTGAAATTCTACAAATGTAGATTTATATTCAGAGGAGTGGGGTTTCTTTGTTGTTTATTTTAGTTTGTTTTTTTTAAAGTAAGTCCCCTTTTATTAAGAGGTGATCGCCACCTCAAATCCAAGGAAAAGGCTAAAAGTTTAAATCAAAAAGTTTGTCAAACAGGCAAAGTAACAGCAACTTGAAGTGTAGCCCAAAAGCTGGAGATTTTATATACTTATAACTTAGCAATTCATTAGTGAATAATCCATTCTGTAAAGTCACAAGATGAAGTTAGTTGCATAGAAGTAAACACAGATTAAGCAGATCTCAGCAGCACAGGCACAATGACATGACAAACAGCTACCTGAAGAGTATTTTGGGTACTGATTCTAGACATGTCTTTTCTTCTGCCCATTAAGTGAGTCTTCCTCACACCACCCAGAGCAGACAGGCTGTTTAAAGTCAATGGGCACACCATAACCCCCTGCTCACAAACCCAGTGCAGCACAGACACAATTCCACACTTCAGCAATATTGTAGCACTTTCCCAATTCAGATCAAAAGTTATCCCCACTGAGTATGGCATTCTAGCTCTCCTACCTACTTCCTGGGGCTCCCACATGTACGGATCTACTCCACCATAGCTGAATGACTCATATCGTTCCTGAGATCCAGAATCAGTTCTGTCATCATCTTCTTTTTTCAGCAATTTCTTCTTTGCCCTTTTGGCCTTCTGGACTAGATCTGAAAAAGATAAACTCAAGTTATCTAACATATCAGGTAGTCAGCAAATATTTATCACATGAAGCCAGTATAGAATATTCCTCTTATTTTAGCACAAATCTTTTTCCTGGATAAGATTATCCTCAAACCATTCTTAGAACAAAAATACAGTTCAGAGCACCACAGATAACACAAAATGCTCTCTGTTGTCTGTCATAAAACAGCATGAGGTCCTAAGGACAAGAAGTAGAACAGAACATTCAATTGTGGAACTTCACTTTAAAACAGCAACATGTCTTATACTACAGGATTTGTCTCACAGCACAGGACATCATGTAGTTTTATCATAATTCTCACAATTTCCAATTATTTTCTTCAGATTCAAGGATGTTCAACTTGTCTTACTGCACAAACTACAAATTTCAGTGTGCTTGTACACATAAATTATTTTTAAAGTACTAAAGAGCCCACAGTTAGGGTTTCACCAAGAAAATTGATTAATACTTCAAAAGTCTATCTCAAGAGAGAAAAAAGAATCAAGACTGCCAGGCCACTATTTCTAGCATACTAAAACAAAACCAGAGAGATTCAGGAAATACACATAATTAATGCTATAAATAATGATTTTAAACATTTTTCTCTCAATATAAAACGACACTGTGTACACAAGAGGGCAAAAAAATGGAAATATCTTAGTAAAACAAAATTCAAAGAGATTTTCCAAACACTACTGAAAGGTGGAAATCCATAACAGACATGGAACACTCCCAGTACCTCCTGCCAGCTCTAGCACTCACATACCTTTCCATGTTTTCCCAACAACAACCTTTCTTAACTTCACACTTTAACTGCAACCACAGCTTTATCTACTGTCAAAACAAGAAATAAATGAACTGGAACCTGACAAGTGCCAGAGATTCCCCATATTCTCCACAGTCTTCAAGTAATTCTTGGGTATTCACTGGGTTACAGTATAATTCCGAGTTTTCAGATAAAAACAAAACAAAAAACCCAAAAAGGCCAATAGTAAAAATCGCGGATAAAATCAGACATTTGAAGAGCAATGTCCTTTCGCGCCTACTTTAGAATCAATTTATGGCAAGTATCGAGAGAAGGTAAATACTATGCTTGGCCCAAGGAGATTTACGGAAGAATGAAACTGCGTGTGTCGCCTGTAAGTCCCTTTAATTAATATTTTATTATTGTCAGACATTTGGGAGCACACGAACATGGATGTCCCACGGCCAAGCCGAACGCGTTTACCGCGGCCACCCTTACTTCGGAGCTGCGCCCTGACGTCCCGGTCTTCGCCCGGGTGCTGCTCCTCGTAGTGCGCCTGGAGCTGCCGGAACGCCTGGAGATCCTTCAGGCACAGCGGGCACAGGAAGCCCTCGCGCACCTCGCTCGGGTCCCCGAAGGCCGCCGGACAGCCCGAAGCCATCGCGGCCGCGCGTGCTGCCCTCACCAGCTGCCGGGATGCGCGGGCATCGTCCTTAGGCGCTGCCTGAAACCCACCGGGCCAGCGCCGTGCGAGCGGCGGCGCGGTTGGGGGCGGAAAGGCCCGGGCCGGGCGTGAGGCACTGCCAGGATCCCCGCCCCGCCCCGCCCCGCCCGGGCAGCAGCGGCCGCGCGCCTGTCTCGCGGGCGGGGCCACGCCTGCGCACGCGCAGGAAGAGGGGCGGGGTTTGAGGCCCGCCGGGGGAGAGCCCGCTGAGGGCTGCCCCGACCGCGGCCCAGCGACAGCCCGGGGCCGGGCTCGCTTCACCTCAGCGGCCGGGGACTGTCTCCAAAGCAGGGCGGCCGCGGCCCGTCCCGGCTGCCGGGAGCGGCAGAGCGCGGCTGAGGGCGGGGCAAGCGCTGAGCCATCGATGAGAGGAAAGGGCGGGGACAGGAGGGCTGGTCCGCCACCGGGGGAGAGGCTGCCGAGCGCAGAGCAATCGATTGAGGTTGGGCGCGGAAGCGGAGGAGGGGGGTCGGTGTCTCTTCTGAGGCCGGGACCCCTCTCTGTGTCCTGACAGCGGGGCCCGTAGGGTGCGGTGACAGAGTCCTCTCCAGGACGGGACGCCGCTGGCATGTGGGGACTCCCGCCCCGCTGCCCTGGAGCCGTTCCCATAGCACTGGTCGGTCTGTGCTGTTGTGTCCTGACCGCTGAACACGCTCAAGAGGACCACCGTCGCCAGTTTCAACACGCTCAACGTTCCCTTTCCCAGCCTACCAAGTATTTCTAAAGGAAGTGTCCCAAAACTGCAAACCAGAACAGCCGGTGACGTGCTTAGGCACAGACGAAGCCCAGGAACCCCACTGCTTGGTCCTTGACAAATAGTTGTGTAAATCAACGGCAGGGCCTTTTCAGTATCCCCTTTCTGATGGCGGCTTTTGTTTAGTCTCACACACTCCCAAATCAAATAGAAACATTAGGAGTGTGTAACTATCCTTCGGCTTCATGTGTTAGGATTACAGGCTCTTGGAGGCAGAGATTTTCTTACATGGCAATGCTATTTACACTCGAGTCCTGTCTTAAGGGTGGACATGCCCTGCTCTTCTACTCTCCAAAGTTAAGTCCTTTGAAACCTTTTCAGCACGGATCGTGATAGGGTGGGGAGGAAGAGAACCAGCCTGAGGAACCAGCCGGAGGCTCGGTGTCTTAGAGGATTCACCTGCTGTGGTGTCATCCCCCTGGATTTGCTGGAGCCGGGCAGCTTCCTGACGTGAGCCATACCTGTGCCACCAGGTGGCATAAGCTATCTTTGTTGTTCCTTGTCCCTTTTGTCCTCTGTTGAGGCCAGCGAGTTATAATTCCGTAAACAGTGAAAAAACGCTACAGCGATGCACGTGTCTCTAAAAGAACTGCAACATCCATGTAGGTGCAGAGCTCTTGGGGAGGTTTCTGTTGGTTTTTCATTTTTCTGCTTCCTGTTTCATGTGCGTGATTGTCAGGAGTGTGCAGAGAACGGGCAGGAAAAGGATGGTGAAGGATGGGAGACGTGGCAGTCACTAGATGGCACAACCAGCACGTCTGAGAGTAGCCGAGGGCCTGTGGAGGCCTCGGCCGTGCATTTCACAGGTATTTGCTGCAAAGGTTTTTCTCCTGCCTGTGAGCTGTGAGCCCTGTTGACCCGGGCAGTCCATCCTCTCTTGCCGCTCCCTAGTAATAAGAATCAGGTGTGTAAGGAAAAGCGAGGCTGCACAAAACAGCAAGCTCTTTCCACAACCCTGTCTCCCCATAGCTTCAGTAACTGCTCTTTTTCAAAAACAAAGTCTTAAAGGCTAATTAAAGTGGTAAATACAACAGTTGAAGTCTGGTAGCCTCCTGTTGGGATACAAACCATGCAGTGAGGACTGTCTGCAGTGAATTGTGAGAAGGATGATGGCATGCTGGGGTGTACACAAGAAATCAAACATTTCACTGTATCTTCAGTTAATTGTGCTCCTCTGCATGTTCTCTATTTGACCACAGATATGAGAATACATCTCACCAAATGAATCTTTTTTCAAGTACTGATAAAACACCATATAGTGTCAATCACTCTAAAAAAGAGAAATTCCATTCAAAATTTTTAAAGAAAAATGGCTCTTGTTTGCCTGTTTCTGAATATAAGTAGTCTTTAGGCCCTTCCTGAGGAACTCATTCCCCATGAAGTAACTGCACCTGCTCAGTATGATTTGGGTCTTTTTGCGAGTGTTAGACTTACTGGGAATATCTTAGAGTAAATTGGGGAACTGATACTACAAAGTTATGCCAGATGCAGTGATGTGTAGAATGGTACCAGTTTGCTCCCAAAGGGAAATTTGAGCTTCTGTGTCCCTTAGCAGACATTGAGCACGATCTAGTTTTGTACTGGTGTTAACAAGGAGACTTTGGCTGCTGTTATTTGGTTAGGCTCATCACACTTTGCTATACAGAGAGTGTTCACAAAGTGAAAATATCCAGGTAAGTCTAAAATAATTCAGTTTACGGTGCTTCAAAAATTAATTTGTCTTCATCCAGCTAGTTGCAATCGGAAGAGGTCTTTGGGGACAAATTAAACCTTACTGCAGTCCTGCAGGTACTCTTGGGGACTGCATTTGTATCAGTAATGGCTCTCAGGGAATGAATGCAAGCAAGCAGTAGCACAGAAGGACTTGCTCCAGCAGCAAAGTCAGACCTGTGCTGCCCCATCCTGCCACTGGGATATGAAAGCTCAGCCAACAAAACCCCACATCTATTAGGTACCTCCTCCTCTGCCACAATCAAAGTCCTTTGCAAACAGTAAAAAAATAAGTGGTAAACTGTGTTTGTGAGCTGTAATAATTCTTAACGGTGAATTTTAGGACCTGGTCTGTTGCTAAATTGGTCATTGCTACTGATGTCCATGAGGAGAAATTTCAGTGGGAATACAGCTGAGAAGGGGGACACAGTTGGCCCTGTAGCCATGGCACAACTCAATCAGAAATATGTTCCAGCTGGGGTCACCTGTGTTATTGTAATACTTTCAGTGCTGTTTGGAATGTTTAATAATGGAATCTGACCTCAGCAAAGAAGAGGTAAATGCAAATAGTGCCTGTCTAATTCTCAGGGTATTCAAGTGCAATGTTTTTCACAAACATTCTAAAAAAAAGGTTTACAATATCTGAAATTTAACAGCATTGAGTTCAATATGGACTCTGTACAGAGAGTGTAAGCAGAGTGAAAAATCAGACTGTTCTTGGGAAAATCAGAATGTTCTTTGTAAATATTCCCTAAATGAAATAGTCACTTAATTTAACTTAGTGCTGTTTTTTAAATTTGCCTAAATTCAATTTTACAATTTAATGATAGATTTTTAAAAAATCATTTTAAATTTCCTAACATTGAAATGGGTGGCACAAAACTCATCTTACAACATTAACGATCTTTGATTTTAATTTATCAGAGAAGATGTTTTTGTTTGTTTAAGCGGATCTAACCCATAATTCCCCGCATTCTTAATTTTGTTCAGAAAACTAAAATATTTTCATGTTGCTGTTCATTTTACTGAAGCTCATATATTCTATATACCCAAGTTGCTTATACTAAACATTTTGATGCATAATAAATCTGTTTAATTAGTCTGTGTAGACAGGATAGAAGCTACATTTCCATTCCAAACCCATGATTTTTACTGTGTTTGCAGTCTCGTCAATCCAAACTGACAGCCTCATGGTTTGTAAGAGCAGCAGCTGACTACTTGTTGAGCCCCTTTTATCTGATTTGTTGTTTAACTGCTTTGGTACCTGCAAGCCAGTCATCATCTCAAGTTTGTTTGGTCCCTTAACACTGCTGAATAATCTATCTCATTGGTCCTCAGTGCTGTGCAGTGGCAGCACTTACATGAAGTAGGTGAATTATAAAGAGGAGAGATGGGAAGACTCAGAATTCTTTTGCATTTGCATTTAATTTAATGGTTTAACTGTAAGAGCCATACACCACAATATCTGGATTCTATTCAGGGCTCATTTCAAGTGTCAAGTACACCACATATGAGTGCTGTCTCTTCTATCCTCTCGTCTTCTCTTTTGTCTACAGACTTGTGCAGTAACCAATCCCCTCCTTGAAGACAGCATGTCTAAAAGCAATAAGTAGAATACCCCCACCAGCTGGTATTTGATAGGGAATTATTTATGATTTTTTGGTAGGGTTGTTGTTGCTCTCCTTTTCAACACCACTTGCTTGTTCAAAGAGACTGCCTTTTGTCTTGACCATTTTGGCTCAGAGACACTTTCATAAATTCTTACAATATTTTTAATTTGTCTTGACTTTTCTCCTCTTCATCTTCCTTTTTTCACAAAGCTTCTTCAGACACCCCACACAGTACCAGCTTCAAAATCAAGAGGGAATTTATGGTGGAAACATATGCTTCTCTGTGAAAATTACTTTAAATCAGCCATAGTATTTCAGGCAGATTCTTCAGATCACATTCCCTGGTTTTCTGAGTCATAATCTAATGTTTTCCCTATACCAGTCAGCTATTAAATGGTCTGTGCTGCATCATATTCATTACATCCATTACAGAGAGAAGATGGCAATGAGGTAGCTATGGCATGCTGGATCCTTGTTTGCCCACATTCCATTTTGTAGGAGTATTTGTGCAATTTGTTAAGTCCAGATTCCCCCTTTTTCCAATGCACATGAACCATAAAAAAGTGAGGAAATGTTAGCTTCAAGAGAGGAAGGTATTCCTTCAGTCAACCCTGCTGTGACATACTGCTGTCTTGTCTGGATCACTGGCTGTCAGTTCAAACCACAGTGTGTGAAATAAATTCAAGAGCTGGTTTCACCTTCTGGCTGGGCTCATTCCATTGTATTGGTATCTGACATGCCCCGTCTCTATCAGAAATGGGTATCCTGCTCTAGCAGTACAATTTATGATCAACAACACTCCTTCAGCCAGTGCTCCTTCCATCTTGTGGAAGCAGATAAGGTGAATTGGCTGGTACCTGACAAATATCCTTTCCTTGGTTTCCTTCTTAGTACTTTTAAGCTGTATTGATTTAATCAAGGAAACAAAGCACAAATGTCTTCACACAGGTCTAAAAGTAATCTTAAGGCAGGTACATTAACTTATTTTTCTCAAGGATTTTCCCATCTGGTTTTATTGAAGGTCTCTCTGTCCAACCTTTCCTCATTACCCTACAGGAGTGGAGGAGTTCATGCCCTTATCAGATGGGGAAGAGAAGCTTCTGCACTCCAATGCTCATAGTCCACATACCCATTTCTAGAATCAACAGGATTTCCCTGTCATTATATTTTTTGTGTCATGTCTCTGTACAATCTAAACCTCACACAGTGTCATCCCTCTTGCATTCTCTACCTGATTTCTTTCAATCGTATTTTTATTTATGACAATGCCCTGACCTGACCAATGCTTTCAAGTTGCAGCTGACCCTTTAACGTTAACTGAGTTTACCAGGGAAGCTGTGACTCTACTTCAGCTGTGGTGATGATGTTTTCAAACTTTCTTCAACTAATGAGCCATTATAAGTAGTAATAAAGGCGTTTGTTTCGGCCACATATCCCTTGGAAGAAGCACTCAGCTCATGCTAATTACAGTGGGTCAGCAAAGAGGTCAAGGCTCATAAGTGTGTGGGAGAGGGCATAGAACAGTAATGGTGAGAGGTGTTGAAAATAGTTACAGGAAATGTTAATTGTACAGCTGGTGCACATGAACTTTCTCCTCCCATTAAAAGCAAGTTCATTTTGAAGACACTTGTAAAATCTGTGCTTTAGGAATCAAGCTCCCTTATGTCTCAGTAAGTGTTAATACCCAGATATATGAAACTGCAGTGGAATCAACAAAGAACTCAATGTGTGCAAGGTTGTTTTAGTCTCAATTAAAGCTGGAAATAAGATTTTGCATGACTGTGCTGCCACATTAGGGCCATTACACAGCTTTGTTCTGTGGATTTAATTCAGATTCTGCAGAGGAGATTTTTCTACTGACTTAGTGACCTTTGGACCAAGTCTGCTGCTGGTGTGTTCTCATTCCTGAAGAGCCCCAGCCGGTCTGTCAGACACACAGTGCACTTCCTCAGGGAATTGTGCAACTGCAAGGCCTGGTTCTGTACACTCACAGGGTGAGTGAAAGAGCAAAGCTAGCTACTTGTGGATGTTTGCATGGCTATTAAATTCTCTTAAGTTGTAATAAAAAGTGACAGTGAGGGGAAGGTTTACAATAAGAATAAGATGATGAGAGAGATGTGCAATAAACTAATTCTTACTTTATAACTACACAATATAAATGTACTTGTGTTGTTTATATTGCTAAGAGATTGCACTATATTTACTATTCAAGGAAGCATAGCATTATAGGATAAAAGCTGGCTATTTTCTGCTTAGTTCCTTAGCCAAACTCGAGACCCAAAAAGCTTTTAAGGTGTAGATAAATCTGACAAATACTTAACTTTGAACTTGTGCTTGTGTGTGCTTCATAGTCACAAAAGTGTGAAATCCCCAGTGGCAGTCAATGCTCTGAGAATGATATCTGTAGGAGAAGGATTGTACTTGCCTGATAGTATGTCGGCAACACTGCAGATAATAGGAAGAAATTAATAAATAGAGATTAAATTTTCATGCAGATACTGGGAGGAAATGTCCTTTTGGTCAAAACAAGAGTCTGGACAATTTGAAATACTGGAGTGAGTTAAAAAAAAAAAAAAAAGAACTTTTGAAATATGTAATCCTTGCTGTCACCCATGTTTACTCAGTTGATATTTTTTCTTTTGTGTTTTTCACTTATTTTGCAGATTTCATAACAAGTAGTGTTCCCCAAGGTTTAAGAAGCATTAATTCACTGCCAGAAATGGTATATGAAATGGTATTCTTCAGATGAATCAGTTTTTCTTTCCCTGATAAAATGCAAATGAAATATTTTTAAAAGCATCATATATAGAAGGTGTGCTGAAGGAAGTTGAAGTGTATAGAATGTCCCCACCTATCTTCTCTAAAGATTTCTTCAGCACTTGTTTATTAGAAACCCTCTGTCAATAGAAGATGTCTGTCTATTGTCACATACTGAACAGCATATTATCTCCAAAGTTAGAAATTGTTTGATAGACCATTTTAAGTGTCGGTCAGCCTGTGGGAATCTAACTTCAGTGAAACTTGTGAGGTGATTATTTATTTTCCTTCAGAGTGGCTAAACTGACTTCTACAAAGCTGACTTCTGTAACTGAGTAGGAGTTCTAAGTCAGCTAATGTTTCTTGATTGTATTGAGGATGAATGTTGATGGAAAATATACTCATTTGTTCATAAAAATAACATTCTAGCAAAACACTGATGTGCTGTAACCTCTTTGAATGCAAGAAGTGATATGAGTAACCCAGTGTGATCAGTAACTGTATATCAATTGCAAAAATCAGTAAATCTGTTGTTTAGACCCACAAACAGGAAATCAGCTTCTCGTCAAGTTCTCTGTGAAGATTAATGTGAGTGTAACCCAGATGCATAATTTTGTGTGTCATATAGGTGGAAGATTTTAAAAGGGAGTCTATCTTCCACTTCAGTACTGAAACGGTTTTGAGTACAAGTATGTGCTGGCCACCAGCATGCAAGGAGATTGTAGAAAAATACTCTTTGGTGTTATTTTATTTAGCTTGAGTTGGTTGTATGTTCTTCATGTCATTGCAGTGTATTTGCACAATCAATAAGGACACCAGAGTTGACTGTTCATGTTTATTGAAGAATAATTCATATTAAATAAACACTTTCGGAAGTCTGACCACAGAAAGTAAAAGCATTCCTTTGAGAGGAGAGAAATCAGAAATCCTCACTGGGAGGAAAGGATCTCTTCTTGCTTTATTATTAAATGTCTGAGGAGAAGGCATGATTTCACGTGGCATGACTGAAGTGTGGAAACACAAGGGAGGGAGTTCTGGTGTGGGCTGTACACAGTCAGGGGGGTCACAATGTGTGCTTGAGATGTTTAGGGATGCATTAACCGTTTGCACTCTGTAGCTTCTTAGGTGAAAAGGGTTTTCCTGTGCTGGTTCCAAGTCAAACTATGAAGTCACTCATTTATTTTATTCCAGTTGAAACTGTTCCTGTCTCTCTTAAGTGTTTACTATCTGGACGGAATGTAGTGTACAAGGACCCAGGTGTCCAGAATGTTATCATTTAGAACTGAAAACCTGCTCTATTTAATTTTCAAACAATTGGCATATGTTCTTTTTTCTCCCTCACTATTTACTGATTTCACTGATGTGAGAAGAAACCATATAATTATTCTACTTCAGTAGCATCAGAACAGAAATTTAAGAGCCTGTTTTAGTCATTTAGGAACACATAGTTGGATTATTCTGGGGTCTGGGCTCCTAAGAAGATAAGGACTCTGCCTAAAGTGGGGGAATTGAAGATTCTCAGTACTTGCCTGTTCCATTCAGATGGGTCCTTTAGTTCCTTTGCTTTAAGTGTGTGACAGAGCCATTAACTTGGATGGGAACATTAACACACTGAAGGGTAGGTGCAGAGGTCAGCAACAGGAAGCCAAAAAGGAGTGATCTGAATGTTTTGGTGATCTGGCAGTTTACTTCACCAAATGCAAGTGCTACACAATTATTTTTTCATTCCTCTGTTTCACTCTCCCATGCTGATCTCTTTCCGGGGTGCTGACGCTTTTCTTCTACCCTGTCTCTGCTAACATCTTCTACTAAATCAAGCAACAAGCTGCCTTTGTGACAGGTGAATGACTCCTGAAAGTTGCAGGGGCCTGTGTCATCTGAGCTGCCAGAATTCCAGTGCCTTTTTCCAGGACGCTGGAGTTTCTCACTGTATAGGTCTACCTCGAAATTCCAGCCTCTTTTGCTAGGACGCTGGTGCTTGTACATCGGGTATCTTCTGCCTGGATGGTCTCTTTTGGATAACTTGTTCGTGTAGGGTGGCTTTGCCCCAGGGCTGTTGACAAACTGATCCAACAGTGACTTTCGTCTGGAAGGCTGTTGCCTTTTCAGCTCCAGATAAACATCAGGGTCATCTTCCATCTCTCTTTTTCCTGGATGCTGCCTCTTCTGAATGTCTCCATAAGAGGTCTCTTCCTCAACATCTCTTTTTCCAGGATGTTGTCTCTTCTCCAGGTTACTGAGGTACTTTTTCCCAGGGTGTTGTGTTTTGGAAAGCCATTGAAGCAGAGGGACATTTGATTCTGTCCAAGGAAAAGAATAACATTAATAAGACCCCATAATCCTCCCTAAGGAAGTTTTAATAGGAATTTGTGGAGCAGGATTATAATCTGTTTTTCTTTGAAAGCCAAGTCAGTATTTCCAGCTGCCAGTCATAACACTATTAGCATCTCTTACTCATTCTTAAGCTCTTTTAAATATTCCAGGTCTTGGATCAACAAAACCAATTCTCACCACTGATGTGAAGAGGGAGGATGACTTTTTCTGTGGGCACTTGGGGCCAGCTCATCTTCTACTCTGGAAGGGCCCTCTACTCCTGCGTGCCTGCAGGCACCTCTGTGCTGTTTCTTGCAATCCCTGAGTCTGGTCTTCCACTGCTGTGACTACTGGGAGCAGAGCATCTGCAAGGTGGCAGGTGCAGACACTGGAGCAGCCTCTAGCATTCCCAGCCATGGAAAAAGCCCACCTCTGTTGGGGGGTAGGAACCAGTGAATGGCAGCACCACACCTCGGATTTACATTAGGTACAGGGTCCACCACTGCAGAATGTCCTTCCTGGGTCTTCTTAGAGCTTCCCTAACGAAGTACCTGCCAGACAAGCAGGTTTTCTGTGACAGGCTTCTACCTTTTTATTATGCAGCAGCTGCTTAGTGATAGTACAGCCTTTCCTGAGCAAAGAGACCTTAGAGAAGAAAGCATCTGTGAAGAACTGTCTGTCAGTGAATTGCAGCAGCCCTCTTATCCTTCCTCTCCCCTCAGCTCCAGTGCTAAGTATAAACATTAGGACCTGTAAATCATACCTTGGATCTAATGATCTCAGTCAAGTGGTATGCCATCACTAAATGGGTGTCCCCAGTGATATATATACCTTTATTAATCTCTTCTTCCTTTTCAGCTTTCTTGAGGACAGACTGAAGAATGAAGCTTTCAGATCTCTGAAGGATGTCACCCAGGGGACTTTTTCCTATGTTCTCACTCTCCTCTGGAAGGAGATGTCCCCCGTTGAAGCAAACACCACACAAGGTCAAACAAAGGAGTAGCAGTGGCAGCTGGGTAGATGGCATTGTGGGACAGGGGTTCCTGCAACTTCCATTGGACAGAGAACAACAGGGGAGGAGGATGGAGCAAGCAAACCTAGCAATAACAGCAGTATTTCCAGCCACTGAGAAACAAATATGGCACTTCTGCAGGGATTGAAGTCTCTTAGGGTCTTTCCTCATTTGTGTTATTAACATCTCTGTTTGTTTTTTATCCTCTAAAGCATCTAAAGTCTTTGTAATTAAAACCAGGTAGTTGTTAATTTTTCTGGCAGAATAAATATTATATGAACTTCCTGAGGCACAGGTGGCTCTCAAAAACAGTGATTTTACTGTGCCTTCTGCCAAGAGGCAAACATAATTTCTCCCTTGAACACCGTATGCACAAGGTACAGACATCTATACCCGCTACCTCCACCAGGCAATTCCCTTTGCTAAGGGTTCATTTTAAAATGATACTGAGATTAGCAGCACTTCCATTCCACCTTCAGTTAAAGCCAAACCTAAATAATCCACTAGGTTTTTGCTAGTTTTCTATACATTTAAAGTAGCCATGTGCCTGGGTATTTGTCAGGCTAAGAGGACAGCTGTGCTGTGTGGGGCAGGGAGATTTCTTGCGTGGAAAGAAATGAGGGAAGTACCTTATATTTTTTTCAAAGACATAATAATAATAATAATAATAGTAATAATAATAGTAGTAGTAGTAGTAGTAGTATCCTCTATCACCTCTTGCCAAGATACCAAGTGTTTTTCTATTTCTTCTAGCTAGCAGTGAATTCCTGACATGCTTAGGGATTTATTTTACAGTAAGCACAGTTCCTTAAGTGGAATGGAATACATCTTTAATACTACTATAGCAGTCATTTAGCTTAATTATATCTTCAGAACGTAAAAGAAATGCACAATTTTATGAAGTCCTACAAATTTTCCAAAAAGAAAATGAGTTCATTATCTTTCTTATTGGCAGGTTTTTATCAGTTCTGATGAAATCCTTGAGTAACAGCCCTAAGAACATCACATAGGCAATTTGACTCAGAGCAATCTTTAGACAGAAAGGTAGAATCTGCTAAAAAGGAAATTATTTGATAAATTACCTTATTTGTAGTTTCAGATTTTTGCTTGCTGCATCTGCCAAGTCCTTTAAAGCTGTTTGTGTACCTGAGCTTCAGAGTTGCGCTTTTGCTGCTGCAGGTACACAGAGTGTCCAGCAGAATCGTTGCTGTGTGCTCTCTGCATGGCTCATGTCCCTGTACTTATACTGTACTGCCTCTGGACTCTCTATGCAAACAGCTCTGACGTAATTTAGGGGATATGGTGTGATTTTTTTTTTCCACTGCTGTCAGAGAGCTGCATTTTGAATGCATTTTAACATTCACGCAGTTATCTGCTGGCCTCCATATATGCATGCTTGACCCCCAGAAATTGTTATTTTCCCATTCTCTAAAGAGATTATGTTGAATTTTATGTAACTCAGCATAAAGAAAAGGATGTTTTCTTTGCTTAACAAAACTAAGCTTGTTTGTCCTCTATTAAGCAAGTGTTTTGGAGTAAAAGCAGAGAGGTAGGTAATTAATTAGGCTAGGGAAGAAAGATAATAGCAAAAATGTAATGGATTAGATTTAAATAAGTGTATACCATGGGTTCTTATTCTGAATGACACTATACAGTTTTTGGCTTACAATTCCATTTTTTTTTTTTTTTGCATAGGCTTCCACAAAGAGTATTTTAGAATACAGAGTGCATAGCATTAAATATTAAAACAAGTTTATGTTGCTGCTATGTGCTTTAAAAAGCATTATAATATTGTAATTGGAAATAAGACTCTCTGTCCTTAACCCTTCTGTCTACTGAAGATACTGCTTCACACAGTACTGCTCATACAGGAGGCACAACTGCTTGGCATTTCCTAGGTGTGGTAACTCCTAAAGGTCTCTCAGGTACGACACCTGAGTTTAAGCAATTTATTGCCCTATAAGTGAAAGTGGGCATTGATGAAATGGGAAACTGCCTGGTTTCATTCTCATTGAAATCTGCTTCTTGACACTTTTGAGCTTACCTTTAGAGGACATGAGTGAAGTCCTGTGTTACAATTGCATCCCCATGCAAAGCTCCTCAGCAGGTGCAAAATTATATTCGCAGTGCAATGCCCAGGACTTCCAGTCTGGCCAGCTTTGCCTCTTTGCTTAGACTTATTTTATCTTATTTTGGACTCGTTTAGTAGAGTTTTAATGCTTTGTTTAAAGGAAGAAAGTTAAAATTAGGCACCTCAAAGAGTTGGGGTTTTTTTCATGAAAAACGTCCTTTTTCTATTTCACAGCTAGAAAACTGTCTGTTCTTAATATGATATCCTTCCTTTTAGAGTTCTGCTTTTTTCCAGCTACATTTTTTTTCATTTTCCCCACAGGTGATTTTTCTATTTAAAAGATTACTGGAGGTTTATTTTATAAGTGTAAATGTTCTTTCCTCCCCCTCACTGCGCAATTACTCATGGTGCTGAGGTGAATTCATGGATAGGAGAGACAGTTTGTTTTCTTAAACTCCAGAGTGTTCCAAGCTATACTTTCTTGTCTTGTCACAAATACATTGACACCCTAGACTTGCCCAGAGCTTGTGTCAGCACAGGGTTTGGCTCCCAGCTCTATTTTATCACAGGTGCAAGTCCCTTGATCTTTTGTTTCAGCTCCATTAAGGAAGTTCCTGATTTTTCTTTTAAACATTCTGAAGGGCATCCCAGCTTCTCAATGGGCTTCTTAATGAAGAAACTGGGAGGCAGACACCTCCTCCAAAACCAGAGTCAGAGCCGTCCATGTGATCTGTGAGGACCGAGGATCTGCTCCACTCTCCAGCTTGCATGTTGCTTGTGGTGCTGGCTGCAGTCACTAACTGTGCATCACCAGGAGCACTTGTCCAGCTCAGAGCTGGTGCTCGTAGCAATGGGGCCTTAGCACTGGGGCTGTCACTGGGCACACAGTTGGTCCCTAAGAAGATCTCCAAGGTGAATGATGAGAAAATCTGCTGCTCACCCTAGTCTCATCTCTATTTTAAAGAATATAGACACTCAAGTTTCATGCAGTTAGTCAGCCATGACGTAGTGAAGTCAGGCAGAAAGTTCTCCTTGGCAGATTTTTGAATTTTTACATCTTACTTTGACTGCCTTGCTCTTGTCGTGTCGGAGATAAGTAACTGAAGTACATGGCTTAATTTTAGTACGGTTATCCCTCCAGGAATCCTGAAATATAGAAGTTGTTATGGGAACTTCTTTTCTTTTCTTTGCCTATAGGAATAATAAATATTCGTTTGGAATTAACGACTCATTGCATTTGTTACCAGTTACACTAGGAGATGCTGAATTTTGCGTGGTTTTCTTAGTTTTGATTTTAATGACATCGGAATGCCAGAGTGTGTACAGCCACACACTCTGATCTTTAGATGATTTATTTAGTGTAGTTAGCATAGCATAGTTTTACAAGGGAGGCAAGCTTTCAGGAGTACAAACCTTTCTTAGGCCTGAGGAAATGCATTCATATCTGAAAGTTTCTTTCCTCTTAGGACTAAAAAAAGGACTTGTGATTCCCAAGAACTGTCAGCTTTTCATGGCAGTAGATGTCACTACAGTAGAAGATATTATACCTAATCTACAAACATTATATTAAATATTAATCATTACTGGAGGCAGGCTTCCAAGCAACTTCTAACTGCTAGTCCCCAAGATTTATTTGCTAAGTAAATGGACCTAGACAGTACTGAGTAAAGATATGTGAAGGAGGTTTTTGAAATGCAGACTACTGTGGTCACCATCAGTGTTAGAAAAAGTGATCCCTTTGTGTAGACATACCCAGCCAGGGGGGCTACACTGTGGGCAGCAGAGCAGCTTATCACAGCCCAGCTGGTTTTGCTGCAAGTCATCACAAAACCAAAGCCCTTGAGGAATAATTAGGACAGCTTTCCCATTCATTTTCATTAACTGTGAGTATAAAATCTAGGAAGTAAAATGGAGGTAACTCATCTACCCTGTTCTCTTTCTTCCAGCACTGAGCCCCCACCACGGTACTTTTCTTGTTGCCTAGTGCAAGAGTCTGTAGTGGTAAACACTTGTTTGTGATGTGAGCTCTGAGGCCTTTTGGGGGCAAGCTTTAGTTAGAGCTGGGTGAAGGAATTGGCCTGGAGAATCTGGTGAAGTTATTAGAAGCTCTGCTGGCTGATGCTGAATGGCACTTGAAGCATGATCTGAACATTGTAAGGATGTGTAAAGGATCCCTTTTGAAGGCTGTGTAACCTTCAATTGACACCTCCTTCTCAAAAATTCCAGAAATGGCAAAACCTTCTGCTCTGACTGTAAGCCCCAGAGCTTCATAGTTTTGCAAACATAAGAGTGTTGAAGCTTCATTTTTTAAATTCATTGAAACTAATAGAAAACCCTTTGAGGAAACTTAATATATGGAGAGATTAGGCCTTCTGTTTTAAATAATGAATAGGAGGAGTATTGAAGGAGATTGAGAACATTTATTTCTTTATGAGGAAGCCCTTAATAGAATTACTGAGTAAATTCCACATAGAACATGTACACAGCTCCCCTCATGAATTTCAATCCAGAAAGGGAACTATTATATTAGAAGGAAAGGGCAGTATCCCACATAGCATTAAAACTGTTGCCAAAAGGTGTATAAATAACATGTTGCTTGTCTCGGCTAAATAGTTTTATTGTTCCATGAGGAAGCAAACCCAAAGCATTATGACATTAATGCCACATATTGGTTTACTGGCAGATTTTTTAATATTAAACAGCATATTATGGAGCCAAAACTTGACAGGCTTAATTGTATACTTAAAAGTCAGACTAACTCACAGTTTGTTCCTTCTGGGATGGTGGCAGTTTGGAATTAAGAATCTCAATAGATTCTTAATGGTTCTTTATTTTGTGATTATCCACAATGTTTATGCAGGGTCATTTTTATAGTTTTCTAGTCAAGAGAACCCTGTGATTTGGGAAGAAATTTGCCATTGTCTGAAAGAATATTTCTGTGCCCTTTTTCTTGTTTCAGGCACAGTCCAGGGTCTTTCAAACCAAATAATGTCACTAAATGAAATAAGCATGCCTCCAAGCACCAAAAAACCTCCAGCTGCCCAGCCTGTTGGTTTTTCACAGCTGCTAATGACAGAACTCAAGATCTTGTTCACTTCCAACAGGGATTTAGTCATCAGATGAAGCAAATTTACAGCTCATTTCACCTTGCCAAAATACTATGTTTGAACTGGGGCAAGTTTCATCATGTAGCAAGAATAGATTTGGGGAAATTTGATTTGGGATGATAGAATACCTTCAGCTTACTTTTCAGAAGTAATTCTGGTTCACACTGTCAGGTAAATGGCAAAGTCAGTCGGATGGTTGTAGATAGAAGATCACTACTTCCATAGAAATTAAAAGAAGTTACATGGTTATGTGTTTGCTCTGTACCTGTCCCTTACTGCTAACACATACTATTTATGACAGAGAAACCATAACTGAGTATGAGGAGGCGGAAATTTGTGAGGTAGAGTTGCTAAGAGATTTCGTGTTTGGTGCCAAGTGTTTGAAAATGCTGGTTTGGATTTTGAAGTCCACAATCCTCAGCTTGCAGCCAGTCCAGCACTCCTGTCCAGTTCACTGGGAGCAATCAGCACAGAGCATATTTGGATAGTCTGCCTGCCAGTCCCAGCTAGTTCAGTTGTCAGGTACAAGGCTCGAAAGCTCCTGAAGGCTTGACACACATGGTGCATGCCCAATGGGAATTGGAGAGCACAAGTAAGAAGAGGGTGTAAAAGAATGAAAAGTTCTGAAACTGTCCCTTGTGCCTGACTGTAGAACGCTGTCCTCTCAAAATTTAGATATTTCTGTAGCAGCTTTTAAAATTAAAGAAGTGTGTATCTTATTGTTCTTTCAGTTGTAAAACATAGCTGTTCATTTGTATAAATTATTCTGTAAAGTGGCCTCAGGCCTGGCTTTAAGGATGCAGCACAAATGTGATTTACCCTTAATTTGTCTATGGTGATCTGCTAAGAAAGGGAAATGGGCCGTGGCAGGACCACCTCAGCAAGGCAGATGTGTTTGTGCCTACCTACACACAACCCCCCAAAACCAGCACTTCTACTGGAGGAGCATCCTGGAATCAGATGTAGAGGGGAATTTTGAACAGGAATCTAGTTTATGTAACAAAGTTAACTTCTGGTGCCAGTCATGTCAGCTGATCTGATTTAAACAGGTAACAGTTCAAATATTGCTCCTTCTCCTCAGGTGTTCCTGTGTGCCTGTGATGATGAATGTGTGTTGTGCTGGATTTTACTAATGACCTGTTCTTCTCTTTTTTTCTAGTATCTTTATTTTTCTTGATAATTACTAAACTATTTGGTCTACTCATTTTGTGAGGGCTTAAATTTGCTGACCTGCAGTAAGATTAGACATTTTATCTTTTCAGCAATGGATTTTAAGAGTCCTGTAGCACAGCAACAGTGAAGATCAGAATCCTGTTATGGTGAGTACTATGCTGAAGTAAAATCTGAAACTGTCTTCCCAAGAGAGTTAGAATGAAATCCAGGTGTCTATGTATGCACCTACATGTCCACCTACACCTATCATACATCTACACATGCAACTGGAGCTGTGTGAAATGATGAAGCAAGAGAGTGGAATAACCATGTCAGTTGTGTTGGCCATAAATATGATGTTTCAGGAGTTTGGGTAGCTGTAAATCAGCATCAAACTAATCAGGGCCAGGTTACAGTTGATTTGTGAGCTTGGCTGCAATGTTGCAAAAGAATGGGAAAGAAGGAAGACAGTTATTTTATCCCTTCCCTTGTGTAAGGGAAGGGAAGATTTCTTCCCTTGTGTAAGAAAAGGCTTTTAAGACAGCTGGTCACTTGCCATTACCAGCATGATGGAGACATGTGCAGGTTTTGCTGTTTGATTCCAGCACAGGCCATTTATTCAGTTTACTGTTTCTGGTATTGCCCATTAGTCCCACTTTGTCTGCAGAGCATGTGGCTACTGGAATTTTTGTTCCTGTCACTTGCAACCATTACTAATAATACCACTGAAACTGGAAGCTCTTACTTAGAATCCAAGCCATCACTGTAGCAAAGGTATGGATTTGTGGCACCAGAGGTGTGGCTGCAAGTCAACTGGGTAGTGCTACTGCCTGTACTTGACTAACCAGAAGCCACCAGAGATCTGATATGCTGCCATGTGTGCAGAGCACAGTAGGTTGGGAGCCCTTTCTTTGTTGGGTTGTGTGAATTACCTGGTTAATATGAGGGAAGTTCACAGAGTACTCAGTATAGAACTGCTCCCCTGCCCATAGTGCACAGTCATTTAGATGAAGCTTGATGTGCAAGTGAGAGACTTGGATGGGGAGGAGGAAAGTCTCCACAACCAGTTGTTCAAGTAAGACAATTTTTATATTCTACTATGAGCTACATAATGACAATGACCTTTATCTAATTTGCACTTTTATCACTTTCATAGTCATTGTAATAACAATAGACTCCTCCACGGGTGCTTAATGGGTTTGTTTATACGCAAACGGCATAAAGTGAGAATCAGTAGGCATTCAGATGCCATTTTGGGGGCAGGGATTGTAATTATAGGACAAATACAAGACATTGGTCTTTATGGGACAATGAAGGCATGTATGTGGTCAGTGAGGTATCTGCTGAGACCAGGAGCAGTACTGATTTTTAGAAGTGGCTTCTGTGATCTACTCGTGGATTTCTCTTCACATCAGTCCAGCTGGCAGACTCTGTGCATCACAAGGGAAGCTGAGTAAATGAACATGTAGCACTGGCGTAGAATTTCCTTGAGTCATTTAACACTTGATTCTGCTGAGAAGACTGTGAGGCACAAAGTCTATATGCCTCTCAGGTTTTGTGTCCTTCTCTTCCCCGGGGTGTTTTCAGCTAAGCCTGAACATGAACGAAGACACATTTAAAAGTAGCTGGAGAGTGGTTTGCAGATGCAAACTATGGCATGTATGTTGTATTTTTATAAGCAGGAAGCTGGGAGACCACATGGTTATTTGGTTAGAATGGAGTCTGAGAACTGAGCTGATTTTATTTCTGTCTCTTCCACTGAATTTCTCTGTGATTGTCAGTGACTCATTGAGGCAGAAATCCAACTGTAGTTAAAATCAGTCAGACTTTTCATAGGTGGTAACTGGAACTAGGTAGACCCTTAAATATCTGAGTTTTGTGTTCCCTGTCCACAAATAAGCTATGGTGATACAATACAGTGAGTTTTGATGCTTGTGACATGCTTTAAAAGTCACAAATCATGACAAGAGAAGTAAAAATTGTTATTTATAGTTGGTTGGGGTTTTCCCTATGGAGCAAATAGACTTCACCAAGCCCAGTGGGCCTGGCATGCAAATTTAAGTAAAGAAAATGGTGAATAGAAAACTCGTGTTTAATTGGACTCTGGTGAAGCTTTGGTGTGGTTAATTGTGACAAGGACACAATTGTATATCATACATTTATTAAATATCAGAAATTTCACATGATTCTTTCTACAAACTACTGGTGCTTTTAATAAACAGTTTTCTCCTCCAGATTTCTTTCTTTCCTTGTCAAAGCTGCTATCATATTTGAAATGTTCTGTGTTGACACCTAAATGGTGTGATGGAATTCTAGAATGCACTCCTGGAATGGCTGGTGATGGTTTTCCTTGAATGTGGTACGAGAGAATGCAGGGTTTGGAATTTCTTCTAAGGGATAAAAACAAGGACATTATTAAAAGCAATCCTTTTGTTAAATTTCCTCTGTGATGATCTATAGGTAACCTATCAAATGCTTACAGATCTAGAAACTGTAAAAAAAGTAAAACAACTAGAAAAAGTAAAAAACTGCTTTTGGGAGTTGCTTTCAGACCTGCATTTCCATGAGTGATTCAGAGACCATCATGGAAGATGCAAAGTTAAAGCTTTCGTAACATTATTTTTTATAGCTTTTATTAAAAAATATGACCCAATATTTTGACATTTGAAATAGTTTATCAAGACAAAGAAGCTGACAGACTGTTTTCAAAATACTTTCTGGATTATCTTGACAATAATCTATTATTATTTCTGAGTTTCTGCTGTTCATGTTGAGTAAGTGAAGCTTAGTTCTTATTGCTTGGGCAAATTATGAAAATGCCACGGATTGTCTGATGAGTAGGTAGTGCCTTTGATCACTAGCTGTACTTACAAACACATTACCATTGTCATTTGGATAATAAGTTATCTCTAAGACAACACCAGGGTAATCCGATTGACCTTTTACAACTACTTGTGCTTTTATTGAAAAACAGTAACTCCATCTTCACTGGAATAACTTTCAGTTCTGCTTAGGGCCAGGTACAGAGCAAAGCAGTTGCAGGGGATGGAAGAACGCATGTACCAGTTTTCTTTACTTAGGTACATAGCAATGGTCAATACAGTCTGTAATGAGGAGCTGGAAATCACTGCTAGATGAATGCTGAATTAAGGATTCCTCTGTCTGTGAGCCTGTTACATAGTTCAGCTGGAACTGTGCTGTATTAAGTGTTTGACATCTCTGCCTGAAGCTTGCTTCTATCAGCGATGGTCCAGCTGCTCTTTAGGATGGTGCAATGAAAAGAATCTGGAGACTTCAGCCCAGCAAATTGCCCTGTCCTTAGTTCTGAATGCCTTTATCACCTCTCTGATGGGCAGGAGGAACTCTGATCTATTTAGCACAAGACCTTCACAGAATTCTGCAGAAAGTTCTGTACATCCCTTATAATTTCTGCATATAAGCACATCACCCCAGGTTTTCCAATAGCAAAAACATTTCTTAAGGCTCCTGCATCAAGACTGGCATAAGACCTTGTGTAAATTGAAGAACAGAGATAGTCTTGCAGAGATCCATTGAAGTGTTTACATTACGCATTTCTGTTTCCTGTCTGTAGCGTGAGACGGGTGTTTAACTTAGAAGAAAAAACAAAACTGTGTGCAAGAGTACCAAGAAAAAGTGAAATTCTCTACTTAAGTGCTATAACACCAGTGTTGATGACGGGTAATGTGGATTTTGTCTTCTAGAAGCAAAACTTAGCATCCCTCTACAGGGGCTATAACTTATCGGTTGCTGATACCCTCAAGATTAGCTTTACCTTGGTGTTAAATAGGGCATTCCATACAGCATAGTAAAATGGCATCAAATCCAGAGAGCAGAGTCTTGCAGGGCGCAGTTTCTGACATGCAGGCTGCCTGGCACTGGCATTAACTCTGTCCCAGCCAGACCCAGCACAGCGGTGGTTACAGAGGAGCTCTGAACTGTGTGTAAAGAGGGCTCTGAGTTAGCTTGTTCTCTTCCTGGTTTGGATAAAGAAGCCAGTTTTGCCGGTCAAGACAGGTGCAATGTGCTCACATTGTAGCAAACTTAAATTGTTAGGTTCTTAAGTCCTTTTCAGCCTCAGGTAGCTACAGTCCAATTAATTACAAGGTTGGTGATCTAACGTTGTAGAGAATTTTGGGACCTTAAGAGGTAAAATAACATCTGATTACACAGTAGATCCTGGTTTATTTGGACTTCTGCTTCAGAATATGAACTACAATGTGATATAGTCTGGAACTTCCTACTTAATACTTCAGCAGACTACAAGTTCTGCAGACTACAAGTTTTATTACCACTAACTTCTGCTGTTCAGAGTTCTCAGCTTCCTGACAAATTGACAACGCAAAAAATGAAAACCAGTGTAATGACAGTGAATTTATAGCTAAGTGGTGACATTTCCAAACGGTTGTTTTCCCATTCAAACACAAAGGAAGTAGCCAGGTTTGGTCAAGTCGTTGTTGTCTTGGTCACTTTGGTCCTTTGAAAATCTGACATTGTACTGAAGAGTGGCAGCCTCTAGGTACCAGGTACTGTCCTCTTTTCCTGGCTGTGAGAGCAGAAGCAGAGCCCTACTATTGCATGTGAATCAACTTCAACCCTTGAAATTATATAGGTGAAGAGTAAGTTTGTCACTGCAGCAAAATTTAAGTGTTATCTCCTAGGAACTCAAGTGAAAAGATTAAGTTAAATGAGTGATATTGTGTCATCTTACTTGATATCACCAGAGGTTGCTAAAAGGTCTTTGCTCATTTAATGTTTATCTACTTCAGAAAATATATTTGTGTCTGAGCCAGGTAAGTCACCTGCTGTGACTGTGTGAGAGTGGGGGTAGCAGCTGCGAAGGGGCTTCAGTCCCTGCTCAGGAGGTGCAGGTGTGAATGCCAGAGTGGCTCCTGGAGGCTCAGACAGGGAAGTTTCCTTAACGCTGCTCAGAGGGTTGTACCTGCAGGTGCTGCTGTGCTGTTCAGAGCCCAGCGAGCCAAAGGGAAGCTATAGCCATGATATATCTTTAACTGGTATAAAGTAGTACTGTCCTCGTGTTGCTGAATTTTCAACATCCAAATGGTGGTGGAAATTTTCCAACCAGATATGTTTTCTGCAGGGTCCCTGCAGATATTTCTAATTAATGTGATTGTGCCTGAACAACTTTGTCTCAATTTTGTTGCAATTCTCCTGGTACTCAGGAGTGTAAGAGTTTAGGCTTGACTTGTTCAAACTTGTATTTTTCTTATTCCAGTAATGTTAACACAAACCCTGTAGCCTGTCTAGCAGTGGGAACAGAGAACAAATAACAAACAGTTTGTGTTTTTAAAGAGACTTACATATCCAACTAAAGAAAAACAATCAATGATCATTTAGGTGCTTCTGACTGAACAAGATGTCTTTAAATCTCACATCTCATATGAGACTTGGAAACAAGAACACTCTGACTTCCTAATTTAGCTACTGAAGAGCAAAGAAAGAAATCTGAGTTGTTTTCCCAGGTGACTTGTATGGTTCTACCAGGGGTCTTCGGCAGGGGAACATTTTTCCTTTGGGCTTCTATCACAGGGAACAAACTGCCTTTAGGGGAGCAGAAAGACTGGGGAGAAAACTAAATACTCAGTTGGTGACTCTGAAATTAAGCAGCAGTTGGTGATAATTTTCTGATTTTTTTCTTCTCTCAAAGAACTCACTAGTTTTAGAATGAATTGGTGGTGCAAGGGTTGGAGCACAGTCACACAGCTGGAGGTACTGAGAATGAATTGGGGCAGCTGGTCTTAGACCAGCATCATCTGTGTCACTGTTAACCATAATCAGATCTAATTGCACATAATTGCTGAAAAGACACTTTCATTCCTCTTTCTCCCTGTCCACACTGCTCCAAATTCTTGCCTGCATAAATTGTAGGGACTGCTCAGCCCCAGTTGATATAATTCAGCATACTGATCAGATGGATCAAGAAGGGTCAGAATTTGGCACAGAACTAGACATTCCCATGACAAAGACTGAAATGATAGTCTGCTTTCATCCTGATGTAATAAGACCTGTTTCTCAGGGCAAGTAATTCTAGGATGGCAACAAATTGTTGATCTTTGCTTATTTTGCTGTGGTGTTACCTGCCTTTTTAGAAAGACCTGAATAAACTATATTAGTATTAGTATTAGGAATTAAAAGCCTCTTGGACTTGCTACTTATCTCAGCCACAAAAAAGGAGCTGCCAAGTTGCTCTCATAATTATCAAAAAGTTAGATCTTGTGTGGAAATAAGAGCCAAAGTGATTAAGAACTCATTTGCAAAGCAAGCAAAGACTACAAACTTGTTTGTTTTCTCACACCTGCTCTCCACTTCATCAGTACAATAAAGCAAGGCATAGTTAATGCACTTTCCCCCAAAATTATTAATGCACTCAAGGGAATATGATCAGCTGAGGCTTTGGAGATCACACCACCATTTGCCCAATTATACCTAATGACAACACATTGTTCCAGCGAAATGTGTCTATTCTTTGGTAGGTTACATTTCCTTTCAGCCTTTTACCTATTGATCCACTAGTACATCACGGAGAACAAACTTCTTTGTTGGCAAGTCATGTTTATGAGATCAGAAAAATCTTTTATGTTACATTTTTAACCCCTGACCAAGTCAGTGAGAGGAAAAGCTTCTTGTATGGAACATGACAAATTTTTGTGATTTTTGTAAAACAAAGCAATAAAACAAATGTCTGTATGGTTTGGGCCGTACAGATAATGTTCTGTGTTCACTATTTCTTTGTATACTTCCTTCTTTGATGTCATAAAGCATCTTAAACTATGTCTGCATTACATAGCACTTAGAGTAAATGATCGCTTTAATCTTGTGAATCTTGTACTCCAAGTAGGTATATATTCACTTCATTACAGAAAATGAGAGGTTTGCTCAGCAAAGCTGCAGCATCATGAAGCTCAAGGCATATTTACTTTTTTTTAAATTTTTTTTTTATTTGTTGGAAGTGGAAGGATTTGAAGAAAGCTGGTGAAATATATCCCTGTGAAAAACACTTAAAACATTTTCGTGTCTGCTGTGAGCTTTCATTATGACAAGTACAGGCTGATGAGTAAGGGCAGGGTTGGATTCTGATTGCTTTTACAAATGGTCTCTCTAGTTATTTTTTTAATACTTGAAAACTGTAACAAAAGAAATAGTTTTTTCAATGCACAACCATATCATGGTAGCTCTATTATCATTCAGCACTTTCTAGCTGGATTACTGCTGTGGTCTCCAGACCCTTTGGAGCTTAGTCTTTAAAATTTTCAACCTCATCATTATTGCTGTCCTTCCTTCCAGCATTTCTCCTGAAGTGCTCTCTGTATGCTGGCCTCCTTCTTGTAAGAACCTCCTATTTTGTTCTCACAAAGGTTCTTACCAGTAAATTGAGCTGGGGGAGTATACATGGGCTTTGTACTTCCCTTGAGAAGTCTGAAAGCACTGAGTCTGAGAAATGCAGCTGAGTGCACTGCTCACTGCTTGAATCTGTTTTGTCTCCTCCACAGCCTTCATTTTCTGTATGCATCCTCAGAAAGATGGCAAACCCAGCAGTTTTTACTTACAGGACAAAATGAAAACATGTTTTTTCTCTCCCAGTGTATGAGAACCGGGAGTTTAGCATTCAATGTCACAAAGAGAGAAACTCATTATAGCACCAAATGATTCCTCCCAAGCTGTCTGAGTATTGATCCTTTGTTCTTATGTAAACCTTGCAGTTAATCTTAATTATTCTGAGACATCTCGTTCCAGTGGCTGGGTCAATAATGTCTTTGATGGTGTCCTGCAGTGTCTTCCAGTCATTCCTCAGGACCTCTCTGTCACCAACTCTTCTTCCAGATCCCAGTGCAATAACTTGCTGCAGTGGTGAGAATGCTGTCAGTCCCTTCCCACTCACTTAGGACTCAGCCAGGAGGATATGGATTAGGCCTTGGATGAGAGTGTTCGTAACCAATGTCCATGTGAACTGCACACTTTTCCTCACCCTGAGGCTGGGAGATATCCCCCCCATGGCACAGTAGTCACTGAGTGATGTAGTGCTGTTGGGTACTTTTGCAGGGGTTCAGGCTAATGACTAGTGTGCTAACATTTGATTAATTGTCAGTGGTGATGATGTAGGTGAGTACTATATTAGAGGGGCAGTACGAACTCCCAGGAACAGCAGCAGGAGTAGTGCCTGCTCACTCCTTTCCATGTTAGAGGGACGTCACTTGGGTACCCAGTCTGAGACACATGCTATGATTTATTTCACCTGCAGATCCAGCCCACATGGGATCCTGAAACCTTTGCCATGATGCAGTAGTGCTGTATGCCTTCCTCACTTGTTCAACAGTGACCTGCTACCAAAGGTTTCAGTAGTTCCCCACTTCCTCAGTTCAGGCATTCTTCCCTTTTTGTACAACTGAACGATTAAACCGTTTCTCTCTTGATTCTCAGACAGGAGATGAACAAAGCCTGAGTTCTGAGGTTTTCTACAGAAAACAATACTTCTGCCGAGTTAAAGTGCAGGTTCCGGGTCGCAGCTCAGTCCCAGCCCGGTCCCTGCTCCTCTCAGCTGGCTGGGGCGCTGCTGCCCCCTGCCGGAAGGACTGCCGCCACGGGCGTGTGGGGTGGGGGGCTCCCTCCGCCCGGGGCGTCCCCCGTGCCCAGCCCTGCCCTGTGTTCAGCCTGTGCGGCCACAGCCGACACGCCTGTGACACGTCTGCCCTCGGGTCTGACTGCTGGGCCCTCCCTGAGGTTCCGCAGTGCGAGGTGTGGGCGCCCGTAGGCAGCTGTGGGGGCGCACGGGCCGCTGAAGTGGGACCCAGTGAGCGCAGGTTCTGTGAGATGCCAACAGTGCTGGGTAGAAGGAGATCGCATACAATCGGTTTGCGCTCACACTCCGTGCAGTAGCTGTGCCTCACCAAGGGGAAAAGCTGTCCAGGGTTTCATTCCTGCACAGCACTGGGAATCCGCGGCAATCCAGGCACGGAACAAGGACACGTGCTGGTGTACACACAGAAGTTGTGCAGATCAGCTGTGGGCCCCAGGTGTTCCTTGCTGATGTTGACCATTATGCTGGGCTGGACCTGTGCCCTCTGAGCCTCGGGTGCCCTGTGCCTCGACACTTGAGAAAGGTGTTTTTAATACAGCACTTCCATCTGCAGTGGGGGTTGATCACATTTACCTAGCTCAAGAGCAATGCTATAAGGCTGACTTTCTTGGAAATGCCACATGGAAAAGACAATTTTTTTTATTACTATTTGCATTAATGGCTTTTTTTTTTTTAATTAACTTCTTTGGCTGCATTGGAGCAGTTACGAGAGACAGAGCACCTTGAAAATGGAAGTGTATTTTTCATTATATTATTGCATTACACCATTCATTATCTAGAGAGTAAAGTGCATCCATCAAGTTAAAATGAGCAGTAATTTCATTGAAGGGTCCCTAGAATTTCTGGACCATGAGAGCAAAGTCACAGGAGCCAGAAAATCAAATGACAGCCCCTCTAATACTCAGCTGAGAATATGCTATTGCTCTGAGATATGTGAGGCTGGAGTGTCTGCTGTGGTAGAAATGCATGGATTTTACCTTTTA
Source organism: Alethe diademata (assembly GCA_025584955.1). Classification (NCBI taxonomy): domain Eukaryota; kingdom Metazoa; phylum Chordata; class Aves; order Passeriformes; family Muscicapidae; genus Alethe; species Alethe diademata. Next base: position 162,877 of record JANRMJ010000020.1, read on the forward strand.
AGGACATTTCAAGCCATAGTAACTATTCAGAGCCAACCCTGGCATGATTGTCCTTTCCTGCTCCTTTGACACAAAGGTCAAGCCAAGGGTGTTTGGCAGCGGGAGGTGGGCTTTCCCTGCTCTTTGGAAGGCTGTGCTTTAGTCAGGGCTGAGGGCGCCGTGACTCACCTGTGCGGGGGTGTCGGGGTCTCAAGGCGAGGAGCCGCACAAGGGAGCTCACCCGTGGCTGCGCCCGAAGGGGCCGGGCTCAGTTGGAAGGGGCTTCGGGAGACGGAATAGGTGACTAGAGAGAAACCGTGTCTAGAGGTGCGAGGAGCCTCCCGCCACCGCAGCACAGAGAACGAGAGCCCCCCAAGCGCCGCCCGCGGGTGGGACCGAGCCGGGCAGGGCAGAGGCCCCGCGGAACGGGAACGGGAGCGGGCGCGACCCCACCCAGCCCGAACGTGACCGGGCAGCGGTGCTAGGTCTCAATGCGCAGGCGTAGTGAGGGCGTGCCGCTTCGCAGGGCCCGCCCCCAGGTGACGCCACTGCGCGCGCCCGGCCCCGCCCCTCGCGCGACGTCACGCGGCCGGGCCGG
>JANRMJ010000020.1:164053-183244 GCA_025584955.1 Alethe diademata
GCCCCCACCGCGGCCCCCGCGATCGCCCCGGGCCCGCGGCCCCCCGGCCCCTCACGGGGGCGGCCCTGCTCCCGTGTAACCGGTGCTGGGGCTTCGCGAGGCGCCGCCGCGGCCCTCGCGCTGGTTTGGGGAGGCTGAGGCGTGTTCGCTTTCGCTTCACCAATTCCTGCTCGCCTTGACTGTCTTTGATGAGATCGTTTAGACACGAATTATTTCATGGTGAGCTCAGAATTCACCAGCTTAAAAGCAGATTGTCAGTGACACGCCTTTAAAGTAAAAAGGTATAAAGCAGCAGCCTCGAAGCTTTTCGAGTGCCAAAATTCACGAGACTTGGAGCTGACGCTGTGTTTGTGACTTGTGTGCAGCTGCTGTCGCTGGCGACACAGAAGTACCTGGTGTGCATTAGTGACAAATGTGGTGGCCCGTGAAACTCCCATGGTGGGTGCGGACATCACTTTCACTAAAAAACTCTTATCAGTAGGGAAACTTAATGAGGCTTCTTGATGAGTAGGAGGTGTAAAGGTCTGAACTGAAGGTACAAAGATCTGAGTGGAAGGCTAGAGGAAGAGGAGAAAGAACTCCCACTGCATCAGTAAACAGTGTCCATCATCCAAAAACCATAAAATCAGGTGTTTCTGCAGGTTGGAAGCTCTTAGTAACAGTCCAGACTTCTGGTGTGGTCACTGAGGTGGTGGTGCCTTGACCTCAGCCAGTGCCACTGGGTTCTCCTCAGCCTGGGGAGCGAGTGCTGCTGCCCCTGATGCTCACCACTGACTCTGTCTTATTTAAGATTAACATGTGGCAGATGAGTTCATGTTTGATCACGATCCTTCTCTTAGGGTAAGTTCTTTGTCCGTCTGCAAGTGTCTAGAGGCAAGGAAGGCCCAGTGAGTAGGTGTACTCACTGGAAGGGCTCTTTCTGTCTTGGTGCCAGGAGGGACTCTTCCTTCTCTTGTCTGGGGACAATGGGGCTCCCCAGCTTGCAGGCCTTGCGCTGCTCAGCAACTCTGCAGCCACCCAGGGTTCTGGCAGCAAATGAACAAGTTTGTTGGAGCTCTGTATCCACTGTGTCCAGTTCTGCTGCCTGATAAACCTACCCAGCTGGTCTGGAAGCCATCCAATATATGGAAGCAAACTGAAAACAGAGAAAGATGTACTTCGTGTGGAATTTGCTTTAGGAAGAAATTGGAACTTCAGGTTTTGTATCTTGAACTTGGGGGTTTTGTATCTTTTTTTTTTTGGGGGGGGGGGTGGGTCCCCACCTCCATTTACCCCATAAAAGTTGCTGAGTTTGGTTTTCTAAGCAGTTCTGTGTCATTGTTTGGGCTGTCTCGCATCTAATTTATCACAGCTGAAGTTCCTGTAATTAAAACCTAAGTCTAATTCAGATACAAAATAGATATCACTGGAAGTCTACAGATTTTGTTTCTGTGTGTTTAGAGAGGTGCATTCTGCAGGAAATGGGTTGTATCTAGCAAGTCAGTTCATCCACTGCTTGGGTGAATGGCTTGTGCCTGACTGAGCTGGCTGCTGTGGCTGCTCTGGAGTCAGGCAAACCTTGTGTTAGCATTTCCTCTGGTCTTTCTGAGAATTGTTTTTTAACCATTCAAAAAGACTTCGTGTAATAATATCTTGGACTTGCTTTCTAGGAATTTTTGCTTAGAGCTCTGGGGGAGGAGTCTTCCCTCTCTGTTGGCTTCCCCAGCACATTTACTGTTGTGGCGTGTTCTCTTCAGGTGGTTCTGTAGCTGTATGCCAGTGAGAGCTGGAGAGAGGACATTGGCACCTGATTTACCAAGTGCAAAGTGTTTCTCAGGTGAGCTGGCTGCTTCACTGCCTCTTGATAGACTTGGAGTCTCCTCCCCCCCGAAATACAGGGAGTGTTTTTTCCTGTGCCTGCCCCTTAAGGCCTGAATGCTGCTCGGCACAGAGGTCGTGTGCTTTCCTTGAGGGCTGAGCTCATGGGGACTTGTGTTACCTCTCTGGGGCCAGGAGCAGGGTGGTGTCTCAATAGCAAGACTCGTTGAAATGGTTTGTAGGCAACGAGTCCTGGGTGGCCTAAGTGACATCCAGAGGTCCCTTCCAAGGTCAGTGAATCTGATTGTGAACTCGGCACAATTTATCGTAGAGGATAAACCAGTGTCTGTAGGAGGAGTGAAGATGGCTGAATGAAATGGAACGTGAAGGTGGCAGGCTAGATGTGTGTTGTCTGCACTTCTAGAAACTCAGTATTCTGCTATGATTAAACATTTAAAATACTTAACTTCCCTAAGCAGTTGAGACCCTGTTATTGTCACAGCACAATGAGCTGATTCTTTGTGCTTGAATTAATCTCCAAATTCTCAAATTTTTTCTTCCAGCCAAGTGTGTTAAGGAAAAAGGAAAGAAGGAAACAGGCAGTTGTGTGGAGTTAAATATCTTTTTGCAAAATATAATGTCTTTGTTCTTTCAGAAGCATTTTATGGTAATGCAGATCTAGTTGACCCTTTTTATTTATAGAGAAGAATCCTACTCATGTATCAAAAATACAAAACACTTCTATCAAGATAAGATTGAGAACTTTGGTTTGGAAGCTAGATCTGACACACCATGTGAAATGCAAACACAGAACAGAAGGTCTCTGCCCCAAAAAAGGTGATGTTCTACTAACTTAAATCCAAACCTGAGAAGTTCAGAAGTTTGTCAACACTACTGAACATTTATGCCATGCAGGTATCCCCTGAGTATGTACTTTATGTGCATGCTGTGTTGAGGCTACCATCATGCTCTGTGTTGGTCCTCGTTTTGTAGAGCGGCTTAATTCTGTAGTCTGACACAAGAACTCTTGTGGGAAAATACCCAGTGAACATCAACGTGTTTGGTGAGCTGGGAAAGTTTGTCTGAATCAGGGCAATCTGTGATGTGGTATAGTGTTGCATGTTCTGATATGATCAAACATTATTTGAATGCTTAGAGGATTTCCCTCCTTGGTATAATTTATTAGTCTAAAGTAGTCAGAATATGAGGTAACTTCAGAGGCTGCTTCTGATTTTAAATACGTCAAAGCTAGCAGAAACCTAGTATTTAAAATGAGTTAATTCTTTTCTCTGAAGGGGACTCTGAATATGTGTGCTGTTTTATTGTTTATCAAGTATTAATGGTGTTTCTTATTATGCTTGTTAATTTTGGCAGGTCTTTCTCCTCTACAAAGAAGCTTTGTTGCCAAGATTTACTCTGAGAATTACCTACAGTACTAACTGCAAATGTCTGCAAATGTAGAAGCTGATAAATCATATCTTCTTCGCTCCTCTGACTTTTCTTTTTCCTGTGGAATTTATAATTCAACATTTTTTTAAAAATTAGACTTCTGCTGATGACTTTTGGATTACAGCTGTGAGCATATCTATGCAAAGAGATGAGCTACCCTGAGCACTTTTGAGGTATGTATGCCTGCTGTGACTATTGAAAGGAAAGGCCATCTGATTAGGGCAAAGAGAGCCCTAGGTGTACATATTCTCAAATTAGGCTGATGTGCACCATTTTGCATGCTTTTAGCAGTAGATTATACATGTACACAGTGAAGCTGTAGGAGCACCAGAATACCCAGCTGGCCTTGTGTGGAGGGCAATCTTGGTTGAGCTTGCTGTGGGAGTACTCAAAAGATTGTCTTGAGAAAAGCTGTATTGACTGCTCACCCATTTAGTTCCTAAATACCACCACAGTCAGCTGAAATTTTCTTCCTTGAAGTATGTGACAGACATGTAGTAGTCTTGGAAATGCACCTGGGAGGCCATGGTGATTGCTCTATTTGCTTAGATAAAGCATTCACATGAAGTTACAGAGTACTTGCCTTGAATTGGGAGACATCTGGAATGAAGGTTAGGAAAGAAGGATATTTTGCTTGCCTTCCTCTGCACAGGAGCTGGCACAGTGGTGTCTGCTCCCAGAAAGGAGCAGTCTTATTAGACAGTATGCCTGTGACGTACAAGAGTAGCAGAGCTGGGTAGGATATGCCTTGTTGCTGTGCAGGTTTATCCCACCCAGGTGACAAGAGATGGACAACCTTGGCTGTTTCCCCAGCATAGAAAGTCACCAGCATGCACAGTTGTATTTTCCTGGACACTTTTAGCTGTCTGTACACACTCCTGGAATGAGGAAGCTGGCTAGCTGCCTCTCTATGGGCTTAGAGGAGGCCAGTGTGCACTGATAACATCTGTTCCTTCTGTAACCTTCTTTGATGTAGATGCCAGCATTCCAGGGCGTTGATGGTCTTGTCAGTTAATGGTGCACTACAGTGAAAGGCAGCTGAACACACACCTCTCTGGCTTTCAGAAGAGACTTTGATTAGTAGTTTTTGTTAAAAAAGGAAAGCTAATTGTGCTGAAGGTAGCTACCTGAGTCCTTCATCATGCCACATTGCTGTACAGGATGTATTTAGGAGACAACACACGTGCTTTTGTTGGTAAGTTCCAGTGGTTCAGGCTAAGGTGAGACTGAAGGGACACAGATCCAACCTAGCTCACTGTCTGACTTAAAGCAGCCTGATAGTTTTCCTGTAACAGGAAGGTAGAATGGGCTGTGAGCCGTGATGGGCAGTGAAGTGCTGTGGTTGGGAAGGGAATCCCTTGTGCACTGAAGGAGTTCTTCCATCATTCGCCTGCAAGCAGAGCTGGGTCCAGAGATTGGCATCTTGGTGAGATGCTCTGAGTATGCAGAAGTTGGTGCATCACACTTCAAGTGTTTCTCAGTCTGCCTGGGCAGTGTTATTTGGCTGTGGCAGTGTGCAAAAGTAGTGTTGGGCAGAAAGGGGGAGCATTGTTTCCTGTAAGCTGCTTTTGTGGAAACTGTAGGGGCACATAAGGAGCGGTTTGCTGTTGCAACCTTAGTGATGCTTTACAAAGTGTACCAGGGATGTGCATTCTGTACCCAACTTGGTGCATATTTCTTGTTGTATATAAATAAGTTATGATCTCTGTAATCTTATCTATTAACAGTGCACATTTCCCAAAAAAGCTGCCATTCTCTGAAAATAGAACATTTCCTGCAATATCTTTGAATACCTGTAAGAGTACATAGATTGCATGTCTCCATGAGTGTGTATCCCTAAACAGAGTATTAGTTTTTAAGGTTTTTATTACCTTAACTGTAAGATGATATTGACCTACCTTTGTAAAACATTCAGTTTAATGAAAAATGTAAGTGTTGCGGTTTAATTATTCAAACTCATATAACTAACAGTGAATACTAAAGTGTGGAGTGACAAGGAGATTGAGTATAAGATAAAGTTTTCTTTTGATGTAAAGAAGTGGTCTGAAAGGTGAAATTGTGTACATTAGAGAACGTTGCATTAAAACTGTTCTACAGGGTGTCTAAAAAGTTCAAAGAGCATTAAAGGATACTGCAGTGTTGAGGTGAATGGTACTGCCGTTGATTCCGCTAGTGGGATGGGTTATGACAGGAAGTTTGCAGATACCTACTTACGGTTTCTTCAGGCATAAATTTGGCAAATATCAGTATATTTTGTATTTGTGTGAGCTGATGACGTCATTAACAAATCCCATAGTGGCCTTTGTACTGAAGCTGTTGGCTATTATTTTCCTGGAAGCCAGTTGCCATGGTGATTATCCTGAGGGCAAAGAAATGTGTTTTTCATGATTCCCAGTTACACTAGTTTTGAGCAAAAGGACTGTGGCCTTTTCTGGGATCACTGGAAGTGCTGTACCTGTAGCACTCCATGTTTGTAAATCACTGCCGGCTGAACAAGCATCTCATGCTTTAGTGGGTGAGTCACAAGGGGTAGTGTCACTTGTCTGTGAGAAGCAGTGAGTGTCCTTGCTATGATCCAGAGGGTGAATAGCAGTTGAAATGGGAGTAATGAACACAGAGCCACTTTGGGTCAGAATCTGTTAAGACTGGACTTAGTCCATTCAGGGTAGTGACGGCTGACTGACTAGTAAGGCAAAAGCTCTATTGGTAAAAGCCAGTCCCTCTGAAGTGTGTGAGGCTGTGGTCCTTCCCTGTGCTGGCTTTCAGCTGGGAAGCCTCTAGCTCCAGTTGCTGCTGATTTATAGTAAATGTTTTGTGGTGGAAGATACTCTGTATATATGAGCCTTTGCATAACAGAGGAACTTGGTTAATTCACATTAGATACATGTGAGAAGTTTGACGGCTTGGGCTGCAGAGCATCCTGTGGTAAGAGGAGCAGAGGGGGAGGCTGTGTCAGTGGCTGCTTGCTGCTCTGCAGAGCGGTTCCTGCGCTGCTCATGCTTTTGCTGCAGGAGTTAGTTCTCACCTGGTTTGTTGGGCTGAAAGTTGTGGTTCTAGTTTACCCAGGTCCTTTAAATGCTTCAGGTGTAATTCCAGTCTGTGGGAGAAGTACTGGGTTCAGTACTGTATCATCTCTTTATTAATAACATTAATAGGACCAAGTGAAGAATGTTGTAGGTGATGCAAGATGGGAAGTTGAGGGACCTGATGATTGTGTTGCCATTCAGAGGTACCTGGACAGGCTTGAGGAATAGGCAGGCAGGCACCTCACAAGGTTCAACAAAGGGAAACAGGAAGCTCTGCATCTGAGGAGGACCCACCCCATGCAGCTGGTGTTCTGTAGCCACCCATGTAGCTGTACCGGGGGCCTTGACCTGAAAAGCTGCTCTGCAGCTAGCAGACGGGTGTTCTGGCGGAAACCCAAGTTGCCCAACAGCTCTATAAGGAGCCATTAATGTGGGTCTTGGTTTTGGCTCTGATTATAAGCCTGCACCTTCTCAGTCGTAGCTGATATTCAGCCTTATTTCAAGTAAGTCGGCTCCCTTTTTGTGCTGCTTTGGGTAAAGATTTGTGGATTTTTTTATGTGGACTCTATCATGAATGTGGGAGGAAACACTCTGATTTTGGCTGAGGTTTTAAATGCATGACTACTTGATTCTCATTGGTAACAAAGTAGTCAAGCCCAATTTCTTTCTACCACATTACTGTCTCTGTGCAGCTGGATGCAGAGGTGGATATTGAAGAGCAGCATATTTGTGAGTGGCTGCTTTGCTGTGTTTGTGCAGTTTGTGTGTGTCTCTGAAATGCATAATAAGATCTAATAGAAGAAAAGGACAGTAGGTATGTGCATCAGTCTTTTTATTGCAGAAGTCCAGTAAGTGTGCAAAGCAAGGAATTCACAAGTCCGTGTGGTAGCAGTTCGGATGGCTAGCATGGGTCCTGTTCCAAATGGTGTTGCCCTGAGGGGATAGGGATTAGTGGCTGTGCTGGGCTGGCTTCTTGGCCCCTGAAAAGAGGCTTGGCAGCATGTCTGCGCTGCAGGGCAGGTGCCCGTGGCTCTGCTCACGTGGTGTCTGTGACACACAGGGCCAGGTTGATGCTGTTCCTGCCCGTTTGGGTACATAGGAATGCACTTAGCTTGTTCCGTGTCTCCAGCTCTGCTTGAGCCTGCCTGGGGCTGGGAGAAGCAGCTGTAACTAATACAATTTTTTATGAGTTGCACTTAAGTCAACGCTCCCTAGACTAGCAGTCTAGAAGAAGGATCAGGAGGGAGAGTTTTCTTCTGAAGAGCAGGGTGAAGCTGTCAGTGGTTGAGCAGCATACACAGTCAGAGCATTAGCGATGGCTATTGACTTCTGGTTGGAATTTCTGTCTTGCCACATTGGTGTCACGTTTTAAACCATACTGGTAGAAAGAGCTGGTTTTGAGTCATTGGGGGAGTATTTACTACTCCGTGAGAGGTTACTTCTACTTTCTTCTTTCAGGAGTCATTGTAAATATGATACTTTCCAAAATTCAGGGCTAAAAGCACATGTTGAAATCACACATAGTGTGGGGTGTGGATTGGTGGTAGATATCTTTCTTTACAAGCCTGCTATTTTAACTTGTGTTAACCTCCTTACAACTGCAAGCCTGGAATAAACCTATATTTTAGAACTAGAGTTGCTAAATCTTGCCAGCTTCTCTGCTGGCATTATCAGAGATAATTCTGCTAGCAGTTAAAATGAGAGGACATCTTTTCTTTGTGTTACTAGCATGCTTAGAAGTCTCTATACCAGAAATAGCTGTAGTATAAACTTTTGTCTTCCCTTGGAAGTGGAATGAAAATACCTGTATTTCCACTTTGTGGTTCTCTTGTTCCTGACATTTGAGTCGGCTTTGACACACAGAAAGTGGCAGTGTCTCTTGGCAGAAAGGCAATGAGGAGATAAGAGCAGCTTTGATCTCTCCCCTCCATCCCTTCCTCTCCTGAAAAGATCTGCCGAAATTCTTGCCATGGCCTAGTATTGTTGCATTTTTTCCAGGGACTATAGAATCAGATCCAGATAATGTGAATGTTAATAGGAAAATTCAATAGCAGGACTGCAACTGACCTTTCTGCCTCTCCTGCTGTCTTGGAGGTGGGAATCTGATGTAGAATAAAACAGTTGAAATACCCCAGTTGTGCAGAGCTCTTGTAGTGTTCCTCTGAAGCATAATCTACTCCCTGTTTTCAGGAACTGGTTGAATTAATTTTCATCCTTGGAAAGTCTGGGTGATCTGGCTCTTTTGGCTGGCTGGAGAAGTGCAGTCACCGTGTCTGCTCTCAGCTGTCCCCTTGTCATCTGCTAGCAAGCACCTGGCGCTGGGCTGTTGGCAGAAATGTCCAGGCAGGAGCTGCCAGGGGACAGCAGCTGCCTGCTGCCATGAGCTGTGCCAGGTGCAGCTGTGTCCGAGTGCTCACAGCTTTTACTCCTGTCAGGTGAGTACCAGGTGAACAAGTGCCAGCTGTTTGACCTGTGCTGGGGGTGTTGAATGGCTAAATAGGAGAAGAAAATAAAATCTATACAGTGCAGACTGACCTTGCGGGCTGGAGCCCTGGTGTCTTCCTCTCCTTTCAGCATGTGATGGTGGCTATAAACCAGAAGAGAAAATGCTCCTTCACAAGAACTTCTTGATTAACTCTATAAGATTCAGTTTTAACTTCAGTCATATTTGTATCCCTTCTGTTACATGAAAGAGTATAAAATAGGACAGCTTCCAGGGGCACTTGCTTTTCAATGGGAAAAAAAAGAAAAATTAAAAAATATTAGAAGTTGAAATCATGCTCTCACTTTCTTGCTTATATATATCTTTCCTTCCATTTCCAGAATTGTATCTCATACTCAAATTTCTTTTGCAGTTCTGTTCAGTGGAGGGACTGCTGTGGGTCAGCCATGCTAAAGGGCAAATGATGGAGGCAAGTACAAGTTTATCCTTTTACTGTTATCTAGTGTTGATTTTGCCAGTTTTTCTTTTTTAACTGTTTTGTTTCCCAGGGCTCCTGGGAAATAATTGCACAAATGAAGGACTGTATTAGAATGTTCTGGGATGTAATAATTTTATAGCATCTGTTCAGTTGGCTGTATATGGAATTGTGAATTTTGTTCCTGATCTAGTATACTCTGGTACAAGTAAGAAATGTATGGTTTTGAGCTTTATGCTATATTGTTTCCTCTAACAGAATTGTTTTCTACTAACAGAATAAAAAGGTGGTTGTAAGTAGAGAAAACAAAAGCGAGCACAGAAATTGAATCCTAATGCAAATAAGTGTGCTAATTAATTCTGAAGATAGACAATTCTTCACACTTATGAGTATTTTTTTCCCCAAAAGTAGATACTAGAACAAATTAGTAGTTGTAAGGATCTTCATACCAGATGTGTAATTTGCAAAGCTTGTTCCAGGCTCACAACAGACTCATCCATTGGAAATAGGAGACGACTACAAAACTCCCATTAGGAGCCTCTCAGAGGCTGTATAGTTTCAGAAATCTGTCCCAGAATACACAGGGTGGTCATGCCTTGTTTGTGAGCTCACTGTGGGCTGATTTGTTTCAGGTTGGTTTGTAGATTGCCATAGGGTTAATTTTAAGTAGGGTAATTTTTTCTAGCAGATAATGCATGGAGCTCCAGTTAGACTCAAGTGATGTTCTTTAAGACGAACAGCATTACCAGTGATAAAGTGGATAGAGAGCGTGCAGGGGATCAAAGAGATCCTGGCTGGAGTGTATACTGGTCATCTTGGATAAGAACTGCAGTCCTTCAGTGAGTCCTGACTGAAAAATAAATGCCAAGTGAATTAGCTATAATGAAAAAGGCACTTACGGGTCAGCTGTCTGTTTTGTATTTTACACACCAAATAGTTTTGGGACTCTTGCTTTTTTAGATGGTGACTTTTGTTCACTGAACCATTTAGTCTGTTGGTTAAAAATGAGCATCTAGTTTTGTGATTTTTTTTGTCCCAAAATATAAATTGAGTGGAGACCTGTAGTCTTAACTTTCTGCAAAACCTGTTACCTGAGGGGGAAAAAAAAAATTATTAAGAAAGAGCAAGCTCAAAAGTCAAAGCATACTACTAGACATAAAGGCACTTAATTTAAGAAAGTGTTAAGTATGTATGTTATTGGCACATCTTTTTTCTTCTGCCACAGAATTGCTGCTTGAATGTGGGTAAATATAGTTTGTTTCTTTACATTTAATGTGTTACTGATTAAACTGGCCAGTACATTTAGACTCAATGCTTACAGCATTTTCAAAGTACTGAGATAAAATCCTCCATGATTCTGGTGTTCTGCTTTCTGTAAGTTCTGAGTTTCTTCTTGTCTCCAACTAATAGCAGTGACACTTGAAAAAAAAAAGAAAGAAAGAGGCAGCTCTTCTGATATTTTTGGATGGCAATTTGGAAAGCATTTTGTAATATCTGTTTAACCCATTGTGTTAGGCTTCAGATGCACAAAATCGAGAGGACTCAAATTGTAAACTCAATGCATTATGTTTCTGCAGCTGTTTTAGCATAGAAATGAACACTCTGAAATCCCAAATATGTTGAGCTTCAAATAATTCTTTTCTAAAGCACAAACTACTTTCTGCCAAGATTGAGGTAGACCTCTGTGAGCTAGTTTCTATATTTATAGAAGCCTAATCAAAGTTTTCTCATGCAGTAAACAGTGGTCAGCTTTTGAGCATGTGATCTCATGGTGCTGATGTAAAACTCTTTCAGTTACTGTGTCCTCCCTTCCTCCTTTCCTTCCTTCCCCATATCTTTGCTGACCTTCTCCTGTAATTGTTGCTATACAAGTGCTGAGCTGCACTGTTGTATAATCCAGTCCTGCCTGAGCCCAGGGAATGACTTTTGAGGGTTGAGTTCTCCAAAAACCACAGTTTCCTGTGCCAGAGACTGAACTGCACATACCTGGTGCTGATCCCTTGCAGATTGTTTGCTTAATCTACGTTTCAAAAGGCATTCTTGTTTCCTCTGAGAGCTATGGACAAGAATATGCCAATTGAAAGCATTTCACTTGCCTGTTTTTGCTTGAAGACAGATTTTCAGATCTAGTTTCCAGTGCCATCAGTGGATGCTTGCTGTAATAAGCCATTTCTCACTATTTGGAAATTAATAACTAATTTGGAAATGTTCTGGTTTTTTGCATGTATTAAATACTGTTAAGTTAGGGTCGTAGTATCAGATCTTTGTTAAAGAGCAAAATTAATTCTGCCAAAGTGACTAACATGCTCTTCAGAAGTTTAACCTCATGTTCTGCTAGATGTTATTATGGGCTTGTTCGTAATAAACAAAACCCCACTGGTTTTTCCTTGCTTCTCCCCCTTTTGAACAGCTTTTTTACCTTTCTTGCTTTCCTGCACCTTCTGTGCTGGGCTTCTTCCCCCAGGCAATGAGTGACTTGTCTCACACAAGCTGCAGCTTCTACATACAGCCTAGATGCAACTAATGCCACATAGAGGGGTGCTCCAAGGACTGATACATTTTATTTTGTTAATGGCGTGTTTTGCGCATTGGATTTTTAACCCACACTTGCTGCATGGATGTATAATAATGACTACTCTTTTGTTTAACATTAGATAAGCATGAGATCACCGTGGCACAGATGCATGTGTAGTCACTCTTGAAGCAATTACACACCTAATTGGCTGGCAATCTTGGCATTTTCAAAATAAACACAAGCCTTTTAAAGAAAGGGGACGTATTTATGTATGAATAGTCAAATAAACTTGTTGGGTGTCATCAATGGAGCCGTCTGGCACTGAACAGTTGTCTGATGACCCTGATCCTGGAGGCAAGTCCCAAGATCAAGAGACCAAAAAACAACATGAATCAGAGCAAAAATTATCCAAAATAACGCATAATGCTTTGGAGAACATTAATGTCATTGGTCAAGGCTTGAAGCACCTGTTCCAGCATCAGCGCAGGAGGTCGTCTGTTTCTCCACATGATATCCAGCAAGCTCAGGCTGAGCTGGAGCCTGACCTCGATTTGGAAAGCCAAAGCGTCTGTGCTGAAATTGATGGTGTCTCCACCCACCCCACAGCTCTGAACCGGGTGCTTCAGCAGATCAGAGTGCCACCCAAAATGAAGAGAGGGACCAGCCTGCACAGCAGGTGGGGCAAGGGAGATGCCCCAAAAGGAAGCCCGCAGATCAACAGAAGGTCTGCTCAGGATATTCAGTCGGGTCGGCCCAGATCGTCATCCACTACAGATGCTCCCATAAACTTGTCTGTGATGGAGATTGCTTCTTCTATCTATGTAGGTGGAGAGGAGGCCACAGCAGCAGCAGTAAGTTACTCAGATTTACCTTTGATCTTTATCATCTCCTTGTATGTTTTCTTAAACCCTTTGAAATCTTGTTTTGAAAAGCAGGTTTCTTTCAGCAAATTCAAATGGTGCTGTGTTCAAAAGCTTCTTCAGTGGTGAAGCAGAGAGCTTAAAAGATGGAAGCATTAGTCATTTTCTCACATGGCAGGTGGCTGATTTTATACGTATTTGATCAGTGAAATGAGAGCTACTTTTGAAACACATTAGGTTGTTTGGATGGCACACCACAGTCAAACAAGGAGTGATGGGCCGAGCAACAGCCAGAGTAGTCCTCCTTAGCAACTGTTAGCTAGTTTCTGCAACAAAACCTTCCATTTACCTAGACTGCTTTTGTTATTCCTCTCTCATTTTCTTGTGTATTTTATAAAAGCAAAGAATGCCAGTTTGAGTGGATGGGTGGTGCTGTTGGTCTCTTAGGCCTGTGAGAAGCTCTGGGAACATGGGCTGCAGCCTGTGCAGCTGTCCAGCCCCTCAGTGCTGGCTTGCCTGGACGTGGTTTAGATCAGCCTGACTGCTCTGCTGAAGAGGGATCACGGCTGTCTCCTTCAGTTTGTCCTGCCTGGGTGGAAAAGCATCCACTGAACTGACTCTGTTCTGTGACTTGTTCTTGCAAAGTTGTGAGTATCAGTTTATTGATGATATCAAGAAACAATGTTTGTCTTACCATTTCTTCCCTTTCCCAGATCAATTTAGTTGAAGCGTTCTTGGAGTTTGATGGGATTTTTTGTTTGCTTTTGGAAAGACTAGCTTCTGATTAGCTAATTTTAGCTTGTTCAGGACACTGGTTCAGAGAGTCCCCTGAAAAACAGCCCTTAGTAACAAACGGATTTATGAAGGCTGAATATACTTTAAGAAGTTGTTTCCTGTTGCAAGAAGCATTGAAGGAGTCTACCTGGAGCTGTAGTTGAAGCTTTTGCTTCTTGCCAACTGTTATAACAGCCGAGTAATAAAGTAGTTGTGAGAAGCATGCACTCTCCTGAGCTGATTAACTTTGTGGCACAAGAGTTGAAAGAGTTATTCAGTAGTTTAGTGCCACCTTCCAGAAATGGGGATCTCTATCCCCTCATGCCTCCAAGAGACAGAAAGGTTAAGTCTTCTGCAATATTGCTATGTAATCTGCGTAACGTTGGGAGCTGTAAAAATCACATGAACTACCGTTGACTTAATTTGCACAGGAAACACAAAGTAAAAACTGGAAAATACAAATGTTGGGTTTTTTTCACAGAGAACGACAGAATGTTGTCTGATATTCTGTGAAAAGCACTGTGTGTGTTTGCAATATTAACATGGAATCTTGCTGTTGTTTTAGTCTGAGACGTCCCGTCTAGGCTGTGGCATGTGTCTGTACGTTCTAGGGTTAAAGTATATTGATGCCACTCAAAGTTACAAATTAATGGGAGACAACTTGCAGGTTTAATCCAGATGATTGTACATTTTTAAATAGTATACAGCAGCTTTTACTGAATTTTCGGTATAGAGATGTAATACATTTGTAAATCAGCTCTGTGTAAATTTTAAATCACTAATATAATTATAGCAGAGCTTCTTAGTTTGTGATTTGGTGAAATAAGTAAAGCACAATGCAGTCATTTGGTAAATCACCCTTGTAACAGATGTCACTGTTGTTTTCGTTGGAGGAGCCACCTTATCGTTCAGGCTGCCACACTGCTGGAATTTATGACTATAAATTATTAATGAGTTGTTAAGTTGCAAAAACTAACTCTCCATTCAACAGTTTTTATTAGAAAATTAGTTACAATACACTTCAAATAAGAATCAGTAAAGAGACAGGAAAAATCTGAAATCATTAGAGCAAACTTGAAGTTTGATGTAAATTCAGACTTTAAGCACTGTCTTTAAGTTATGAGGTATCTGAAGTTATTCCACACAGTGTTACTTTAATCCTAAATTCTCATATTTTATTTAACTTTACTGAGGCTAGATTACATAATGAAGCTTTAGAAGTAGAAATCGTTTGTTTGAAGTGTCTGGCGGATGACTCTCAGTCGTCAG
This sequence comes from Alethe diademata, assembly GCA_025584955.1. Lineage (NCBI taxonomy): Eukaryota > Metazoa > Chordata > Aves > Passeriformes > Muscicapidae > Alethe > Alethe diademata. The sequence goes on from JANRMJ010000020.1 coordinate 178,662, forward strand.
GGTTGAGAGTCCTCTGGACCCCCAGGTTCTACCAAGCCTCTGTGGATTGTCTCTTCATCTAAATTTGACTTTATTTTTTTTTGTTGTTTTGTGCTCACTTTCTCCAGACTTTGCCTATTTGTTTCCTTCAGCTTTTTGTGATGTTTTAAATAAATTTTTGACCTTTTCCTTTTTATAAAACCATACCAATTTCACTTCCTTGGTTTTTGTGCTTGCTGCTGACAGTGAAGCTACACTGACTCACCTTCCCTCAGCAGGGAGTATTTTCATTGAAATTATTTAAGAATTTCATAAATCCATCTATAATTAGAAAAATGTCACTGAGTTACAGCATTGATCCATCTGTTGTGAACATATGGGCTATACAAGCTACAAGGAGCAGAGAAACAATGCATGGAATGGAAAAGTTGTGATTTAATAATGACAAGAGCTAGATAACATAGGATTTGTATTCAACAGTATAACTCTGTTTTTCGATTCCTGTCTTCTGTCATTGTTTGCTTTGCTGGTACCTCCCCCAGTTGTGTCACAGCTTGTTCCTTTGGATGTGTGCCCATGGTTCTGGGGCTCCTCTGCCCTGACAGGTAACAGGTGCTGAGCTGCACAAGGCTGTGCCCAGGCCTTGATGCCACCTGTGTCACCGTGCTGGCACTGCTTTTGTGACAGAAATTCCTGCTATGCTTTCTTTTCTTTATTTATTTTTCTCCCAGTATTCAGATTTATGACACTTAGGAAGAGTAATGAACATTTTGTTTGCTTCCCATGCTCTATACTTGCTCACTAGGACGTTGAAGTGAGAGGTGATGGTGCACACCCTTGTGTGCCATGCACCCTTACTGATTGTAAGATTTGACTGCTGAAGGTTTTGCTATGAGTAGATGCAGGAAGTCAGCAGACTTGGGTTGCTGAGAAATTAGCCTTCAGTTATATTTTTATCAGAGGCTTATTTTATCAGAGCATTATTCTATATGCTTTTGTGGGCTGCTGTGAAATTGTCAGTGCTTCTTACTGGAATGGCAGGGGCGTTACCTGTTGCAGAACTGTTTTGTCAGGCATGGATGAGCAGGAGCCCACGTGCTTCAGTCTAGCTTACTATTGAAGCTTAAGACCTGTTAAACACATCCAGACTATTTCCATACTTCCATATTTTGTGGAGTCAAGCCCTGAGCTTCATCCTGCAGCGAAGCTGCACAGTGATTGGAGTTTATGCTTGACACTGCCTGCATGAGCTGTGTTGAGCTTGGCTAAAGCTTGTGATTTATTTGCTTACTGGGTTGGTCCTGCTTGATCCTTTTATGTCTGCTTTTTAACAGTAGATGCTGTGACTGAGCAGTTTGGAAAAGGGAAAAAAAGTCTTATCAGCTTGGCCATGTCCTCGAGGTAAATTGCAAAAGCGCAAAAGGAAATTTTGTAATTAAATTCCTTTGTATACTAAGAAACTCAGCCCCCCCCTCCCCCCGCTATGGGGCAGCGGTGAAAGGGCAGGGCTCAGAGCAGGGAAGCTCTAGGAGCTGCTTCTCAAAGTCCCCTTCTGCCTGTGTCACATGCAAAGTGCTGTGTGCAAGGAAAAGTTGCTGAACATATGTTATTGATATTCATTTGTCTTGCCTCTGTTCTGTCTTGGACTGTTTAAACTTCTGAAAGATCCTACCCCATCACCATTTTTCACCCCTTTTTTTCCTGGTGTCTTTGTTCCAACTATATGAACAAGATTTAAGTCATCTTTCTTCATGTACTGGGCGCTGTTTTGTCATTTATGTTGCATTTTTAAAAATAGCTGTAGCCAATGTGTGTCTTTCACTCCTGATCTGGAGTTTCTGGCATGTCAGATGTCTTCCTAGGTCTCACTCTTCTTTTTTCAGGAGCTTCCTCTTTCCCCAGCCTGCTTATTTCATGTGGCAGGGTCAGCGTCCAGCTGTCTCCTGATTAGATACGCCTACACTTTCCTTTTCATGTCTGTAACCTCATTGCACACACACAACCTTCCCCACCGAACACAGTGTCTGAAAGCTTAGGAGGGTGATCTCCTCAAAATGTTGTATTGTTAACTGAAGTGGGGGATTGGGTTGGTTAGATGTTGGTTTTTTTTTTTTTTGCCATGTTTTATGTGTGGATACTGCAAAGTTTTGGAGACAGGAGTCTTTATTTCTTGTCTGTTCTGCAAAGCCCCTGGGCCAAGGTCGGACCTCGGGTGCTGGGCCAGGCTGGAGTGTTGCTGCATTGGCACTGGGGCTTGCAGAGGCAGCAGAGCTGCCTGCTCTGGCCGTTCAGAGCGTTTAGAGGTTCTCTTAGCATACAACAGAAGCGTAATACAGGCTCTGCTTTAAGCACAGGTTTATGTGAAGAGCAGGGTTAAGCCTGGAGCAGCTGTCAAGAGTTTAGCAAGGACTGTGATACTCCCTTTCAGGTGAAGGTGGAAAATCCTGGTGCTCTTGTAACTTTCCTTGTAAATAGGTTGACATTGTGTTAACTTATATTTGTATGGTTCTGCAGAATAATGAGTTTTGGATGAGCCTGATTCTTTGGTGCTGAGGTCCTCCACTCTCAGTGGGAATGAGGGATATTGAGTACTTAGTTGCATAAGGGAGAAAAAATTCTTAATAATCCTCTGCACACGAAATGTTTTTAGTTCACAGTATGGTTCTGTTTTCTCAATTTGTTGTTGAAATACAAGGGCAAAATGTTATCCCAAAACAACAGATCCGATTTTTCTGAATACCTAATTTACATGTATTTGCATGTTGTTAGGCTTTGTATAGAAGCTGAGAAATGAGATTGTGATAGCATTGAAAGTATAATAATTAAAATCTTTCTGAGATACTTCACTTGGGCTTTTATTTCAAGTAGTGTAAATATTTTTGCATAGATCTTTTCTTGTAGAGGCAACCCACTGAGCTGAAAAATCAGGATTGTGGTTGTTTGAAAATGATTGAGCCTGCACAGATCTCATTTGGGTCTCACATACTTACAGAGCTTTTTGTTGGATAATTAATTATGTGTCAAGACCAGAACAATATTGATGTTTGAGAGATATGAAATTGCTGGTAGTTTGGTGAGCAGTTGTGTCCACATGCACTTTTATTCATGCCTGTGACCCACATGCAGGACCTGGCACCTGGCTTTGTGGGACCTCATTCATTGGGATTTTTACCCCTGAGGTCCCTGAGCCACTGCAGATGTGTCACCGATGTTTTTGAGTTGTCCTTGTCTTGCACAGTAGAATACCATCCAAGATCATCGCCAAATCTCTCTTAGGACTGGGGTCAATTTCAGTAAAATTGTGATTTTGAGCCATTGGGACCAGAGCTGAACCATCTTTGTCCCCATTGTCTTTAAATGCAGAGATGTCACCAAAATTAAAGATAATGCTTTTTTTGCCTGTTATTCACTGTAGTACTCTATGTGCTAATATCTAATTCCATGGCAACTCAAAAACATTTGAAGTCATTTCTAATTGTAGATTTGACTGTGATATATATGTTATTTGTCATCTTTTTTGCAAAGTTGTCGTGGGTGCTTTCTGAAACAGTTACATAGAAATTCTAAGTGTAATTTAGTTGGAAATTAATGTTAAAATAGTGATATTTGGGCTTTTGCTTTGCCGTAGCCCACATAGAAAGGGGATGGCAGACAGGAGAGACATTGAGTGGTACCATGACACTCTGGCAGGGTGCTGGGATCAGGCGGGGTCGTGGCACTGCTGGGTGTGTTTATCTGCCTTGTGCAGTTTGCAGATGGAAGTCCTGAATAAAAGCGCTAATCTAATCTCCTGGCTCCAAATGGTGTGCCAGAAGGTAGGATCTTTTACCGGGGCGTGTTCAAATATTTTACAACTACGAGAATGCTGTGACTTTCCTGATGAGAGGTGGAAATCTGCTGTACTTGAACAGCAAACTGGTGCTGGCCAGGAACAGAAATACGGTCCCTGAAAAAAACTGTAGTAATTTTTACTCTAAGCAGTGTTATGCCCATGTCCCACTTTCTGCCAGCACTGAATGTGGGCAGGACAGGTGAATCTTACCCGAAGTAAGACTGCCTAAACTAAAGCAGATGTAGAGGGCTGGGTTAGCAGTGTTGGGAACTCTGAGAGGCAATGTCGTGCTGCTGGTGGCTGCAGCCCCTGTCAGCAGCCAAGGTGCAGCAGCAGGGGACTTAGGCTTCTCTTTCCCTCTCAATCAACTTCATTTGTGAACTTGATGAGAATTTTCTTAGGAGGACATGGCATCTTTTAAGTATGTGAGTTTCTGATGATCCTTAAATGTGAAGGGCTTTGATATACCCCTAACCTGTAAGAGTTCATGGTCAGGTTAGATGAGGCTTGGAGCAAACTGGTCAGTGGAAGGTGTCCCTGCCCACAGCAGCAGAGTGGAATGAGATGGTCTATGAAATGTCCCCCAGTCAGTGACAGGAGCAGGTGCAGGTGTGCTCTGTTCTGGCCAGGTGCAGGCGTGTGGTGTGTTCTGGCCAGGTGCAGGTCCAGGTGCAGGTGTGCTCTGTTCTGGCCAGGTGCAGGTGTGCTCTGTTCCGGCCAGGTGCAGGTGTGCTCTGTTCTGGCCAGGTGCAGGTCCAGGTGCAGGTGTGCT
>JANRMJ010000020.1:194520-212602 GCA_025584955.1 Alethe diademata
GGCAGGGCCGGGCCGGGCGGGAGCGGCGCGCGGGCGGCGGGAGCCATGCACGGGGAGCGGGCGCTGCTGCCCCGCCGGGACAAGGTAGGGCGGGGGGCCCCGCGGGCGTTCCTGCGCCGGGGGACCCACCGTGTCCCCGACGCGGGGCTGGCCGGGTTCGGAGCGTGCTCCGCTCCAGGGAGCAATGCCCGGGTCAGGAGCGGCCGCACCTGCCTGCCCGGTCCTTGCCGGCTTCGCGGCGGGTACTTGGCGGGTTGGATTGCGCTGAAACAGCGTTTAACTTTTTTTTTTTTTTTTTTTTTTCGTAATTGCGGTTTATCCTTTGAAACTCGCTATTTTCCTGCCACTCGGAGACACCTGCTCGCAGTATTTGCCGCGGCAAGGCGTGCATTGGGGTGCCTCTCAGGCTCCGTTTTTCTGTTAAAAAGCACTGACCGTAGTAGATCGTTTGTAGGTTTTGCTCTTGCTGCTGTTCAAACAGGTGAAGCGCTAGGAATGACTCGACTGTGCTGTACTGTACACTTAAACCGTGTGGCTTCTGCTCTCAGTTACCTCCTCGGTCTCTTCACTCTCTAGCTATTGAGCCCCTGCCCTTGTACCGATAGCTTGGAGTGCTCGGTCTGCCAAGCTGGGGTGCCCTGTTGCACATTTGTGCTTGAGTTTCGAATTGTTTGAGGCAATTGAGTCAAATATGAGAGCTTTTGTATTTTCTTCAACTTATCGCTGGATGTCTGTAAAATATATGAAACTCTCTTGATTGATACTGCCCCCTGGGCAGCTGAAAAAAGGTACATTTTTTCAGAATTATATCCATTTGCCAAGTTGGTTGGCATAAAGAAGGAAAGCATTTCTGTTGGTGAAGTTGCTGATTAGCACTCATGCTTCTCTCTCTCTGTGCTTAGATTGAGCGACTAGAAGTCAGCAGCTTGGCGCAGACCTCCAGTGCCGTGGCCTCCAGCACTGATGGCAGCATCAACGCAGACTCTGTCGATGGGACCCCAGATCCACAGCGGACAAAAGCGGCCATCACACACCTGCAGCAGAAGATACTGAAGCTGACAGAGCAGATCAAAATCGAGCAAACAGCCCGTGATGACAACGTGGCAGAGTACCTGAAATTGGCCAACAATGCAGACAAGCAGCAGAGTGCCCGCATTAAGCAAGTGTTTGAGAAGAAAAATCAAAAGTCAGCTCAGACCATCTTGCAGCTGCAGAAGAAACTGGAACATTACCATCGAAAGCTGCGAGAGATTGAACAGAATGGGATCCCTCGGCAGCCAAAGGATGTCTTCAGGGATATGCATCAGGGTTTGAAAGACGTTGGAGCAAAAGTCACAGGCTTCAGTGAGGGAGTGGTAGACAGTGTAAAAGGTGGGCTTTCCAGTTTCTCCCAGGCCACACATTCAGCAGCAGGAGCTGTGGTTTCCAAACCCCGGGAGATTGCCTCCCTCATAAGGAACAAGTTTGGGAGTGCAGACAACATTGCTAATCTGAAAGACTCATTAGAAGAAGGCCAGGAAGATGGGACAGGAGGCAAGGCTCTAGGTGTTATTCAGAACTTCCAGTCAAGCCCAAAATACGGCAGTGAAGAGGATTGTTCCAGTGCCACATCAGGCTCAGTGGGAGCCAACAGCACAACAGGGGGCCCTGTGGGAGCTTCCAGCTCCAAAACAAACACTCTGGATATGCAGAGCTCAGGGTTTGATGCAATACTGCACGAGATTCAAGAAATTCGAGAGACACAGGCAAGACTGGAAGAATCATTTGAGGACCTTAAGGTTCGCTACCAGAGGGATTACGCGTTGATCATAGAGGCTGTGCAGGAGGATCGCTACAGGTATGTGCTGTGGTACTTCATTGGCAATCCAGTGCTGTGAGTGCAAAGCACCAGAGCTGGGGATGGCAGTGCTTGGCAGGCTGTTCCCAGCAGCCTGACTCAAATGGATTGTTCTGTGGTCTTCTCAGCACTTTTCTCTCCCAGTTCTGCCTTTTATAAATATTACTGTCTTGCTGCTCACCTTCCTCTCTGTACAAGAAAGACATTGTCAAAGTGTTTTCAAGATAAAAAGTGAAGCTGAAGAGGTCTAATAAGGTGTCCCAAACCCAGGGGTACATTGATGCATTACTGTTATCAGACAGTGCTTTGCTGTGCAAAAAATCCTGAAAAGGTTTGGATCAAAGCAAAGGACAGGGAGCTAAAATGGACATGACTTGACCCTGCCTTATTCAACACTCAGATCAATATCTACCAGAGAAAGAAACATTCCAGCTTTCTTCAGGTTCTCTAAAAACACGTGATCTTGCCCATGTGCCAAAACTAAGATATCTCTTCCCTTCTCTGCTCAGCCCACAGTGGCAGCACTCAGGGAAATGAAGTTGAATTAAATGTGAGATACTGACAGTTCTCTTGTCATGGAGATTATAGGGCTCTGGAAGCAGGTAACCCATGTTTCCATCAGCCTTCCCCTCACTGGAAGGAATGGAAAGGTGGAGCAGTTGCTGCAGTACTGCTGACCCCTGATAAAGTCACAGGAGAGAGGTGACAGTGGTTTCAGTAAGGCAGCCTGGCTGGCTGCCCCCACCTCCCTGCTGAGGAAAGCTGCCCGTGGAGAGGTGCTGAGGGAATACTTCCTTTTCTTTGCTGGGTGGGAGAGGCTCTGCCCTATGCTGTCCAGCAGAATACCTGGCATCCTTCCCCTCACATGCTGGGAGCAAGGGCTTGACTCCAGACTCTGAAGGGAATAGTTACTAGCTGCCCTTCTGCAGGCATCCAAGACAGGATTCTTAAACTCTAAATAACAAATGCAAGGCCCAAGCCCTCGTTCTGGTGAAGGACAGCAGGCTGTTGTCATGAGGTTTTTTCATGGCCTTCATGACTTTCGGGATGTGAAACACAACCTGAAAGGCACGGCAGGGCTGCTGGGGTTGTGTACAGGCTTGCTGAAGTGTCCTGTGCCACTTGCTGCACTGGTTTGTGCAGCGTAACATGGAGTTGCCCTACAGCTCTTTAGACATGCTGATGCCAAATCATTGAAAAAACTCTGGAAAAGGCTAGCCTGCTAGGGTCTGGTAGAGACAGCAGGCTCTCAGTGTGCCTTGCAGAGCTTGGGCAAACAAAGCCAGACCAACACCACTTTCTAATCCCGCTTTGCAACAATCAGCAGTTTGACTGAATCCAGCAATCAGCACAGCAGCTTTGGTTCCTAGTGCCTCATTGTTATCAAGTCGTCCCAAAGCGAGTGGAGCTGGATTTTCTGCTCCCAGCAGAGAGGTGCCCGTTGTCTGTTGCTGTGTAGGTTGTTGTTTCACACATACAGCAGCAGCCATTCATGCTGGAATGCTAAATGCAAGCACTGCACAGCTGAAGGAGTGGCCTGAAAGTACAATAGCAGACCTGATGTGAGCTGTCAGCTAAACGAGCTGCTTACTGCCCAGCACCTCTGAGCAAGGTTCACCTAGGTCCCATATTATCGCACCGTGAATTCGTATGGGTCACGTGCCATTAATAGCACATCTGCTTTGCAGAGCACTCCCCTGAGGGCAGCCCAGACCCCAGCCACTAACCAATGCTGCTTGGAGTGAAAAGCAGGAAGAATCTGCATTTGGCTTATAAAAGCTTAAGATAGTAATTTAGACCTGTCATTTGGAATGTTGATGCAAATTAATTAAAGGTGTGACCTTTAAAGAGGACCAGTTAAACCACACTCAGTGCCCTGGTGTGTGTGGGTAACTGCATGATCAGCAAGAGCTCATGGGTTAATCACGGTTAAATGACTACGTGACTGTATTTTGAACCGTCACAATGATAAAAGCCAACATCACCCTAGAAGTGGAAGGTGATGTGATATGTCCAAAGGCAGAGGGTGCTGCCACCTTGGCAGGGACGGGTAGCAACTGTTCCTTCAACTGGAACCCGTCTTGCTCCTCAGCTTCCTTCAGGAAAAAAACTAAAAGGGAAAGGAGATTGTGGTTTGATGCTGACAGGCTGGGGATTCAGATTAATCATAACTGGCTTTAAAAGCTGTAAATACCTTCTAATTCTGCTGTTTATGGGAAGCTTTCAAAAATAAACACAGAGTTGAACTGGAGCTTAAAAAAAAAAGTTTTTGGAGAAGTCTTTTGCTTGTCAGGTGATACTGAGTGTTTGCATTGTACCTGGAAGCAGGAACAGAGAACAGGCCATTTTCTCACCTGGTCTTTGTCCATTTCCTCTTTCTTAGATCGTCTACTGTTTTGCAGGTTCTGATCTTTTTTTCCCCTTTGTGTTTGTGCAGTTTCTGTTTATCAGCCATGATAAACACAGGTTTTCCATGACCTCCCTCATCTCCTCCCTCCCCTCTCTCTGCTTCCCAATCTTGTCTGTCATTCCGTGTGGCTGCCGGTTTGCTCACGCTGGTGTCAGAGGCAGGGACTCACCTGTCCAGTTGCTCCAGTTCTCCCGGCCTGGCAGCACCGAGGCGAGGCCAGGGTGGGCTGTGCTGCCCAGCACGTGCTGGCCCCGCAGCACTGCTCTGCTCTGCTGGGGCTGAGCCACTGAGGAAGGAAAAGTCTGACGGCACTTGGCCGTCATTGTTTTCTTCTGCACCGGGAGCAGGTGCTGAAATGGCTTGTTGCTTATCTCATTATTGGAAGGTGGCAGTTGTTTACTAATACAATCAGGGACTTTCTGTGCTACTGAGATTGAAATTAAGTTCCCGCTGAGTATTTTCATCTTGCTTGTCCCTTTAAGAACCTGTTTTTACATGGCAAAATCATAAGCTCACATATTTGGAGTGTGGCCAGTCTAAGGTTTTTGGTTTCTTCCCAAGCCTGACAGCCTTAGAAAGAGCATTTAGGTCTCCCATGCTGCTGTCAGAAGGAATCCTTCAGCCAAAAGGCTAATCACTGGTGCTTCCATTTGTCTGGGTTTTGATGCAGTCCAATTGTTACACTTCAGTCTGTCCTCATGATGTGTTTTAAAACAGATCAGAGGAGCTAAACCTTGGTTTGGGAGGGTTGGCAAGGCTGTTCTGAAGTGTTGCCGGGCCGTGGAGGCAGCGTGTTGGGCCAAGTTGATGCTCACCCAGCCAGGACAGCACTGAAACATCCCTGCAAAGCTGTCCGTCCTCCCTCAGGGAGGCTCGGAGCTGGGAGTGCAGGGATGTGTGCGGGTGTCAGGAGCAGCTCATGCTCACTGTAGGGGGCGAGCTCTGTCCTTCACGTATCCTTCTAGGTGGAAGACGTGGAGCATACTACAAGTAACTACTGGTTTTAGTTGTTTACTCCACTATTGGAAGCAGTGTGTTCAGTAACGTAAAGATGTATTTAGTGACGAAGTTCACATGAAGGTTTATATGACATAGCTATAAAAAGAAAAAAGGTCCATCTTGAGTGACATCTGAAGACAGGTACTAAACTTCATTCAGGCTACTGCAGATGTCTTTGTAGCATTAGTTTGATCAGAGTTTCTTTACTCATCATAGCACTGAGTGCAGATCAAATGTCTTTTTTATCACATCCCTTTCTTCCATATGCCGTGTTCACTCTGTATTTTGCAGCTATTACTTTAAAATGCCTTAAAGCTTTTTAAAAAAATGAGATGGTCATAACTGTGTTTCTGAGCCTTTTTCAGGTTTTCCCAATTCCCATGCAGTGAGCCTCAGAAAACGTGTGGCAATCCTACATGGCTATTTGAAGTGAAGTGTCCCCGTATCCCACACTTGAGCCAAGCACCCCAGCTGTTTACCGTGTCCATAGGAACAGCTCTGATGGTCTCTGTGATACTTGTGACTGGCAGCATTGGTTTGATGCATAGAGAAGTTTCTGGGCTGGAGCTTGTTCTTTTAATGAGAAATTTTACATTTTAACTAGTAACCAAATAGTATTTGAACTCCAAAGAGGCATTTTCCATACATGAAGTGAAGTGGGATTTGATTATTCAGGGCACTGCTGTATTCACAGACAAGTTTAGTTTGTTCAATAGACCCTGGCACTCATGAGTTAGAGGGATGTATTTCATCTTAACCCTCTTGACAGGTAGCCTATCACTTTTACTTCTGTAATACTCCCACTTGAATGCAAACCAGCTTTTAACAGGGAGACCCTAGTTCTGGGCCCTGCAAGTCACATAAACCCCTCCTTGCTTTTTAAATTTGAACACCAATAGAAAGCAGCTGGAAAAAATTAATTTTCTAAATTGTAGATATTGGGACAAGAAGCGAAAATAAGCTGAATGGAGGATGTGTAATTTCAAAAATAAGTCAGGGTAGGTTAGTGGGAGCAGGGGTGTGTTTTTTTAAATAACCCAATTCTAGTAGTTGCCTGACACAGTGAGTTCTGGAAGTGCAGGTGATTCCTGGATGCAAACTGCAGCAGTTCTGGGGTTCAGCAGGGTGTGAAGTGTGGGTTGGGAACCATGTGGCTGTTCTGCAGTCTTCAGGGCAGGAAGATGAGAGCCAACCCTTCTGCTAATCATGTTCTGTTTAAACTCTTAACTATACAGATTAGGAGGGTTTCCTTATGTTTCCTATAGATTGAGGTAGTTTTGAAATTATTAAAATACAGTTGTTTCTTGTTAGAGAACAGGATTTAAGCTGCTTGGCAACAGCTGCTTTATGAAAGGCGTTTATGTGAAAGGAGGTTAAAAAAAATCATGCTGTTTTCAGAAATGCTCATGTTTCTTTTTGTATAATAAACACACCAGTAAATTTTGTAATATAGTAACAAATGAATATATTTCAAGTAATTGATGCTGCCTTTGGGGCTTGGAGTGGATTTAGTTGTGATTTTTTTGGTTGTTGGCAAGTTGTTGTCGGTTTTAAATTGTATGAGAACAAAGGGCAGTATTAATTATCAGGGCTCCTTCTTCATTAGCTGGTCTTCACATGGCCATTCCCTTGTCAGTCTTGGGAAACCAGTTCTCTGGTGTGTCCTGGCACAGTTGCACAGCTCTTCTGGCACCTTTCTGAGCTGAGCCATGTCAGCTGGTTGGTTGTCTTGGTCTCACTGCTGGTTGACCACGTGCGTTTTACTGCTGCAAATTGTCATGCTGAGTCTGACTCCTCCTTAGTTCAAAGCAACATTGCATTGGGAACATCAGTGAAAATTCTTTTCATACTTGTCTATTAAAAACAAAACCCCAAGACGGTTTTTAAAGGCTAGCTCTTGACTACAGATTCTGAAACACCAAAAAAAAACTTGAAAAAAAGAGAAGCAGGGTTTGTGTCTTAATTTCAGAACTTGCAATTAAATTCGTCATTCTAGATAAATATTGCTTATTTATCTTGTGGGTTTTTTTGGTAGGAATTAAATTCAGTGGAGTCAGAAGAAAACCAAAATTTAAACAAGGAATTATCTCTCTGATTAATTCCTTAGAAATGTCTTGGTTATTAGTATCAAGACTCAGATGCTAAGGGCTCCGTGGCAAGCTTTTTCCATCTGTTACAATGAGTAGACAGTGGAAATCAGAGTGGAAAAAGCCCAGTGGCCACCATATCTGTGCCCATACGTTTGTTACTATCAGAGCTACCATTTCAGTTAATTTGAAACTCTCTTAGGGAGAAGCAAAACTTTATCTCTCAGAATTGTTGTAACTCAGTTTTTTTTTGAGCAACCCTCTTCCTCAGGACTGCTCCTGGTCCATTCACCAGGAACAAACTGAAAAATAAGCCTGTAGGTTAGTGATTCATGTGTCCTTACAAATAATATGATGGTATTTGCTTGTTAAGTTGCGTCATTCATGGGAGATAAAGGAAAAACAAATCAAAGATTCATGTGCCCTCTTGCAGAGATCAGACAGTTAACAGCCTGTTCTCTGAGGCATCAGTCACATGTCATTTCTATGTAATTTTTATGCCCATTACTGTTGCAAATGTAGATGAAAATGCTTAAGAGTTTGTGGTATTAGAAGGGAACTGTTTGGTTTACACAGAAGTTTGGTGAATACCTCATTCTATTCTCATTCTGTCCTCGATTTCTTGCATCACTCAACAGTTACCATGTAATTGTATGCTTTCTCTGGTTTAAGTATCGCAGAGTCTACCTGGTAGAAAGAACTAATTCCCAGCAAGAGGGCATTGGTGCTAGAGTGTGCTGTGTGCTGACTGAGGGAGCCATGCTGGTTGTCACTGGTGTCATTTTGCCATCCTCTTCTCATTAAAGCCATTGTACCATATGTTGTCATTTCTAGATGTGAAAGACTTGAAGAGCAGTTAAATGACCTGACTGAGCTCCACCAGAATGAGATCCTCAATTTAAAACAGGAGCTGGCCAGCATGGAGGAAAAGATTGCCTATCAGTCTTACGAGCGAGCCCGGGACATCCAGGTGGGTGACAGAAGCAGGGACCCAAGTCCTGCCCTCTGCCTGCTCTTTCAGGAACTCACTCACTTTTGAAGTATGCCTGCACTTCAATATTTGATTTTAATCCTTGTAGTTTTATTGCTAAACTGCTGCATTCCGAAAGGTCCTTATTCCATCTCTGGCCTGTGGGTATCTCTCCAGGTAACCTCCTCTGTAAAGCAGGACTGTGCCCCACACAGAGGGAACCTGCTGCTCATCTGGAGCAGAGCAGGAGCCAGAGCCCACTCTTTGTGCAGGCCTTTGTATTAGACACTCAATGGGCCATGACCCAAACACTTCTTTTACAGTCATGTTCCCAGTACACGTGCCCTGGGGTGTGGTTCTGTGTCACTAATTTTACAGCAGTGGTCACATACATCTAAGGAAAAACGGCTTTGTGTGTGCACTGCATTGACTCGGGAAACAATTCTTTCTGTTGGCTTTGAAGAAAAAGGAGGTGTTTCTAAAAGAAAAGTTTCTTTTAGTATGTATGAAAGGCTATGAAACAGACGTCTTTGGAGGCCCTTCTACAAAGCAAAGCAGCTGCTGACCCTTACAGAGAAAAACCTATTCAGAAACAAGTCTCTTGACTATTTTACATACTTGCTGTGGTAGTTTTAAAAAAAAATCTCAGTTCTGATTGCTGATGGGAGATATTTGTAGTGTGAGCAGAGAGTTGTAGATTAAGAGTTTTCCCTTTTTCCTGCCAAGGGACTTCAGCCAGGTGATTTCCTCTGGAGGCCAAGCAGACTGTCCTGTTCACACACTCGCTGCAACTCCTGTTGTCAAACGTTCTTCCTGGTCACTGCTGTTTGGGGCAACTGAGGAACTCTGCCCTGTGCTTTCAGGGGTCTTAACGAAGGAGAAGCCTTCATGTTTCATTGACACCCACAGACATGATGCAATGAGAAATGTAACAGGTGACAATGACCTTTAAGTTAAATTTAATCAGTGTCTGTGGACAGTGGTACAATGGCCCCTGGCAGTGTAAACAGGAGGCTCTCCCTTGGGGGAGTGCTACAACGGTCAGGTTTTGTTCTTCTCTCTCAATTCAGATAGCAGGAAGATTGAATTGAAGTGGGAATTTCTCAACAGCTTTTGTTAATCTTCATTTTTTGATTCAGTGCTTTTAGTGTAAACTTAAAAGTTTGGACAGCCTATTTCTCAGCACTGCTGAGGAAAAAGGAAGTATTAAGTTTTGTTGTATGAAAAACTATTTAAGAGCATGGGCTGATGTTGCAGAGGAACAGTCCTGGTTCCTTTTTTTGGTGATCAGTCTGGGAAGGGCTGCTGCAGACTTGTGTATCATATTTGCAGTTGGCCTATGTGTCTGGAAAAAGTGACTCTGAGGGAAGATTAGTGGAATTGTTGTAACTTGGTATCTTCAAGAGCAGAAGTTTGTCTTGGTGTTAATAGCATGAAAACCTCTCTCCTCCCTAGTCCTCTGTGTTGCATGTCACTGATGTTTCAGTGCAGGTTGGGTTGGTCCAGTTTGGGTTCAGCCCAGTAAAAAGGTCTGACAAATCCCCCTGAGTCAGTGGGGCTTTAGAGAGGTGGATTTGTGCAGGGTGGTCTTTTCCTTCCACCTCCTTTTGTTTTGCCTCTTCCTGTAGGCAGTTCCATAAGTCTCATGCTTCTTTCCCTTCTTAGCTGTCTGTCCCCAGCCCTCACAGAGTCAGCTGGAACTGTGCCAGTGCCACAGCTTGCTGCAGTCTGGAGAAGCTCTTCTTCCTGCAATGGCAGCTGTGCAGGTGGCCCTCAGACCTTTCCCTGAGTTCACAGCTCACAAAGCAAGCAGAAAGCAGCTGAACCTTGGGTAGTTATTTTTGTTGACGTAGTTTTCTGCAAAGGGGTCAGATAAGCACAAGTGACTTCAAGGAAGGTGATGGAAGTTGAGGTTCTGGGAATGCACATCCCAGAGAAGGATGAAGATTTCTGGCTAGGCACAGCACCTTTGTCCTCTGAGTGGCCTCTTGGAACCAAAGCTGAAGTGATCAGGTGGCTGGGCAGCCCCCGCTTCTGGGCAGAAGCCGTGGGGTTTCCCAGCCTGGCATCTCCGTATCAAGCCTTCTGGGAGTGGTGTATTGCAGGCTGCAGTGCCCTGTCAGTAAGGGGCTTCTCACCTTAGATATGGGAAATGGCACTGCTTCCTCTGCTCCCACGGCGGGGCAGGAGCTCGGGGCGTGAGCGCTGGGAGGTGGGGGATGCTGGGCCTGGCCTGGCCTGGTTGGTGAGGTCACAGCTGTGAACTCGAGTGACCCAGTATGTGCTCTTGCCCACAGGAGGCACTGGAAGCGTGCCAGACACGCATCTCCAAGATGGAGCTGCAGCAGCAGCAGCAGCAAGTGGTGCAGTTGGAGGGGCTGGAGAATGCCACGGCCAGGAACCTACTGGGGAAGTTCATCAACATCTTGCTGGCTGTCATGGCTGTCCTCCTTGTCTTTGTCTCCACTGTGGCCAACTGCGTCGTGCCCCTGATGAAGACTCGCAATAGGACGTTCAGCACTTTATTCATAGTGGTTTTCATTGCCTTTTTGTGGAAGCACTGGGATGCCGTCACCGGCTACTTGGAACGATTCTTGTCTCCCCCCAGATGATGGTGGCAGGAATGGGCTGCGCTGCTCCCTCCTGGCGCTCTTGGTGAGCAAGTGTGGCAAAGATTAGTCAGCAACTACTCCGCTGAAGTTTTAAAGTGTCCGAGTGAATTTGTTTACATTTAGAATAACGTTTTTTCTCTGCAAGATACATTGCAATAGTATTTTTTAGATTTTATTCAAGAACTCTTTTGGCGAGAATCCTGGATAATTTTTATGTAGCATGGTTCTCTTTGGATGCAAATCTTAAGATTCTTTAAAGTGTACAAAAGAAATGAATAAAATACAGAAATTTGGAGCATACCAATGGGCAATTTAAATTGTGGCTTGAACTACTGTACTAAACCTGTCAGGAAGAAGAGAACGTGGTTAGCTTAAGATGAGCAAAGCTCAGTCTAGTGCGCAGCCTTGAATGATGGTACCACAGCAAACCTGTAACACTAAACTTTTACTGTGAAGTCTGCTCACATTCCATATGCGTTCAGTGGTTTCTTTCCTTAACAAGAGAAAAACAACGTGTGGATCCCTCTCCCAGCTCAGCATATGGGTTTGCCGTTTGTGCTAACCTGACTTCAGTAACTTTCTGTAAGGCTGGCTAACTTGGCTGATTATATGGAGTGGAAGCCTCATGCCATACACATGCACAGTAACTCCGCAGTTGTGCTACAGTATTTTGAAGTAGTCCTTGAAATACTTATCTTTAAGCAGAAGCCCTTGGTCGCACTTTTAAGGTTTTTTTTAATATATATATTCACAATTTTAAAAAAATCCAAACAGCATACTTGAAGAGTGTAATACTCAAACTCTCAGTGCTTCCTTATTGTTTCTAATAGGATTTTTTATTATTATTATAATAATTATAATTATTATTATTATTGGGGGTTTTTTTGGAAGGGGTTGGGAGGGTCATTACTTTTTTTTCTTTCAAATAAAAAGTGATGTTTTAAAATGAAGAAATGTGTGAATAATTGTGAGCCGTCTTGTCCTGAAGCAGTTCTGAGGAGGGCAGAGAGTAGTTTCTAGTGTCAGCCTGTCGAACGCAGCATTGTCCATATGCCATTTGTCTGTCCTTCTGAACATAAAGATGCAGCATCATGGAAAACATCTGTCTTCTCCACACCTCTTTATCATGCAGGGTTTTTTTTTCTTTTTCCACATGTGAAGGATGGTATGTTTATATTTTTTATTTGCATGTCATGTCTCATTCCTGGCCTCAGGATAAGAGCAAGGAATTTCTGTTCATCTCTTCCTAGAGACAAGACAGGTTCTTTTGAGGAAAGAAATACTGACTCAGCAGTCCACGTAACAGAATTATTATCTCAAAAATAGTTCTAATTTAAAAAAAAAAAAGCCTGAAAAGTGAAACCAAAGTTTTCCTCCTGTCAGGCTCTGGTAAGGTTGTGCTCTGTGGTGCGCCATCCTCTTTTCAGCCACAGAGGCCAGCACTTGGTGCAAACACTTTTGCAAATCTCTAAATGGAATGTCAGTTTCAAATGTAACCCCAAGTTCTCACAATGTGCCATTGCTGGTGGCCTGTTGGTACAGGCAGGCAGCCCTCAAGTCCAAGGAATCTGCCTTCATACTGTGCTGGTTTTTAATTGCTGTCCCTTTCACCATAACAGTGCCAAGATTCATCTTTTGTCTTTGTGAAATCTAAAAAAAGACTCCAGGATTCTGTCAAAACCATTTATGGTGTTTAGTTAGGTCTTACTGTTTTCCTTCTTTCCAATATCAACTTCTGTCTAGGAATCAGATGTTGCCCAAGTGACTTAAAGCAGCTGAAATCATACATAGGCATGTATGAGACGTACACATACATATGCATACATGGGCATTGTGCTATGATGCAGATTCCAGGTTCTGAGAAATTCCCTCAAACAAGGTTAATACCTTGAGTGTTTTCTGATTGCCAGCAAAGGCAAGCCCTCCACTGTCCGACCATCCTTCTTCCTCCAGGGGTTCTTTTCTTCAGTAGTCACAGGAAACTCAGGTGCCCTTCCCCCAGGGATCTCAGTACACCTCTCTGTCACCAGGTGTGCTAATCTGCCCCTGTCCTAATTAAAACACAGAGTGCCATTTGCACCTGACTCAAGCCAAAACTGCTTGTGCTTTCTGCAGTGTCACAGCCAGAGCAGAGGTGCATGGCCTTTCCCTCCCTTGCCCCTGGCTCCAGTGAGGCTCTTCTGTAGTGACTCACATTCCTTGGGTAACTGTCAGCTTCCCATTATGCAGGTTTTGTCAAAAACAAATGTGTGAATAACAGTAGGAACTGATTTGGTGCATAACTGAAATGCTTTGTTGCCTTTTTTTCTGAAACCTGGCCTTTGTACCTCTTTTTCTCAGTCCTGTTCACACTAGAATTGCTTAAAGTAGGTTTTTATGAGGTCAAATCGGGAAGGATTTAAAAGCTAGTGGCTCTGGACACTCAGTGTCTGTAGTACTTAAGGAAGCGTTTGTCCCTCTTTTTTATATCCCAGTTTTGTTTACTGTCTCAACTCTGTCATATTCAGTAAATACCATTTGCTAGCTTGCCAGAAGGTGTAGGCTTAATAAAAACTGACATCTCGGAACTCTTTGGTGAAGGCCATATACGTATGGGTCTGGACAAAGTGTCTGTCTCTCTCTCTCAACAGTTTCTTCCATTCCAGAAAATTGTCTGCAGTAACATCACGTATGATGCTGCATCCACTTCTCATATCCTAACACAACTGCCATGTGTTTTGCCTTTTGCACTAGCAGAACGTTTTGGGGTTTTCCTCCCTCTTCAATTTGAAAGTCTGTGATGATTTCTGATAGCTTAATGATGATGTTGTTGGAAATGTGATTCTAGCTTTAAAGCTCCCTTTCCTTGTACATGGTTGTGTTTGCTTTCCTGATGGAGTGTTTCTGGATGATGCATAGACAGCTTCCACTGTGGATGTGAGTGCGTGTGTGAGTACTTTAATAGTCTCCTTTGTAGATAAAAACTTTATAGTGACCATCTCTGAGTTGCAGAATGTTTCCCAAAACATTTCATATTCAGAGTTGAAGTGATTCCGAAATTGCTTAAATGTGTTTAGTACATACTGCCTTGGCACATAAAAAGGGAAAAATATAATGGACTGTGTAAGTTCCAAGAGCAGCACCTCCTCATTAATACTCGAGGGTTCAAGTGAAGTTCATGTTTCCCCCATTTCCTTCAATACAAAGAAGAAAGAAAATCTTGATGCAGAAGAATTTACTTTAAAAAATTTGATAAAGTTCTTTTTTCTCTCAGCCTTATTAGTTTAGTTCAATGATACTCAGCATGCTCCCAGCAGTTACTCTATTGGTTTATTCCAATCCCATGCGTGCTTAGGTGGGATCAGATTAACTGTTGGCTTACGTGCGTGTTACACTGGGACAGGAAAGCACTGTCTGTCAGCTTTGAAAATACACATTTTTTTAATGAGAAAAAGAAAAGGCATTATAACAAAAGAAGCCAAGCTGCAAAGGGTTCAAGACTGGGTAGTTTTGCCAGTTTTTAAGTGAATTCTGAAAGTGGCTAAAGAGTTACAAACCCTGTGTGTCTGTGTTGTGTATGCCAGGTGGTATAGTTGTAGGCAATTGACTTAGCTGTAAGTGTGTTTTAAAAGTGTGAAAAAATAAACAGAAAAACTCACTTGCACGGGTTGAAAAGTACAGAAATGACACTTGTGAACGTAACACTGTAGTTTATAGATCTTAAGCTGCTAATTGTTGAGAGAGATTTACATTTGTCTTGTCTGATTGTCGCAGATTTATCTGTGGCACTTTTACTGTATATAAAAAACTTTAAATAAAGACCTCAGCTATTAACACTGGTCTAGTTTGGATCTTTCCAGATGCGGGGGCAGGGGGAGGGAGGTGCTGTCATGGAGAAGAAGAGGGGTGTGTCAAAACTGCTGAGCCCTAAGAGCTCAAAATGTGAGCAAGTTTTCCATAGCTCTGATTGTCAGACTTTATCCTACACAGGATATGAGCCACACACCACTAGGGTACAACAAAAATAAGCTGGTGTCAGTGTCTGGTCTTTGCAGGTAGAGTAAAGGAGCAGCAGCATTGCACTGGTCCTCACTGATCCCTTCCAGCCCCCTTGTGCCTGGGACAGCCTCTGGTAGTGTCCCTGCAGGCACTCAGGGGCTCGTGCATCAGTGTCTGTGCCTGCCTCCTGCCACACTGGCTGAGTTTGCAGGTGGGTGCAGCCAGGTGACACGACTTACCCAAGAAGTGTCTGTCTCAGAAGGACCAGAAGTTGGTCCTGTATTTTCCCACCGCTGGTCTTGTCCCAGATGAGAAGGGCCCTTGCTTCTGTGGACTTTGTCCTTGAGGGATTTCAGGGCCCACTCTGTGTGAGCTGCATGTTCAGAGGCAGGTGCAATTGTAGCATCACCCATGTGACTCAGCTTGTGATGTAGCAGTTCCAGGCCTGCGCAGCTTGGATGAGGAAGGCTGCAGCTGGCAGGACAGCACTCCTTAGCGGAAAGCTCCCTCTCCCTGAGCAGAGGCAAGAGATTGCAGAATGTTGGTTGAGCCACTGCTCTAAACAGAGATATTTTGGCTACCATGTTTCATACAAGAATTTCTGAATACTTTATTATTTGTACAAACTGGAAGTGAGCAGATTCCTCACTGGTGTGGAGGAGATACTCTCCAAGTCCCTCTTGTTTTTTGGTCATGTGGTATCGGGAACAAAGAACCAAGAAGAGAATGGAAACAACATTTTAAGGAGAAAGGTACCAAGTCCTTCTCTCTGTTTTCACAGAGATGCAAGTACTGTAAAACCAGCAAGAGATCAGAAAGCAAAAGCAGCTGTTTGCAGGATTTTCCCCTCTGTAATCTCCTCACAACCAGAATGCAAATTCCAGCAGTTTATGGATAAAGTGAGTGCATGGTGCTGCTTTCGCTAGAGCTGTCTGGCTTATGGGACACAGCTGTGAGGGTAAATGGCTCTGCATTCTTTTGGGGTGGTCACCTGAGAGGTGCTGGCTGTGGCTCAGGACCAGAAGCAGGGTATGATGACCAAAGGTGAAAGCACTGGCCTTCTACTCCCATGTCAACATATTTAATCTGATAATTTAGGGGATTAGATGGTGTGACTCATATTTTGGTTAGTCTATGGGAAGTGGTTCAATAGCTCCACCCAGGTCCTGGGGTACAAACAGGGATATGGCAAGGGTACAGCCATGCTGGGGTGCAGCAGTGGAGGTGAGGAATTGGCTGATGTTTCTCACTGCAGCAGTCATTCTCCCTGGCTAAATAACACCACCTTGATGTGTTAATAGTGGAAAATTTTGGAAACAGCCAGCTCCCTACCACAAAATACCCATCTTCAAGTTGTTCCTTGAACACCAAATCCACTGGTGTTTAAGTGTTGGTGGGTGGTTCATCAGTCTTGGTGGATCCTCCCCCACTGACTGGAGTTAGAAATAGGAAGAGGGTTCTCTGCTGCCTGCATTAGCATGAAATAGAACTTCCCAGGGCAAACCAGCTCTGCTGAGTGGCTTGTACTGTAGCCAGATCCCCTCTGAAATTAGGAGTAAGAGTCACCTCATATGTATTCTCTGACTTTGTACCGGCCTTGTGCCAACCCTAGCCAAAGGGGAAAAAAATAAGTAATACTGCTGGAAGAGAAAGGCCAGAGTAGGGAAGATGCAGTGTGTTTTCACACTCCCTTCCTCCTCCTCCTCAGTGCAGCTGTTCCTGTAGCCCTGCCTGCTTTCTGCTGATACTCTCCTTGCCTAGTCTGAAGGCATTCAAAGGTTCCTCCACTACATACAAAACAGCATTCTCAGGCTGGGATCACCTATCAGACCTCTGTTGTGACATCCTGAGGACACCTCTGGCTCCCATTCATTGTTCGAAGAACACCATTACACCTAATCCCAGTTGTGATCTGTAGGGAGGAGGACCCCTGAGAGCCCGTCTGGCCAGGACAGAGAAGCAGATGGGTGTGACACCACGCTGCTGTATCTGGTCAGTCAGCTCCTCAATTCCACCTGATGCTGGCACTGCTGACACACCTGCACATCACCGACGTGCTTCCCCAGTCCCTGAGGGTGAACGGGAGCTCTGGGCCAAGCCAGCTCCCGTTCCCCCTCAGCTCTGCTGAACGTGTCCCTGAAGGGGATGGTGCTGACACAGATGAGCAGACTGAGGGGGAGGCAGCTGCTTGGTTTGCTCTGGGAAAGAGCTGTGACCAGAAAGTATGGCTCATCCTTGTCTCAGGCACACCCTGAGAACTAAATGGGATCTTCTACAAATTGACATCCTGCTTACCTGAGCAAAGGATCCTGAGAAGAGAACAGGGATTTTATGAGGAGCAGGTGACGTTTCACTGATGGACCGACCACTCCCCAGCAGAAAACATCTTCAAGGAAACAGCATCCCTCGACTCTCCTGGTTGTTGTTTTGCACATCTTGAAGTAGTTACGATCCTTGTGACGGGTAGAATAGCCCTGTCCCACACTGTTCAGGAATTTGAGGTATGTTCCTCAAAAAATGTTTCTCTGAAACATAATTTGCTCATTTTAGACCGGCTCTCCTCCTCCATTGGGCCCCTCGGCATTGCCCTCCACCTTTGGGAACAGACTGGCAAGTAGGTATCAGCTGGCATCCCATCTGTCCCGTCCGTTGCTTTCCCAGCTGGCAAAGGCCGATTGTTGCTGGGAGCGGCCAGACCGGCCCAGGCGGGGCCGAGTGTTCGGTACCCGAGTGCACAGAGCCGGGCCAGGGGGCCAGGGTTCAGGCGGGGCCAGCTCCCGGCCTGCGGGGATGCAGACAAATCCTGTCCCTTTGAACTGGGGGAAGAGCCGTGTTCTCCGCCGGAGCAGGAGCTGCGGCCGCCGGGAGGGAGCGGGACCGCCTGCACGGCCCTGGGGCGCTGCTGCTGCTGTGAAGTTACAGGGATGGGATCTGGACCGGCTGATGGAAACCCCTTTTGATCTCGAACTACCGGAGAGGCTCTGACGGCTCCGACCCGAGTGACCCGCCCGGGCCCCGCCGCGCCCTGAGGGGACTCGCGACCCCCTCGGCTCTGGCGCCGCTTAGCGGCGGTGCCTGGCACTGCACGCGCGCGCCGCCAGCGGTCTCGGGCGACCCCTGGCGGCCGCGTGGGGGCAGCGCGGGCAGCGCCGCGGGACCCCCGGGTGTGACAGCCGAGCCCTTCCGAGC
>JANRMJ010000020.1:228185-239430 GCA_025584955.1 Alethe diademata
GGCGCGGGCGCTGCCTCCGCAGGAAGCGGCCCCGCGCCCGCCCCTCCGCGCCCGGCGACGGGCACATGCACTGTGCGGCGCGGCGGCGGGATGGCTCCTGCTCCTGCTGCTGCTGCTGCTGCTGCTGCTGCTGCTCCGGCGGCGGGCACCGAGCCGCGGCCCCCCGCGCTGCTGCCGCTGCTGCTGCCGCTGCTGCCGCTGCTGCTGCCCGCCCGAGCCGCCGGCCTGGAGGTGCAGCGCAAGTTCCTCTCGCCCACCCTCACCAACAACTTTGCGCTGGACGGCCCCGGCTCCCGCGTTTACCTGGCGGCCGTCAACCGGCTGTTCCAGCTGTCGGGGGGCGACCTGGCACTGGAGGCGGAGGCGGCGGTGGGGCCGGTGCTGGACAGCCCGCTGTGCCACGCACCGCAGCTGCCGCAGGCCTCCTGTGAGCACCCCAGGGTGCTCACCAACAACTACAACAAGATCCTGCAGCCCGACCCGGAGCAGGGCGTCCTTGTCGTCTGCGGCTCTATCTACCAAGGCCTCTGCCAGCTGCGCAGCATGGCAAACATCTCGGCGGTGGCCGTGCGCTTCCCGCCGGGCGGCAGCGGCTCGGTCAGCGTCGTCCCGAGCATGCTGAACGTCGCGGCCAACCACCCCAACGCCTCCACCGTGGGGCTGGTGCTGCGCCGCGGCGGCGGCGGCGGGGCGCGGCTGCTGGTGGCCGCCACCTACACCGGCTTCGGCAGCCCCTTCTTCCCCCGCAACCGCAGCCTGGAGGACCACCGCTTCGAGAACACGCCCGAGATCGCTATCCGTGCCCTCAACGCCCGCGGCGACCTGGCCAAGCTTTTCACCTTCGACATCAATCCCTCCGACGACAACATCCTCAAGATCAAGCAGGGCGACAAGGCGCGGCACAAGCTCAGCTTCGTCCGCGCCTTCTTGCAGCACGGGGCCGCTCCGCCCGCCCGTCGCCCGTACGCCTACCTGGCGCTCAACAGCGAGGCCAACGCGGGCGACAAGGAGAGCCCGGCGCACAGCCTGCTGGCCCGCATCTGCCTGGGCGAGCCGGCCGAGGCCACCCTCAACGGCAGCGGCGAGACCAAGAAGCTGACCGAGTCCTACATCCAGCTGGGGCTGCGCTGCGGCGGCGCCGCCGACGCCTTCACCCGCCTGGTGTCCGTGTTCCCGGCGCGGGCAGCCTGGCGCAGCCCCGCCGCCGCTCCCGGCCCGGCCCCGGCCCCCGAGGAGCTGCTCTTCGGCGTCTTCGAGCGGGCCGGGGCCGGCGGCGGCCGGGGGCGGCCGCAGTCCGCGCTCTGCGTCTTCCGCTTCGCCGAGATCGAGGAGACGATCCGGGCCGCCCGCAACTCCTGCTTCGTCAGCCCGGCCGCCGGCATGGTTACCGTGCTGGACAGCGTGGTGCAGGGCACCGGCCCGGCCTGCGAGAAGCGGAACATACAGGTACGGCGGGCACCTGCGGGGCGAGGGGCGCGGGGAGCCGGTGGCCGGCGGACAGCGGCCCCATCTCGTGTCCCGTCCCGCGGCCGCTGCTGTCGCCGCCTCCCGAGCTGGAGCGCATCCCCGCTTCCCCCGGGCGGGCAGTTGAGCCCCACACCTCGCTGCCCTCTCTGCTCTCCCCGGAGACCCTCCCGGCTTCTCGGGGACAGCACCGTTCCCTAACCTGGGCGCCCTGCGCGGCTGGATGTCCGTGGGCATCGCCTGCCCCGTGTCCCGTCCCGGGCGCGCAGCCCTGCCAGGGACGGCACACAGGCTCCTTGTGCTCCCCGCGTTCGTGGCAGAAGTTTGCCATTGTCACAGTTTGCTACTGAGTGGCCGTAAATGTTAGCGCGACACAGAGTCGCGTGTTTCCCTTTTCACTGAAATTATACGATGCTTGGGAAAAAAAAGAGAGAGAAAAGGGCTGCTTTAACGCTGCATTTTTTCCCTTCCTCTGGGACGAGTGCACAGCTCGGCTCCATCAAAGATTGTAAAAACATCTGTTTGATTTCAGAGGCGAGATAGAGCATTTGGGCTTGGGCTTCCCTGTGCAATGCCAGTGGCAAAGAGAGAAAGGTTTCCCATGGTAACCGGAGTGTTTAGTGTGGCATCTCCACTCTGTGGTAAAATATGTAGTCTTAATGCACTTGGTGCATAGACCTACTCTAGCAAAGTTGAACAGTTTTTCCCTGGTGGCAAAGTACAAGCTGCCTGGCAGCCAGCAAATCTAGTAGTTGGAGCAAATTCCACAAAGACTGGGTGTGTTAAACGCTGGGAGTTCAGTCCTGGCATCTTGGCATGGTCACGGCTCTCAGAGGACTCTCTGGGAGTCAGGAATCCTATTCAGAGGATGTGAAGGCACCCGCAGCTCTGGCTGGCTGTGGGTGATGCTCAGCATCCTTGTGGAGCAGCCCCTCAGCCCCGGCTAGGATTGAGCTGCCTGCCAAATGGCAGCACTGGGGCTGGGGCTGCTGGAGGCACCTGGGCAGTGAGCAAACAGCCTGGTCCTAACTGAAAGACAGTGGCAGAAACACCCATCACCCACCCCAGGACTCCAGGACTGCTGTGGAGATACAGATTTTTCTAACTTTTGTTCAGTAAAGAAAAGAATCATGACAAGCACCGGTCTGCTGATGTTCAAAGTATCAAGTGCCATATCCTGTAAGGTATTTAGGCAGCTAATTCATGAGTACCTCAAAGGAGACTAGGCACAGATGAGATTTCGCTCCATCTTTGGTCCCGGCCTGTCACACTGTTCCACTGTAATGCGTGTTCCTGGTGGCATCTTCCTCTCCAAGTACTACCTGGGTAGGCAGAGGTGACCAGGAGCCTGTTGTCACTGATGCCATAAAGGCTGAGAAGAAGGCTGTGTTCCCAAAACAGGGAATGTGAGGATCAAGGGGATGAGCTGAAATAACTGAGCACTGCCAAGCCATTGGGAGTCAGTGGGAACCCTCCGTGTTTGCAGTCACACTGAGATCAGGCTGCAAGAAAATTTGTTCATGTGGAGAGAGCAGTAAGGGCAGTGGTGATATGAGATGGATGGGGAGACTGGGTTCTAGTACCAGCTGATATTGCTGCTGTGCCACTGGCCTTGAAGCAGTCATTGAACCCGAGGTGCCTCAGTTTCCCACATACTCCCATATTTATTGTTATTCAGAAATCCAACTAGTGTAGTGTCAGATTGCATTTGTAAAGCTGCTTTGAGATCCTTTGATGTCAAGTACAGCAGGATATAAATGAAGCATAACATTAATATTCGTTCATGCCTAATATTTCTACACTTCCCACTTATTTGAAGAATATTCCTCTAAAACTGTTGACCGAGCCTGCTGGGAAGCCATCCTGCTAGTCAGGAGAGCCTTTCTTTTTTTTTTTTTTTTTTTCCTTTTCCTTAATAATTAGAATTGCCAACAAGTTAACAAGCTGTTTTTATTTTCAAGTCCCAGAGTGGCAGTGTGAAGAGAAGAATTGTAATAGTGTGTTTCTTTGTGCTGCAAAAACCTAACATCAATTTCCACCTTCAAGACAGTGAAATACTCTAATATGTTTTGTGTCCCAGACCTGGAAATGCAGCAGGAAAATGTATTAAAGCAGCAGCTGGTCTGGCAGAGCAGATCAGTATCTATCTGTCTTCCCATTGTGAGCTCCACTTCTCCTCCTGCTAGTGGGTTTCCAGTTTTCCCATTGCCTGTGCATCACTGATAGGGGCTCTGGTGTTAGTAAGTGTGACTCGTTAGTTCTTCCTGAGGACCTGAGTTTTAATCTCCTTTTGGAAGAAAAAACCCTGATATTGGCCTGATTCATTCCAAGCATGTGTTCAGCTGAAGTAGTCAGTTGTTACAAGTTGGGGCCACAGTTTGGTGTAATGCAGTGTGAAAGGAAAATCATTGACCCCTTGGGTGCTCTCCAGTCTAATTGAATGCTCCTCTCCAGCAGTGCTTGCTTTGAGTCAGCCAAGGAGCTCCAGCTCCAGCACTAGAGAGGGGGTTTTGGGAGTGGGCACTCACACACCAGCCATCCCTTCAGTCCCCGCGGCGTTTCTGCTCAGAGCTGGCTGATGTGGGGCAGGCTGCTCACCACTCACTGCTGTGCTGTGAGCTCTGAGGGAGGCTGGCGGAGAATGAGGGGCTTTGTCCCTGTGCAGGGCGGTGTGGTGGCAGCCCCTTGCTGGGCTCCCGTTGTGGCCGTGTGGGGCTGGATGGGGCAGTGGAGCTGCCAGCTGCCTGCTGCCCTGCATGCCCCAGGCTGGGCAAGGGGAGCACCAGCTCGGCCTGGAAGCAGCCCCTCTCTTCGATGGAAATGCTTGCTTGCAGTTAGGCACATGCTTAACAGCTTTGTGTGAGACAGGAGCAAATGTGCAGAGGAGGATGGTCTAGGTCAGGAGCGGGGGCTGCTGGCTCTTCTCAATGAGGGCTGCTGAAAAGTCACGCACGGAGATGGATTCGCAGCAGCAGCTCAGGGCAAGGAGGATGTGTGAGGGAAGCATTTAGGTTGGTTGGCTTCTTGCACCGACAGTGAGTGGGTGAGCTCTAGGTTTGCTTCCCCTCAACCAAAATAGTTTTTTATAATGAATTTTGTGTCAAATGCAGCTAAATCGGAATACTTGTATGGAATCACTGCGGTGTTTTGCCCACTCAAAGCCCGTGTGGAATTTGGACTCGAGCCCCCAGAAGGGAAGAGGAGTAGGAGCTCTCTGGAGCAAACTGCCTGTAGCAATATTTGCAGCAGTGTGCTGACAGAGCTTATCAAATTCTTGGGACACTGTGTGGGTTTTTAGCTCATATTTAGCTATTCTGCCCCAGGAGATCATGGCCCAGTGGGTTTGAAGGTTATGCTGGCTGCATGGCTGGAGTGTGACACAGCTGTGGGAGGCTGAGGCCATTCTGAAAGCAGAGCAGGCAAGAGCCCATCCCCAGCTGCTGGCTGGCTTGAAAGCCGTGGCCATGTGGGGCAGCCAGGGGTGTCCCCCCAGTGCCACTGCAAACGAAGGAGTGCCTGGCTGTTCTTTGGTCACGCTCTGTCACAGAGCTGTCTCTGTGGAGCAAAGCCCCCACAGTGTCCTCTTGCCACTGCCCCGTGTCCCAGTGGGTATTCTGGGAGGGGACATGGCCAGGCACCTTTGTGTGCACACTTTGCTGTGATGAGCGAGCTCATTTGAGAAAAAGCTGAACTGGAAACCCCTTCCCAGGTTCACAGCTGTGCCAGGCTCAGTGTCTTCTGTGGTTTCTGCATGAGCCCCATGGTCTCCTAAAAACTCCTGGAGAGGTACAGAAAACAGACATATTCATTAGGCCTAGATTTGCTGGCCAGGCAGCTACATCTCTGTTGGGAAATATTTTAGGGTCTACAACTCAAAAAAGGCTGAAAATCCAGTTTGTTTCCTCTGCTGAAAACCATAGGCATAGTGGCATGGGATAATAAAATGTTTCAGCATTAATTCTCAGCTTTCTGGCTCTTGTGGCTTTGTGTCAGATCCTACATGGTCACTGAACACCATGTTTGGGGGTGTAATGATGAGATACCCACCAGTGAGCTGTACTATAATGGGTTGTTAAATAAAATGAACTCCTTGGGTAGACTATATAAACAGTCTCTGTATAGATGTGTGCCTGGGCGTGGAAATGTGGTTTAAAACCAGTCAGAAAATGTTCCCAAAGAAAAAAATCTCATATACACGTGGGAATATGACAAAGCATCTACTTACTGTCCAAATATACTGTGGCATCTCCATGGGATAGGGTTTTATAGGAGCTGAGTTACTTTGAAGTGCTGGTTTATACTAATTTAGAAATTCCAAACATGAAACTAAATGTGCTCTAACCCTACATCTACTCAAATAAATCCAGAGGATTAGCTACAGAAAGGAAACTGGGAATTTACACTTAATTTCTTCATTAAAAATGAGGCAGGAGTTCTTGTAGTAAGCCTAATTTCTGTCTTTTGCAGTGCAGGCTGTTCAGAGTTGCTGGCAGCACCCCAAGGTGTCACTGCCCAGGTGCTGCAGAGCTGCACCATGGTT
The DNA here is from genome assembly GCA_025584955.1 of Alethe diademata. Classification (NCBI taxonomy): domain Eukaryota; kingdom Metazoa; phylum Chordata; class Aves; order Passeriformes; family Muscicapidae; genus Alethe; species Alethe diademata. The sequence continues at coordinate 234,190 of JANRMJ010000020.1, forward strand.
GTCCCCATCACCTGTTTTGCTCTGGGCTGTGGGTCACAGAGGTCAGTGTCCTTCCAGCTGCCCTGCACTGGAGGGGCCGGGGGACCCAGGGTGCCCCACGAGAGGTTTCAGCCCCAGTGTCAGCTTTGCCTGGCTTTGGGCCCCGCCCAGAGCACTGCCTACCTGTTCTGTCTCTCACCTGGTAGCAGTGAGTTGTGCTCTGCTGTGGGTTAGGTTTCCTTGGGAATTTCTGTGAAAACAGCACCTGCTGCTGCAGTGCGGGTGCACAGAGGAGCTGTGTGAACACCACCCCTGCTGGGAAGGCAGGCTCAGCTCTGTGCCTGGGGGCTCTCCCACTGCCAGGGCTGGCATGGCCCCGTGCTCTGCACCGAGCAGGGGAGTCTCCTGAGGAGCAGGTCGTGCCCCCGAGCTGAAGGTGGGTGCTGGGAATGTTTTCCTGGGGGCCCCAGGGCTCATCCCTGCTTTGCATCTCAAGCTCAAACAGGTCCCAGATTGCAAAGGGAAATTCGGTCAAAGTGGCAAAAGTTTCTGTGCCTGGAAGCAGGAAGTTGTGCTGCTTTAGGGAACAGAAACTGGCTCCTGGTTGTGGCCCGGTGCCTGCTGCTCTGGGAGCCCGGTGCTGCAGGCTGCTACTGGCTGGGCAAGCAAAGTGTTTGCCATGGCAGGGGGCTCACGGGCATGCTGCTGCTTTCTGAAGAGCTCTGCCAACAGCTGGCTGCACAGACCTAGTCACTCCTGGTACCTGGATGCTCAGACCAGATTCGATCCATTGAGCTCATCAAATCTCCTGTAACTAAATATGTGTTGGTAAAGAAATTATTTTGTTTTCAGGTTGGGCTGTAACACCCTGCAGCAGGTGGAGGAGGTGGCAGACTGTCTACAGCATGTCCCTCTTTGAGAGGCCAGTAGAATGTATTGCTGTTTTTGAGCAGAGGGAGCAGTTCTTGCTGACATCTGGAGAGCAGCTCTGCTGGCAGCCGCTGCTCTGACGGAGCGAGGCTGCAGCGGCGTGGGATGGCTTGTGCCTGGGAAAGCCCGGAGCAGAGGGGCCCAGAGGAGCCCCTGTGAGCAGTGATGTGCTGCTGAGCAGGGTGGGTAGCAAAGCCCACCGTGACCTCGCCTTGACACCTGCTGGGTGTCAGCGGGGCTGGCCCAGCACGGAGGGAGCGCTGGCTCCGTTCGCAGGGCCCTGGGCATCAGGACCAGGATTCTCCCAGGACTGGGGCTGTGCTGGCTGTGGCACCCTGCAGCAGCAGGGCTGGCACACGGTCTGACCTGCTGCTGCCCATTCCTGAGCCTTCCTCTCTCGTTATCAGACCTGTGGGTAAGCACAGCCTTGCAAGGAGGGACAAGAGGCTCCTCAGCGTGGACAACACGATAGGGGTTAACTTGGACAGTCAAGCTCTTTTTTAGGGGGCTTGTTCTGCTGTGCCCTGCTCTGAAGACAACGTGGCCAGAGCCACAATCAGGGCTTTGCTGCCGTGCTCCCAAGGGTGCTGCTGTGGGAGCTGTGGAGCTCTGCTGGGGTGGCTGAGCCCAGACGCAAACCCCTGTGAAGTCCCAGTGTCCAGGGAAGCTGCAGGCTTGTGTTTGCACCTGCAGCCATGGACCCTGGCTGATGCTGTGCCAGCTGCTGCAACAAGGCTGCCTGTTTCAGGGCCTGAACCACTTATTGTGGAGGGTTGTTGCTGCGACAAGACGTCTGCAGGTTATGTATTGTAAGTGGAAATGGAATATAAATCTTTCAATTCTAACGTATAAGCAAAATTGCCTGAAAGTCTGTATTTTGAAAGCCTATACCTCTATTATTTGGAGGAAATCTGGAACTTGCCTTTCCATTTCTGTCTCATCTCTGTTTAATTGGGAGGGGAATGGGGTAGGGGGTGAGGACCTCCAGAGCTGAAGCTGTGGAGATGTCAGCAGGGACAGTGCTTTCTGAGTGATGCCTGGAGAACACCTTTTGCTTTGCTCAGGTGCTGCCTGCCAGAGGAGATAGGGTGTGAGTGTGAGGGCTGGCCACAGGCAGGAGGAGCCTGGCTCACATGTTCATCCTTTGCACTTCTATAACCATCTGACAATTCTCTTCACTTGGATTTCTTCTGTCTCCAGAATGAGGGCAGGGGTTAGGGTGGAGGAAGGCTGCACTGGTAGTCCAGGGAAGTGATGTGTCTTCTGTAGACTACATCTGTATAACTTGGTTGCTTCTGCATTTGGAGTGCTCCGTTAATGAGCAAAAAGGGTTTTGTTAACCTTTACATGCGAAGCTTCTTCTGCGGGCTGGGTGCTCGACCGAGCGGTGGTGGTTTGTTTTTGGGCTCTGGTGCTGAGGCTGTGGAGCAGGTCATGCATGGGGGGTACCCAGAGGAGAACAGCACTGCAGCACAGCGTTGCTTCTCAGAGGCAGATTTTACTTGGGATGTGTGAAAGAAGGGTAGAGTTCTGCTCGTTATCTCGAGGCTTAATTGATTCAGCAGAACTAATGAGGAAAATACAGGCAAACATTTACTATAAACTTTTGCTAAATGAAATAGATTTGAACTGACACATGCAAAAGACCAGTTTTGCTAGGTAAGAAGCTGTTACTTTAATGGATGCTTTTTTCAGCCCTCACTTGCACAGATATGCCTTCAGAGCACTCTGAGCATGTGAAGTGCTAAGTGTTAGTACTAACAATAATAAAATAGTAAAGACCAAAGATCGAGGAGCCAAACTCATGGCTCATCAGGGACTCTTCCCTGTGGATGAGAGTTTGAATGGTCTGAGGTTGGTTACTGAGGCCAAAGCTTAGTGTAAATGAGAAACACAGGTTGAGTGGTGGAGGGGTAACAAGGAAAGAAAGCTAAGAAAGTACAGCCTAAATAAACCAAGTGCCTTACTCTGAACAGTTTCCATGGGGGAGGTGTCTGCTGGGTTTCTGAGCAGGAGTGGGTGTCCTTGAGACGAGGCACGCTCGGCTGACCAGCTCAGCCCCTTGTCCCCAGGGAGTGGGAAGAGGAGCCTAATTTCCAAGAGGGGTGAATTTAAAGGACATTCCAGCTCTTGCTGCTCAAACACGTGCTGTTCTGATGATGACAACCCCTCTGAAGCCTGTTTGTTAATCCCTCTGCTTGCCCATTCCTGGTGGATTTGATTGTATAATCTGAAGTGTTGTATTTAATGCAGGATGAGGGCTAACATAATAAGCTTGACCAGTCTTCCTGGCAGCATGAAGGATGTGCAATTTCAGTTTAAAAAGTGCTTCTTTTTCATGTTTCCCTGCTTTGAGCAGTTCCCCATGCAGTGGCACTTGCTGTTTCAGTGCCCTGCGGGGGGAAGCACTGGTAGGTGCCAGACCCCTGACTTGTGTTTTGGGGGAGGGCTGTGAAGGTCCTGTCAGTCCTCTGAACACATTGCCTTCAGCTTTTTACTCTGTTTGGGGTCAGCATGACAGGGCTGGGGCTGATGGAGTGATGGTGGCCACGATCTGGGCCAGTTGTGGCTGGAGGAGGGAGCAGAGGAGACTTAGAGGGGAATCACAGTGTCAGCTGCAGGCACCCGACTGTGGTGCCACTGCTGGAGCTGAGGCTGCAGCCTCTGAGGACTCACAGCAGCAGATGGTTGGGTGGCAGCAGGGGCCCGTGGCTGTTCAAGCAGCTGTCAGGCTTTGGCCCCACTGCAGCAGCCTGGCTGTGCCTGCAGCCCAGCAGTGCCCTGATCCTGCCCCAGTCTCTGTCCCCTCCTGCTGGGGTGGTTCTGGCAGGCAGCAGCTGAGTCTGCCCAGGGCTGCCACTGCCAGAGCAGCACATGGAGCTTGGGTTTTGCCCTCTGCGATGGGCTGGGACACTGAGAGCCTCTTCCAGTACTGTCAGCGTCACACCTCTGGTGGTTTGGGGTCTGTGGCTGTGGTGGAGGTGAGCACGGCTGCTGCTGCTGAGCTGGCCCAGCCAGCCGTGCCTTTCCCCAGACATCAGTCCTGTGCTTGCTGTCCTTCTGTCAGTGCTCTGTGCTCTGTCCCCTTCCTTACCCCGGCCACCAGTCCCACCTGGGGCTGCCAAGAGTGAAATTTAGGAGCTGGCAGGAAAGAAGAGTTTGGACGAGTAGAGAGAGGGAAGAATGACTTTTTAAAGAGTGACAGGTTCTTGCAGGCACAAGGTCCAGGTGGCTGCTGGGGCAGAGGGATGTTGGGATAGACCATTGCTGGTGTCACATTAGTGGCCCACGAAGTACCCTAGCCCAGGGCTGGCACTGTGCAAAAGGGCAAAACACAGCAAAACTGCCTCCTCCTCACTTGAGGAACTTGTGGTCTAAGCAAACAGTGAAACCAGAGTGCAAGTCTCACTTTAAGCCTTTTATTGTTTTTTAAAGAATGTCTGCTGTGCTGCATGGATCCTGTGCTCTTGGTAGTTATTGAGAAAAAATTGTCCAGATTCACTTTGCCAGAGATTCTCAGCCTGAGTGCCTTTACTGGCCACAAGTGCACATGGATTTGCCTCTTGATGCCTAAAAAACATGATGGGAAGTCTGTGCTAATGCCTGCCCTTGAGCAGCACTGCAGCTGGAGACTGCTTACATCTCAAGTGCCTCAACAGTGGAGTCCTCTTCTGAGGATGACATTTTCCTCCAGGCATCCCAAAAAGCCTGGTTTTGACAGGTCTGGTTGCAACACTGCAGGAGATAAATGAGTGATTGTGTGTACAAACTGCTGGGGGACGGGGAGCTCCAGGGGGAATGCTGGGGGTGTGTGGTTGGTCTGGGCTCTGCCTGACACAGAGCAGGGCTTGTACTTTCCCTCAGCCTAGTGCAGCCAGGCTGGCTTGGCATCACTGGCTTTGTCCACTCTCCTATGCAATATTTCCCCACTGGTTTTGAGCTTGTCTCTACTGTTCAGTACGTGTCTGTGTCCTGCTATTCTCTTCAGACAGTATCCTAATTATTCTGAATATTCTCTCTGCAGTCAGAAATTTCCCTGAGTCATACCTAAATGTTAATAAAAGCCTAATGGTTTATGTTAAGGAAGGCAAGAGATAAAACTAGAGCCCTTTTATCACAGCCTTTAATGGCCTGAAAATGTCAGTTGTGTGGGAGCAGCTGCCAAATTTTGAGCCTATGAAGATGATGGCTGAGTCCCACAAATCAACAAGTTTGGAGCGGATTATCCGATGCTGGCTGTGTCATTTTCCCAGGACTCCAGGCATGCTGGAAGCCAACACTTTAATCCTCTCTGATACGAAGTCTGAAGGGGGCCGGGCTCCCCTTCTCACT
>JANRMJ010000020.1:267660-288495 GCA_025584955.1 Alethe diademata
CCTGCTGGGGCTGGAGCCCTCCTGGGGCTGGGAGCCCTGCTGGGGCTGGAGCCCTGCTGGGGCTGGAGCCCTCCTGGGGCTGGGAGCCCTGCTGGGGCTGGAGCCCTCTTGGGGCTGGGAGCCCTGCTGGGGCTGGAGCCCTGCTGTGGCTGGGAGCCCTGCTGGGGCTGGAGCCCTGCTGGGCTGGAGCTCTGCTGGGGCTGGGAGCCCTGCTGTGGCTGGAGCCCTGGTGGGCTGGAGCCCTGCTGGGCTGGAGCCCTGGTGGGGCTGGAGCCCTGCTGGGCTGGAGCCCTGCTGGGGCTGGAGCCCTGCTGTGGCTGGAGCCCTGGTGGGCTGGAGCCCTGCTGGGCTGGAGCTCTGCTGGGGCTGGAGCCCTGGTGGGGCTGGGAGCCCTGCTGGGGCTGGAAGCCCTGGTGGGGCTGGAGCCCTGCTGGGCTGGAGCTCTGCTGGGGCTGGAGCCCTCATGGGGCTGGGAGCCCTGCTGGGCTGGAGCTCTGCTGGGGCTGGAGCCCTCTTGGGGCTGGGAGCCCTGCTGGGGCTGGAGCCCTGCTGGGGCTGGAAGCCCTGGTGGGGCTGGAGCCCTGCTGGGCTGGCTCTGACAGGCCGCCCCCGCTGCTTGCAGCGCTGCAAGGTGCACACGGACACCGCCATCACCTGCCCCTCGCCCGCCGCCTCCAACGTCACGGCGGGCGCCAAGCCGGCCCCTGTGGATTTCTACCTCAACGGGCACCTCTACACGGACGAGCGCTCGGCCCTGGACGAGGAGCTGTACCCCGAGGAGGCCCTGCACGTCAGCAGGTTCAGCCTGGGCTACTACGCTGACCCCCAGTTCTCCACAGCCAAGAAGGAGAAGTGGATCAAGCACCATCCCGGCGAGCCCTTGACTCTGGTCATACATGTAAGAGCGTGGTGCTTACAGCTCTGCTTCTCTCTGGGTGCTGCCATCTCCGCCCTGGGCAGCTCCTCAGCCCTGACTACCAGCACGGGGACTGTCCACAGGCACAGGACACAGAAGGGGGAGGATGGGAACTGGAGAGGCAGGGGCAGCTGCCAGAATTTGGCTCAGCCTGCAGCTTCTGCATCTCTCTGCCCCAGGAGGTGCAGCCTGGACTGGGGATCCTCCTGAGGCATAATGCCAGGGAGCTGCGTGGGGAGGGTGCTTAGCAAGGGGCTGAGTGAAATGCTGGACATGTGGAAAAGAACTGCAATGCCCTGGCCTGAAGCCAGGCAGGTGCTGCAGAAGTGCCTGACAATAGGTGTTTATTCCTGCAGAAACAGATCATTCATTCTTCTCTTTTGGCTACTGAATTCAGCTCAGCTCACAGGGAAGTTGGGGTGCAGAAGCTGAGTGGCCTGGACAATGAGCAATAGTAATTCAAAGGCCATTGTTTGCTGCAGGATATCCTAACTGTTTGCAACGTGCTCCAGAAATGTGCTCCCCCTCTCTCAGGTTTTGCAGGCGCATCCCCTGGCTGTCCCCCTGCACTGTACATCCTTCCCCCCTCCCAGATGGGCGCTCACATCCTTATCTTCCGTGCACAGCAGGCCCCATCAAAAGCAGATTTTTCCAGGTTCCATGAGGGGCTTGTTCATCCTATGCCCCATGCTGAGTGAAGAATAGGAAACAGGAAAATGGGGAATGGCCTGGTTTTGGCTTTCCTGTGGAGTGCTGGAAAAATGTCCTTGGTGAGGGGGAGTCTTCCCAGGTCTGCAAACCAGCAGGGAATATGGAAAGGAAAGCAGGAAGATCGATTGCAATTCCAACTGCTATGCTGCAGCCTGACATCCTGATTTTATTCCTGTCTTTAGAAAGAGCCTGACAGCCTGGGCCTGGAGAGCAATGAGTACCAGGTGAAAATCGGCCTGATCTCGTGTGAGATCCAGATTGTTTCCGACAAAGTGATCCACTGCTCCATCAACGAGTCGCTGAGCTCCTCGGAGCGGCAGCTGCCCGTGACGGTGAGTCCTGGGCACGGGGCCCTGCTCTCGTGGGACCCTGCAGGAGCTGCACGGGGCAGAGAGCAAAAGCAGCTGTGCTGGCACAGCTGGGCAGGGCAGCTGGGCACCGGGGTGCAGGGGATGGGCACAAGGATCCTCCGACACCAATTCACTGACTGGGCTGTCCAGGTTACTGGCAACAATCTGAGGTGCATGAAATTCTGTTGCAAACTGGAAACATGGAAATGCAGAAGTAACAGGATTTTTTGAGTCATCTTAACAGGAATTTTAAACTGGGAAATTTTTGACATTTTTTTTTTCCCCTTTTTTTGGTAAGAAATGAGAAACAGGGGAATCCCTTTGTGGAAGAAAAGGAATTTTTGAGTTTGCTAGTCTTGATATGATGTTAACCAATCAGGGCAAATCCCCAGGAAGCAGGAGAGTCACAAGGCTGTTCAGATTGTACCAGCAATGAAAGTGCAGCTAATTAATCTGCTTTTATTCATACCTGTGCACCCTTACTAAACGCACAGATGTGGCTGGGGCCCTCTCCTGCTGGCCATTCCACGAGGGGCTGCTGCCTTATCCCACATGAGAAATGGCTGTGGTGACACAGGGCAGGCACGTGCAGGGGCCTTGCCTGGGTCACACTGAGTGTTGGGTAGAGCTGTCCAGCTACACAGGACAGACTTGTCAAGTGGGGTGGGACAGAAGGCTCAAAGCACATTGAGGAGCTGCCTTGTTGCATTTCAGAGGGCAGAAGTGCAGCTGCTGAGGCTGGCGTGTGGCTGTGAGGCTGCAGAGTGAAGCTGCCCCGCTGCTCCTGCAGTGCTGTGCCTCCTGTCCCTGCCCAGCACCGTGGCTCTTGGACAATGTGCCAGGGCAGAGAGCAAAGCCCTCCCTGCCTGGAGCCTTCCACTGGCAGCACCATGGCCCAGCACTGCTCCTGCAGCTGGGCTCCCCTCAGGATGGAGCTCTGTGTCTGGTGGTGGAGCTGCTGGAAGATCCTGCTTGTGGGATGGCTTTGGTCCAGTGGCTGAGAGCTGCTGGAATTTCACCCCAGTGGGCACCTTTCCCAGAGGTGTTCCATGACACAGGAAATCAGAGATTAATTTTGACTAATCAAAAGATTAATCAAATAGTAAGATTATTGGAGCTCTTCCCTACCTAATTTCAAGGGTTTTTTTTTCTCAAGTTTCTCTCACTTCTCCTTCCTTGGGAGAAGTGAAACTCACATTTCCAGAAGCGAAAGCCTTGTGTGGTCATGAGTTTTCCTTATCAGATGATACTGTGGAATCCTTTCATCCCAAGGGCCCAAAGAGCTGTTTGTAAACAGCACCCAGTGAGTTGCCAGCCTGTGATGTGTGCTGGCCTCTTCCCTTCTGGAGATCAGGAGACCCAGGGACTGAGCTCTAGTGGTTTGTGCTTGTTGTCACAAGAAGCACAGGCTGGGAGCAGAGCCAGCACCTTCTGACACCCCTTTCACTGCTGTAGCCACAAGACCATTACTCCTCCATGGTCTCATTTATTTTTATTCCCTTCGTTTATTTATATTTCAAGGACTTTAAAGTTTCTTAGCCCTGCTTCTTCTGGGTGGCAGCTGTTCTGATTGTGGATGGGAAAGGCGAGTGCAGCAGGGCTCTAAAGGCTGTTCAGAGCCATAAAGATGTTGATGCTTAGTGGAAGTGATTTTGTGGTAAGAGCAGCACCTTGTACAGTGCTCTCGAGGAAAGGGCTGTCTCTTCAGGGGAGGAACAGTGGGGCCATGGGCCCTGCCTGCACTTCTGCCACCAAAGCCCTGTGGTGGTCCTAGGATGGGCTCCACTGCAGCATCACAGCCTGCTGGGCTGGCCTTGGCATCCCCCAGGGCACAGGGAGGGGCTGGGGCTCCTGGAGCCTCACAGGGTGCCCAGGGTCACAGCCCAGCACAGCCCAGCTCCCTCCCACGGGCCCGGAGCCTGTGCCACAGGGACTGCTGGGGTGCAGCTGCTGAGTGCTGCCCTGCCTCCCTGCCTGCTCCCAGCCCCTTGGAAACCTGCTCAGCTCCTGCTTTCCTCCCTCCTTCTCCCTCCTCAGATCCAAGTTGGAAAGTTCAACTACACAATTGCCATGCTGCACCTCGGCGGAGGAGAAACCGCGATCATTGTCTCCATCGTCATCTGCAGCATCCTGCTGGTCCTCTCTGTTGTGGGTAAGGGAAGGAGCCAAGTTCCCAGGCTCTGGCAAGGCTTTGCTCTCGGCATGTGGAGGTGTGAAGGTGACTCTGAGTGCTGCAGTTGTGCAGTAGTGAAGCTAGTCTGGGTGCAGCAGATGTGGCACACGGCTCCCTGCAGCACAGAGCTTTTCCTGGCTGAACCCACAGCTCAAGTCTAGTACTTGAACATGTGATATTTATAAACTTACCCTTTTCCCCAAATACTTAGTAGTTACTACAATACAAAATAAAGAAGGATGTGAGGAACTGATCTTGGTCACAGGCATGAGTGTGCCAGACCATTCCAAAGGTGCTCTTAGACCAAGGTCTGTCACCAGGAACAAGCCGTGGCAGCTGCCTGGCCGAGTAGGGAGAGCAGAGCCAGCATCCTTAGCTGCAAATGGGAAGCAGGCACATTGGTGTATGTACCTGGCTGGAAGCTGTGCTGCACACCTTTGTCCTCAGGCTAGGGTCACTGCACAGAATGACTGTGCAGTAAGAAATCTGCCAGTTCACAGCAAATGAGGGCTTTATAATAAGGATTTAATTTATTTTTAATAAATGCTCTAATGCACCCTATTTACTAGATGCACCACCCATGATTAGAAACATATTTCTGGAGGCATGGGAAGACTGTCAGATATGAACACTGTAATACAGGTGGTAAACATCCTCAATTCTGTATTCATTAATCAGCTGGAACACATTAATATACAGTTAAGCTGAATACAGACAGCCCAGACCTAAATTGAAGATGACAGTTACAGCACGATCATGAAATCCCAGCTGGTTCTACTTATTTACAGATAATCGACAACTGCCTGAGCAGATACCAGTCTGGTGGTAGGTGTGAGACCAGCTCTGGGTTTAGCTTTCTGCACTCGTGTCAGGGAGAACTGCTCTGATCCCAGCTGCAGCTGCTCCTAAGCCCAGGTCCAAAAGGCTTGTTCTCTCCCTCTTTTCCAGCTCTCTTTGTGTTCTGCACAAAGAGCCGCAGAGCTGAGCGCTACTGGCAGAAAACGCTGCTCCAGATGGAGGAGATGGAGTCACAGATCCGGGAGGAAATCCGCAAAGGTGAGTCTGTCTGCGTGCCAAGGAGCCATGGCTAGGAGTGGGATGTCAGGCTAGGCTTGAAGCAATTCACCTCGTGCTGTGTAGGAGATGACAGAATTATTTGCGGGAGAGTTTCTGTGATCACCTGTGAGCTTTGACAGAGTTTGGGAATGTGGCTCAGTGGCTGGAAGTGTGGCCCTGACACTGTCCTGCTGCCTGCCTTGGGCAAGCCACTGATCCCAGTGCCACCAGCTTCTCTGCCCTGGGGTTAATGGCCTTGGCTGTGTCAGAGGGTTCCTTGAAGGTCACACTAACCCTCAGTGTGCTTTCCTCCTGGGTGCAGCAGAAACTGCAGCACACTCCTGGTGGAGCAGTGGGAGTATTCAGGCACCCACCATCCCATGGTCCATGATCCTGTCCTGGGGGTCTGGGGCTCCTGGGCAGGGAATGTTCTGTCAGTGCTTGGGGCAAGGTGCACAGTCTGATGGTTCAGCCCCGATGGGAATGTGCTGCTCAGAGCACACCCAGCTCCAGCCCCAGCCAGGGCACGGCACGAGGGGCACGGAGGAGCCGTGCCCTGCTTCCAGTGTCTCGGCTGCTGGGGACTGGGCTCTCACCATCTGCACCTCTCTTTGTGTAAGGTTTTGCAGAGCTGCAGACAGACATGACAGACCTGACCAAGGAGCTAAACCGCAGCCAGGGGATCCCCTTCCTGGAGTACAAGCACTTTGTCACCAGGACATTCTTCCCCAAAGTAAGGAGGCAGCGCGTGTCTCGGGCACCTCACTGCTCCCAGATATGTCCCAACCAGTCTAGGGCACTGCTAAAGGGCTTTTACAGTGTCACAAAATCATTCCACTGTTACACATTTACTTGTCACATATTTCAGCCTCAATTATCATCAACAGTGGAGCCGCACCTCCTGAGGTGTCGTACAAGATCACACATGACAGAGGCTGGTGGCAACTGTCCCAGGAGCTGCTCTGGCTTGCCTGTTTGGGGCCATTGCACAGCTCCTCTGAGGGAGCCCTCACACCAGCGAATGCTGGGGTCTCCTCCTCAAGGGCTCCAGTGTCACCCCACTCCATTCACCAGAGGCTGAAGGGTGGCTGGAGGGTGAACTGGCAATCAGGGAGAGGGGCATTTCGTCCTATGCAGAGTGCCCCCAAGCATTCCCAGCAGCTCAGCCAGTCCTCAGGAGCTGTTTGGATGTCTCTGTCTCTCCCTTCCTCCCTGTCCAAGGTTGGGTGTGTGGTGCTCCCAGTAAATATCCCTTGGGCACCCAGTCCCAATCTGTCTGCCCCGAGTCCTTCACCAGAGCTGCCCCAGACGTGCTGGTGCCGTCACTCCTGTCACTGGCTGCTCTGCTGTGTGCCTGTGTGCCCTTCACTGTGGCTGTATTTCATCCCCCAGGCAGTGGTGTGCCAGTGCTGAGGACTGAGATGATGATTTATGACTGCAGAGTGTTTCATTAGTAGCTATTACTCAGGTTTTTCAGTTACGCAGTCTCCATGTCTCTGCACGCTAGAGGCTTTAAGATTCGGGCTGGTATATAAATGCTAGAGATTTAAACATTTTTCCCATCTGTTTTAAAAGTTACATATGTTGAAGCACCCAGAACTCCTCTATTTTGATATATTCTTCTGTAAAACTGTCTCTTTTGGGACTTTTCTAGCTGTCACATTACTCTATTTGCAGCCTTGCATTCGTGCAGACGTCTGCCTCTCCCCATCCTTGTGCTGTTTACCCATTTGGGAGGCTCTTGCAAAGTGTTTCAAGGCTCCATAAGCCAGCCCCGTGCCTGTCTTTGGACTGGGTGGCTTTAGTCCCAGTGACAAGCCTCCCCATGTCATTCCCCTCCCTAACGCTGTGCTTGGTTCCAGTGTTCCTCTCTCTACGAGGAGTGCTACATCCTGCCATCCCAGCAGCTCAGCTCACAGCTGGGCTCCCACGTCCAGGAAACACATCCACTCCTGGTGGGGGAGTGGAAGGTGAGTAACCCACTGCCAGAGCAAACGCTTTTGGGCGCTGCTAGCCGTTAACTCAGACCAGCGCTGGATCAGCTTTGGCAGCTGAAGAAGGCAGATCTGTGAATCTGCTCTTGCATGAAGAAGTGTTTGCCTGGGATCCTTCCTGGCTTTGTAACCCTGAGGCTGCAGTAAGGTCTAGAACTTCTGCAGGTCTAGATCTTCTGCAGGCTGACCAAACCTGAGAGTGGTGCACAACTCTCCTTGTGCACCACTAATTGTTTTGTCAGCCCTCAGCTGCACTTGCTCCATCTGTCTCATGGGGGGAGCCCCAAACTGGCCACAGTGCTCCAGGTGTCCTCAGGAGTGCTGACCAGAGTGGAATGGCCACTGCCACTGCCCCAGCTGTGTGTTCCTTGCCAGCAGAGCTGCTGGCTGGGTCAGCTAGAGGGAGGAGGGGCTCTTCTGCTTGGTATCTCTGTGCTCAGTAGGGGCATCCCTGCTGCCAAGAGGGATAAAATGTGGAGGAAAACAACAAGCAGGGTTTTCTTAGTCTGCTGTCTAAATTTTTCATCAGATCCCTGAGAACTGCAGACCCAACATGGAAGAAGGAATTTCTCTCTTCTCCACCTTACTCAACAACAAGCACTTCCTCATTGTGTTTGTCCATGCTCTCGAGCAACAGAAGGACTTTGCTGTCAGAGACAGGTATGAGCTTCAGAACCAAAGACTTGGCAGCTGGAGAAGACTAATTTATTCCTAACCCAAATCCAGCCAGTGTCTGGGCTGTGTTTCAGTGGATGGTTGAGTCACACTTGCCCCCACATTTCTGATAGGAATGGATGGCCATAAACCCTGAAGAGCACTTACTCATTTGGCTTACCAGTGAAGTGTGCAAGCTGACCTGGGGTCCTGCAGCACTGAATGAGGGTTGGAGCTTCTAATACCATTAAGAAGGCTCATGAAAATTGTCTGAAAGACTGTCTTTTGTGTGTTGGGTTTTTAGTGCCAGTCAGCAGTTCAGCCTTGTTGGATTGAGGCTTGAGTCCTGTACCATTCTGTGTTTCAGGTGTAACCTGGCCTCCCTGCTTACTATTGCACTGCATGGGAAACTGGAGTATTACACCAGCATCATGAAGGACCTGCTGGTGGATCTAATAGATGCTTCGGCTTCCAAAAACCCCAAGCTTATGCTGAGGAGGACAGAATCTGTGGTGGAAAAGATGCTCACCAACTGGATGTCCATCTGCATGTACAGCTATCTCAGAGTAAGAGAGAGCCAGGTCACCTCTGTGTGCAGCAGGGATGAGGGATGTGGGGACAGCCTGGGACCTGACACTTGCCAGCAGTGCCACTCAAATGGTCCCTAACACTTGGCAAACTGGTGTGATGAATGATTCAGGTGTAGAAAAGCAACCTCAGGTTCAGTTGCTTCTCCACTTCTGCCCAGGGCTTTGGTGAGCTCAGTCTCCATGGCAGGTCAGAGCACAGATCAGTGTTTTCACTGTGCTTGAGAAGAGCCATAGGGGAGCTGAAACATAACCAGGGTGGCTGGAGGCTTTGTGCAGCAGGTGGTTGTGTGCAGGTTGTGTGACAGCTGGCACAGCCATGCTGGGCAGTCAGTGTGTCTGTCCCTGCAGCCACAGTGCTGAGAGGGGCCGGGGCAGGGGCAGGGGCTGCTCCCCTGGTGCCCTCTGCTCTGGGGGCCTCTCCTGCAGGGGCTTCTGCTCAGATCTGAGCAGGACAGCTGGGGGCTGGCCCACAAGGCTGCTGGTCTTCTCTTGGTAATGAGCAGGAATATGTTTGGCATCTCAGAGCCATCAGCAGTCCATCTGCTCAGTGCTTTATCTCCCACTTTTGCCAGCTCTGTTTGGAATTCCCCAGAAGAATTGAGCAATAACTTAATTGATTCCACAGCAGTTAATTGGAGGATACCCCATTTTACCCACGGGAAGAGCCTTGAAAAAGCCTTTGAAAAAATATCTTTCTCCTAAGTGTTTTCTATATCCACAGAAGCGATTCTGTATTGTCTTCATACATATTGTGAGGTCTTTTGATCCCAGATGATCACTTTTTGTCCTAAAGCCAGTGGTTTTGTAGTTCATAATCTTTCATTTTCACCGACACCGTTAGCCAGTCTAACAAAAGAAGAGTTACAGGAGTGGATGAGGATGGCTGTGCCAATGTAGCTCTGCTCTCCAGCCTGTAAGGACAGAAAAGAGGAAATTAGTAATTTTTTGGTTTTAATCTTCAGATTTTGTGCCTGTAGTTTAACCATCGGAGAAAAAAAAGTGCTGATTTTCCCTTTTGGGGAGGGGAGACCACATGTGAGGCATCTGATCCAGCTCCAGCTTGTGCTAAAAATGGACATTGTGCAAGAAGGCTTTCTCAGGGAAAAAAGAAAAAGAGGAAAGTGGAGCCTTATCACATGGGCCTGAAGGCTTGAGCACATTACAGAGCTCACAATGGTGAGGAGCTCCACACACAGCACGAGTGGGAGCTGCCCTTTCCCACAGGCTGGGCTGGGGCCAGCGGGAATGTGGCCATCCTGGAGGGGCTGTGGCCATCCCAGGGGCTGTGGGCATCCTGGAGGGGCTGTGGCCATCCCAGGGGGCTGTGGGCATCCTGGAGGGGCTGTGGCCATCCCAGGGGGCTGTGGCCATCCCCAGGGCCAGGCAATGATGCTGTGAGCTCTGAGCTGGCTTCCCCCTGCTCATGGCCCACAGAGGGAGGATGAGAACAGGGTATGGTGGGAGCAGGACTGTGAGCTGACAGGATCCTTTGCAGAGCTGTTGGGCTGCTGGCTGAACGTGCATTTCCATCACCTGCAGCAGCTCCTTGGCAGGGGCTAAGGCTGCACACTGGGTTTGCAGTCCCCTCCCCTGTCCAGCCTGAAGCCATGGCAGTGCAGAGCATCACTGCAGCCTCTGTCCCAGCTCTGAAAGCAAATGGTTTCCAAACTAAAGCACAATGAAGTTGATTTCCAGCAGACTCTGATATCTCACATTCTCCACAGTGAGGATGGGATCAGAGGAGACACTGAGCTGCTCCTGAAATATAAAAAGGGAAAAGAATTGGTCAGACAGGAGTGTCTGGAAAGGAAATTTGTCCCAGGTGACACAAGCCCAGCTGTGCAATGGGACAGGAGCTTGATCCAGATCAGCAGAGCTGGCATCTTCCCCACCACACAAATGAGGATGGAGCTCCTGTGGTGGAGCAGGCAGCACCTCCTTCCACACAGCTGCTGTCAGCTCAGGGCTGTGATTTAAATAGTAGTGATAGCCAACGGCCTCCCATGTGCCTTGCATTCCTGAGGATCAAACTCTGCTGCCTTCAGAGAGGCATTTCTTGGTTAAAAAGAAGGCTTGCCTGCCTGCCTGTAGCACTGCTCTGTCAGACATGTGATGATGGGCCTGGTTTTCATTCCTGAATTATCCCCATTAATCACAATGTCTATTTGAAACAGCTGCTGAGAAAGTCCCCGCCGTTGTGCAGTGGAAAAATTCCAAGTGCTTGTATTTTCCCTTGTAAGTCAACGCTACATGCTCAGAACATTTGTTTCGCATTAATGCTCTGCCTAACAGCCCGTCCATTTGTGTTTTGGGGGAGAATGATTTGGAGGAGCTGTCTTCAGCTGGGAAGGAGCTGCTGGCCACAGGCATTCGTGGCTGCACATGTGGAGGGCACCTGAAGGATGGAGCCCAGTGGTGGGGCTGGGAGGAGCTGGCAGGGGCTGGGAGGAGCTGGCAGGGGCTTGCTGTGAGCCACGGGGGCTCAGAGGCAGCTTCAGCATCTGCACAGTCAAGGCAGAGCTCTGCCTCTCAGAGCTGAGCGAGAGGCGTAGATGCAATGGTCTGTGTCTCTGCTTTGGGCTGCCGTTTTGGTGGAAAATGCTTTAAAAGAAAGCCTTGTCCCTGAGCTGCCACGGTGCCATTGTGCCGGGCTCCTAACGGGCTTGGGGAGTTAAAGGAAACGTAGGGCTCTGGAATTTGGCTTTTGTGTCTGCGTCCAAGCTTACCCAAGTTCTACATGTGGGATGGAGGTTTGGTTCTTCACAGAATGCAAACAGATAACTGTCCCAAAATTAGCAGGCACTTGGGATAAGCAGCTGTTTTCTGTGCTGTTCCCACCGTAGGCTCACCAAAACATTTTGGAAATGGCTGTATTGTGTTCCTAGGAGGACATCTATAATAACTTGTCAGAGTTGTGTTAATAGGGCAGCAACATGTGAATCCAGTCTGTGCTCTAAACCTTTTTGTTTTCCCAAGCATATAAAAATGAAGCCCTCCCACGCTCCTTGTGCGTGGAACAGTTCAAGTCCTGCCAGCCTGAACTGTGCTTTCCATTACTGCAGTTATTTCAGTGCCCTGGGTAGCTTTAAGGGCCCACAACAGTTCAGTCAAAAATGAAAATGAAGTCTCATTAAAATACATTCACAATAGGAGGAAAAAAAGGCCCCAGACTGTGTTTTTTTAAGTATTTTTTGTCCTGAATCAGCACTGATCTCTTCTGGTTAAACTTCCTTTCTCCTAACCAGCCAAGTCCAAAGACAGTTTTGATTCCTTTCCAGATGAGTTTTCCGAACAATGCTGGAGGTTTCACAAGTTTGCCATTTTATCTCTAGTCCCTGCCTGCCAGCCCTTCTTCCCTTGCTTTGAAATTCGCTGTCTGATTAGCACTTTTGCAGATTTCCATAACATCCCACAGTTCCTGAGCCTGAAAGCCAAAAAGTCAAACAGAAATAGCATCTCTCCAGTGGAGCAGTGTCGCTGTGTCCCCTGTGGGGTGGCCTGGGCCAGGTCCTGCCTGTGCACCCCGCAGTGACCCTGCAGTGACCCGCAGTGACCCCACAGTGACCCTGCAGTGACCCCGCAGTGACCCGCAGTGACCCCGCAGTGACCCCACAGTGACCCTGCAGTGACCCGACAGTGACGCGCCGTGACCCCGCAGTGACCCGACAGTGACCCCGCAGTGACCCCGCAGTGACCCCGCCGTGCCCACCCTGCAGTGACCCCGCAGTGACCATGCAGTGACCCGCAGTGACCCTGCCATGCCCACCCCGCCGTGCCAGGGCAGGGAGGTGCCCCCAGCCAGCCCCGGCCCGAGCAGCCCGTGCTCATTTCTACCCACAAGGGCTCCCATATCAGTAGAACTCACCCTTTTCATGTTTCTGGAGGCCCTGCAGTGCCCCTTTGGCTGGAGCTGCCCATGGCAGGGACGGGCAGGCTCCAGAGCCCGACCCTGAGTTTAGCCTTGGGTTTGTCCCTGCTGCGTGTGACACAAACAGGGCTCCTGTGGCAGCATGGCCAGTGTCAGAGACTGATGACCCCGTGTGCAGGGCCAGCCAGGGGTGTCTTGTGGCTCTCAGTGTGAGGGCAATGGTACTGCAGCCACAGGAGCTCCATGTCAGTGCTGTCCCCTTGTTACATCCTCCTGCCTTTCTCTCCAGTATGAACTCTTTGTGTCTTCTGCACATTCTTCACTTTTTGCAACCCTCAGCTTCTCCACTTCTTGACTCCACCTTCCTCTGCATTCTGGAAGCCCTCTTGCATTGCAGCACCCAGAGCCCTGCTTTGAGCCCCTGTTGTGCTGCCTGCTCGTAGCAGCATTGCAGGGATCGTTAGACCCCTGCAGCAGACCCCGGGAGTTTCCCAGTGCCTGTGAAGTTCCCCTTGCAGAGCAGTGAGTGCCCTGCTGGCACAGACGGCGTATGCCCCTGGCAGCCCTGCTGCATCCCCACCATCAACTGCACCAAATGCTGCGCATCCAAATTGACATCCAACTAATTGCTCTAGCAATTATAGGACAATTAGGATAAAAGAATCACCAAGTTTTAATTAAGAAGCAGATTGAACAGGATTTAGCAGCTCCTAGGTGACAAATATCAAAGCCATTGGGTATCTGTTGTGTCGAGCAGGCTCTCAGATGGCAGGGCTGTGTGCGGGGGGAGGCTCCGAATACAGAAATGTGCAGAATTTGCACTTGCCTCATTGGAAGGAAATTGAACGTGAACATTAGGGAGAATGGGATGTACTCTAACACTGAAGAGTTCCTCAAGAAAATAGCTGAAGTTTCTCTTGCACATCAGTGCAGCAGGCAGAAGTGGATCAGAAATTTGGCATTAAACTGTGTAGCTGAATCACATCACCAATAGATAATCCCTGTTGTATTTTTCATTCTTACAGCAGGAGTGCCACAGTTCACCCCTCTCCCATTAACTTAGGTTTGATGAATGTAAGGAGTTAAATGGTGTGTTTGCTTGCTGTCACATGGGAACAGCTTGTTGACCCTGATCCTGTGTTTTGCTGTGATGAGGGCTCTGCTGTGGTATGAGAAGTATGAATGCTGGTTCCCAGAGCCACAGGCCCAGGCTGTGGGCTGTGGGCTTACTCCCAAACAGTTCAGTGGCAAACCATGCAGTGCAGTGAGAGGTTCAGCTGACCATGAGAGGTTCATGAGAAAGCTGGGTGCCCAAATATCTCTGTCCTTGGATTTCTGTGCACATCAGCCCTGTCTTGTCCTGCTGAGCGCAGTGTGTTGTACAGTCTGCACCCTGTCAGATTGCAGTAAGCATCCCTGTGGCACAGTGCGCTGGGTTCTCCCTGTTCCTGTGTAATTCACATGTAAATTAATGCACGTTTGCATTTTGCCGAGTCTCTGGCGCGCACATCCCCGCTCAGCACAGCCATGCATATGTCCCTGCCTTCTGAGCAGCAGCAGCTCTGCCCCCGAGGCAGCCCAGGCTGGCACAGCCCCTCGGTGCATTCCCAGCCCCGGTGCTTGCTGCACGACTTGGCTGGGCTGTGTTGGTGCTGACAGTTACAGCAGCCCCAAAAACGGCCTGCGGCTCTTGCTGGCTGTCGTGTCCTCTTCCCCATCTGCCCTGTCATGTTGCCACAAGTCTGAAAACTTCTGAGCAGCCTCAGAGAGAGGCGAATGGGAGCTGGGAGGTGATGGCCCCCACCAGGTATTTGCACACCTGGGGTGGACTAGTCCTGCACCTTCAGGCACCTTCACTGTCCACACAGAGCCCTCCCTGCTGCACTGCTGATGGACCTGTCACCACCAGGTCCAATCTGCTGACTTGGCTTTCTTTCCTTTCCCCAGGAGACAGTTGGAGAGCCCTTCTTCCTGCTGATCTGTGCCATCAAACAGCAGATCAACAAGGGCTCCATCGATGCCATTACAGGGAAGGCCAGGTACACCCTCAATGAGGAGTGGCTGCTGAGGGAGAACATAGAGGCAAAGCCAAGGGTGAGTACCCAGGTGCTGGGGCTTCCCCACAGCTGGGTGAGAGGGAGATGCTGCTCATAGCATTTAGGTCTGCACAGCTGGTGAGAGGGAGAAGGCACCCAGACAAAAAGAGGAGAGGGTTTCTGCTAGAAAGAGCTGCTCTCCTCACCCTGCAGCTTTGGGCTGCGACTGGGGCAGTGGCTGTGCTCCCTGGTCTCTGAGCAGGTGTCTGTGGCAGCCTGTGGGCCCTCACAGCTGCCTGTCCAGGAGCTCCCAAAGGCTCCAGGCATTGCAGCAGACCTGTCCTGCAGCAGGCTTGGAGCTGGTTTAAGCAGTGGAGCATGTTGCATCAAGCAGAGGCTGAGCAATGAGCTTTGGTGTCCCATTAGTCACCAGCTGGAGCCAAGCAGCTGAGGACAGGGCTGGTAATGGGGGCTGACCCTTCCTCCTGCCTCCTGGGGGTCAAGCCCCATTAGCAAGACAGCATGAGAGGGGGCTGCTGTGCTGCTCCCTGTGTTCTCCCAGCTTGGTCAGCAGAGCCCTGAGCCCTTGGGGCTGTAAATCAGTGCTTCTCATGCTGTAAAGCATCGATGGCCACATTAGTTCAGCCTGATTTCCATCAGCACGGGCCAGGGCGCACCAGCCAGAGCTGTGCAGACACTGCAGCATTCCTGGGAGCCAGCAGAGCCAGGCAGGCCATCCCTAACACAGCCTCTGCCTGCAGAACCTCAACGTCTCCTTCCAAGGCTGCGGGATGGACTCCCTGAGTGTCAGAGCCATGGACACGGACACGCTCAGTCAAGTGAAAGAGAAAATTCTGGAGGCCTTCTGCAAGAACGTCCCCTACTCCCAGTGGCCACGGGTGGAAGACGTCGACCTCGGTAAGGAGAGGTGCACAGGAGCAGCCAGGCTGCAGAAACAGGGGAAGCCCTTGAATGGTGCAGCAGCTGACAGGAGGGCAGACACCAGGACAGCCATTCAGCCCAGACCCCCGGCCTTGCCTCCTTCGGGCTGGGGTCCCACTCACTTCTCTCTCTCTGCTCAGAGTGGTTTGCCACCAGCACCGACAGCTACATCCTGCGGGACCTGGATGACACCTCGGTGGTGGAGGATGGCAGGAAGAAACTCAACACGTTAGCACATTACAAGGTAAAGCCATGGCACCCCAGGGCAGCCCTGCCTCCTCAGGGCCTGCAGGGCAGGCTGCAGCTCCCCTCCAAAAACGGGATCATCAGCAACAAGCAGAGAGGTTGCCATAGCTCCGTGAGAGCTTCCAGGCAATAGACATCTGCCCTGGCGAGAATCTCCTTAATATTGCAACACACAGAAACTAATTAACACTCTTCATGCAAAACAAGTTATTACTGACAACAGAAAGAGGAGGGGAAAGAGCTCTTATTCCCAAGGGCCACCAGCCTGGCTGATTAGTATCACAGTGCTCTTGATCCGTACTCCTGCTGAAATCAGAGCTACAACTGTCAGTGCCTGCCCTGAGAGCAGGGGCTGGGGATGCCATCGAGGGAGTGAGGCCAAAAATATGAGGAAACGTGGTGAATCAGATTGTTTTCTTGACTGTTTTTCTGTTTAAAATTAAATGAAACCGGAAATACTTAACGGTTTTCATATTCCCTGGTATGCCTGGAAGCATAATCCCCACTGGTCTGTAGCTGTGCCTGGAAGACAGAAGGGGAGCTGAGTGCTCGTTAGCACGGTTATCGGGGTAGCAGCCCTGCTGCTGGCACGGTGCCCCTGTGGCACAGGGGCTGCCACCACTCCCTGCTGCTTGGGGAATGGCAAACCAGCACCTGCATGGCCAAACTCCCCTTCCTCTCCCAATTACCTGGTGTCAACATCCAAAAATGTACCTTAGAAATGTATTTGCCCAATTCCCATGGGGTTTGGGAACCTCACTATGTTGTAATTGTGTTGAAAATTCCCTTTGGGGGGCAGGGCAGGGTCAGGGTCAGGGGATGTTTGTGGCAGAACCAGACTGCACCAGCATCCCCCAGCTCCTGGGATCTGCCCAGGACCAGGGAGGCACTGATGAGGCCCCCATCATCAGTGTGTGTTCTTCCCTTCCTGCGCAGATCCCTGAAGGGGCATCCCTGGCCATGAGTTTGACGGACAAGAAGGACACCACGCTGAGCAGAGGTAACACCTCGCTGCCCTTAGGAATGCTTGCACTGCCAGAGTGTTGTCCCTGGCTGGGGGTGCTGGAGGATGGTCCTGGGGATGCAGTGGCTCTAAACATGTGCTATCCAGTGTCCTCCCTCTGCCTCATGGGGCATAGGGTGCTCTCCCAGCCCTCAAGGTGTTTGAACCTTCCATCTCAAACCCTCATTAGGAGCTGGCATCCAATCTGTGCTAACAGAGTGAGAGAAAGGAAGAATCTGAAACCACTTTGTTGAAAAAGTCTTCTCCCTCACAGTTCAATTTATTCAGTCCTTTGCCAAAGCATTTCTAGGTTTCAGGCTGTGTGGAGTGAAAACAGACTAAGAGAGACAATCCACGTTAAACAAGGATTTTCAAACCCTCTTTCCAGGCTGCCTCCAGAGAGCCTGGCTCTCCAGGAGTGCTTTGCCTGCTGTGGCAAGGAGCTGCTTGGGGCTGAGCTGCCCTGACGCTGAGACTTGGGATGATCCTGGGAGTGTGGGGCACAGCAGGGCACAGCAGGGCATCACAGTGCAGGAGTGCCCCTGTGCTCTTTCCTGCTCTTGTGCTCTCTCAAGTCTCTCTTAAAATGTCCCTTGGGAGACCTTAGGTCCCCCTTAAAGAGGCTCCTAGGGTGCTTGCCATGAGCCCCATAATGCAATAAACAACCCCAAACCCAGGAGACACACTGACATCACTTGTGGTTGAGAACACCAGCCTGGTGTTGGGGTTGTTGGGGTTCAGGTGCCTCTTGACATGGAGGTCACCAGTGGAAGTGGATTTCAGTCCCCCTGACTGAGCCACTGTGTCTCTCTTGTTCTTCACAGTGAAGGATTTGGACACTGAGAAGTACTTCCACTTGGTAAGTGTTCCTTTCCTGGCTGCAGGGATGATGGCTGCACGTGAGCGCTGTGATATTACCTTAAGTGATGTCTGTGGGCTATAGTGTCAGATGTGAGGAACAAGCTGCATCAGGGCTCATTAGTTCTCTTCGGCAGGGTTCAGAGAGGCACAGGAAGGTGATCTGTAGGTAAGCTTTATCTGTAGATAATCTGAGGGACACGACAGAGAATTACAGGGATGGCAGAGAAGTTGCTGTGTCCGATGGAGCTGCTGGCAGGCAGAGAGCCCAGGGGTGTGTCAGAGGTGGCATGGCACAGTGGCAGTGCCAGCAGCACTCTCAGCTGAGTCACCTGTGGCACTCCTGGCATCCTGCCCACGCCGGGCTCTGCTGCTGCCCCGCGCCGCCAGCGCCAAGGGCTAAACGCTGCTAAAGGCTGGCATGGAAAAAGCTGTTATGGACAACAACAGCAATATTTTATAGCCTGGTTTGAGGGGTTTTTTCTCTGCAAGCATTTCCATGCTGAAGTAGAAGCACACATGCACACACACACACACATGCAGAGCAAGGAGGGAAAAGGGATGGGAAAGCTATGTTCACATGTGAAACGATGCCAAGATGGACTCCAGTTGCTTGCTTTGTCATTATAGAGAGTAATTCACTGACCTGATCAGTGAAATATTAATTTTTGTTTTTAAAAAGCCAGCATTCCTACATACTGTGCTTTTTCCAAATCCAAGCAAAGCTGGTTTCTGCAGAAGCTGTGTGCACGGCTGCTGGGAGCCCAAGGTGCAGCCCAGACAGGGCTGTGAGAGCCCAGGGAGGCAAGCAGGCCAGTGTGCAAGTGGAGATGGATGGGTTAATTTCCTTCATCTAGGATGAGAGAGGCAATAAAGAGCACATGAGAAGCAAATGTCAGAAAAACTGAGTATTATGGATCACTTTTTAAAAGCCATATAAGGGTGTGTTTATAAAGCATAGCTGCTTTTTAATTGAATTTTATATGCAGTTGAAGTCCTATGCTGAAAGGAAAATTTAGTATGACACTTGCAGGGCAGAGTGCTCTGACCATGTGCTTTATCTGGACCCAGGTTCTCCCAACTGATGAATCAGTGGAACATAAGAAGTCCCACAGACAGAGCCATAGGAAGAAGGTTCTTCCAGAGATCTACCTGACACGGCTACTGTCCACCAAGGTAGGAGCTGGGCTGCCCCCTTCTTGGCAGGGATTGTTTGTGGCCTGCAGGGAGGAGGCTGCTCCAGGGAACGAGCACTGCAGGCTGGCTGCCCCCTGAAGGCAGTGGCACTCCTCTCTGCATGGCTGCAGCAGGTTGTGAGGCTGTCAGGCTCCTCGGGGTCCCTCCAGCCTCCCAGCTCATCCCTGCTGCTGTGCAATGGATCTCCCTGGGATGGACTGGGGTCTGTGCTGGCAAGAGGGATTCTGGCTGCCTCAGGGCTTGAGATGCATCGCTGAGACCTGAACCCATCTCCCCAGAAAGAGATGCTGCTGGGACAGGAGATGGAGATGCTCAGCTTGGGAGCCAGAGAAATGTCTGTGTGATCTGAGGTCAGATCTGGCCCATCTTTAATCCCAGCATGGTGCCTCCCTGAAGCAAAGATCACAGGCATGGCCAGCAGTCTCTGGTCTTCTTTGTCTGTGGTGTACAGAGTAAGCACAGATGTGAGATCCCAGCAGTAAGAAAGAAAATCTCGGTGCCAAAAGAAATTAACCCCAAATGCAAGTTTATTATATCACAAACTGTTCCCTCCCTGCTTCGGCATCCCCTCTCCTGACTGATGCAACTGGCAGCAAAGGGTTTCCCCTGGTGAGCAGCAGTCACAGCCCCTCTGCTGCCCTCCTGGGCTTGGGTGCTGCTGCTCTCCCCAGGGCCCACTGTGTCCTTGTCCTGCAGGGCACACTGCAGAAGTTCCTGGATGACTTGTTCAAAGCCATTCTCAGTATCCGGGACGACAAACCACCCGTGGCTGTGAAGTATTTCTTTGACTTCCTAGAGGAACAGGCAGAGAAGAGAGGGATCACAGACCCTGACACTCTGCACATCTGGAAGACCAACAGGTTTGGAAAAGGAAATCCTTCTTTTCTTCCTTCCATCTCTTGGGAGCAGCAGCTGCAAAACCCTGGTGTCCTGGCCTAATCATTAGGTTGCTAAAAGTAGAAGAGGGACTTGGAAAACAGGGAGGGTGGCAGAAAGGGCTGTGGAAGATGAAGCCAAACACAGGATTGGAGAACTTTGAACAAATATGAAGCCCAGGGGAACAGTGAGCTGAAAGAGGAGGCATGGGCAGACAAAGGGTAGAAAGAACTGGCACACACAAATAATGAAAGGAGAAATAGGATGATGGGAGACAGCAGTGGTGTTAGCTGCAAGCACTGGAGATCTGAGACAGATCCAAGACCATGTCAGGTCTTGAAACGTCATGGAAAATTTAAGACCAGCATATTTGGATCATTTTCATTTGTTTTCTGCCTTTTCAGCCCTTTAGCAGCACTTTTCCTGACTTGTGGGGCCAGGCTCACTATCAGAACCAGATGATGGTTAGTGTCAGGAAAGAGGGAGAAGGAGATGACACCACTGCTCCAAGCAGCAGCAAGTGGGGAAGCCTGACTCACCAGACCCACACGGGCAAAGCTGCTGTGCCTCTCTGGGCTGAGTGCTGGGAGCTGCTGAAGGAGCAGGGCATGTGTGTGCCTAGAAAAGGCTGTGTGTGCCACTGAAAAAATGTCTTGAGGGTGAAGGGGTGTCCCTGCCCCTCTATCAAGGCAGGGCTCTGTACCAGGGATGAAATGGCAGAACACATCTCCTCAGCTTTCCTCTCTATTGCTCCCTTTCTATCGTCATCTTTCCAGCATTTCTGCCCCTCTTCCTCGGGTACATGAAAACTCATCTCGTGTGTGTCCCTGCATCCTTCCCTTTGCAGCCTGCCGCTGAGGTTTTGGGTGAACATCCTGAAAAACCCACAGTTTGTCTTCGACATTGACAAGACAGACCACATTGACGCCTGTCTGTCCGTGATTGCCCAGGCCTTCATCGACGCCTGCTCGCTCTCTGACCTGCAGCTGGGCAAGGTACATCCAGCCAGGGCTCCTGCTGGGGCTGGGCTCCTGCTCAGGGTTCCTGCTCAGAGCTCCTGCTCAGGGCTCCTGCTGGGGCTGGGCTCCTGCTCAGGGCTCCTGCTCAGGGCTCCTGCTCAGAGCTCCTGCTCAGGGCTCCTGCTCAGGGCTCCTGCTCAGAGCTCCTGCTCAGAGCTCCTGCTCAGGGCTCCTGCTCAGGGTTCCTGCTCAGAGCTCCTGCTCAGGGCTCCTGCTCAGGGCTCCTGCTCAGGGCTCCTGCTCAGCCAGGGCTCCTGCTCAGGGCTCCTGCTCAGCCAGGGCTCCTGCTCAGGGCTCCTGCTCAGGGCTCCTGCTCAGGGCTCCTGCTCATACCAGCTGCAGCCAT
>JANRMJ010000020.1:300540-335994 GCA_025584955.1 Alethe diademata
ACTCAGGGCTGTGAGTGCTGCAGGGCTGAGCACAGAGCTGTCCTGGAGCCACTCACAGCTGTGCCATGCTGGCAGAGCTCTCTGTGCCTCCTGCCTGCCAGCAGGATCCGTGCACTGGTATCTGTCCCATCCCCCTGCAGGAATCACAGTGTCTCCCAGGACTTCTGGCAGATGGGACAGGGCCAGAGCTGGGAGCATCTAGCAGAGCCTGGGCACTTTGCAGCAGCCAAGCCTGCTCGGGGCAGACAGAGCATGATGGGCTGAGCGACTGGCAGCACTGGCTAGGAAACATCTCTGACAGAAGAGCCAGAAAGTGGCCTCAGCTCTGGCCCCAGCAGCAGCAGATGCAGAACGTGCCCTGGCTGGGGTGCCAGGGTTGAGGGAGGCAGGACAGCTCTGCCATGGCCCAGGCAGAGCCCTGTGACCCAGTCTGCACGCAGAGAAGGGGCATGAGCTCTCAGCAATTCAACAGAAACACATGGATTTTCGCCAGAGGAGTTAAGCCTTTGCATTTTAATTACAAAATGTGTGTACACATTTTCAGCCTTGTTCCCAGGGTTCCTAGTGCCAGGAGCGAGGAGCCTGTCCCACAGGGCCTTGGCCATGGTGAAGCGGGGCAGGAGGTGGCGGCGGTGGGGCTCAGGTTGTGCCCCCAGGGCAGCACCCCAGGGACTGGCTGCTCCCCTGGGGCCTATGCAGGAGAGACCTGGCTGGTGGAGACGGACGAGGTCTCTGTCTTGCCAGCAGATGTGTCCTCGTCACCCAGAATGTTCTTGCCACAGCAGAGGGTTGTGATCATGCAGTTACGGAACTGGGAGAGAGGGAAGCCCAGGGTGAGCCAGCTGGACACCACGCAGCTCTAGCTGCAGAGCCATCTTTAAACCCAGCAAAGCTGCTTGGAAGCCCCCAGTGCTGTGGTACAGGAGGAACTATGCCTATATGGAGTCTCCTGCCCCACTGTCTGCTTCCCACCCCATCTACTGCCAGCCCTGCCTGCTCCCATCCTGGCTCCTCCATCAACCCAGCACCTGCATTACTTCAGGTGCAATGCTCTTGCATTTGTGAGATTTATGCGACACCAAGGATGAGCTGCACAGCTCATTTCCCATGTGCCAGGACTAGATCTCCTGGAAACAATCCCCCCCCTCCAGACCACTTGCACCCTGAGATGCTGCAACTCTCTGCCAGCTGTTATAAACACAAAAGAGGACTTGCCTGGCACCCTGGCAGTTACCTGTTTGTTCATGACGATGTAGATGACAGGGTTGTAGATGGCCGAGGTCTTGGCAAAGAATGCTGGGATGGTCATGAAGATGGGCCCGAAGTCCGATCCCTGGTTGGTGAAGATGTAGAACGCCACACTGGCATAGGGCAACCAGCAGATCAGGAAGGAGATGATCATGATGATGACCATGCGAGTCACTTCTTTCTCAGCCTTCTGGGTGGTGGCAGACTCCTGCTGCTGGGCAGCAGCCTGTGGGCACGGATGGAAATGGGGCAGTCAGGGGGTGCTGCACCGCCAGGGACTCAGGGTCAGGGTCAGGGTAGTCAAACTGCACATATGGAGTTTGCTATTTCCCTCTTCATGGGTGGCCAGGCTGGCCCCTGGAGGGCCCTGTCACCGTTCTCGAGCCTGGTGTGGGCCCCTGGCCAGCACTGGGGACAGGGGTAGCCCTACTGGCCACTGCACCTGGCAAGTACCCACCTCCTTGACAGTGCAGACCAGGTTCCCGTAGCAGAAGAAAATGATTGACAGCGGGATCGTGAAGTGAACCACAAACATGTAGATGACAAAAGATTCATTGTTGACCTCTGGCTTGAGAGTGTAATAGTCAATCCCACAGGAGCACTGCATGCCCTCGGGGATGTACCTGTAAGGTGAGCCCAGCAGGTCAGCACCCAGCAGAGGAGACTGGCTGGAAGCCGCAGCCGAGCCACCAGCCAGGCTCCCACACCCTGACCCTGGCTCCAGTGCCTTCCCTACCTGGACCAGCCGAAAACTGGGGGAGCTGCACATGCCAAGGCCATGATCCAGGTGAAGGCAACGCCCATGATGGCGTGGGTCTCCCCGAAGCGGAAGTTGCTCATGGGCTTGCAGACCACTATGTATCTTTCGATGGCCAGGACCACCAGTGACCAGAGAGCAATTTCACCTACACCAGGGAGAGGGACAGAAAGGAGCACAGGGACTTTGAGCAACAGGAAATAAAAACACCCTGATGGCAGCATGAGGCTCCTCAGACTGATGTTCCTGAGGACAACCCCTGGCATCAGCTTAATCTCCACCGAGGGTTCAGAAAGAAAAATGAGGAACGGTCAAGGGCAGATGTGGTAGAAGAGTGTGAGAAGACCCCTTCTCACTGTGCTGCTGACCCACAGGACCCACTTTGCTGCAAAGTTTTGACATTCATGGCTGATCCCACCTTTCATCTCAGACTTGCACCTGCAAGCCTGGTCACACTCTGACATGCAGCAAGTGCCCATCACCGCAGGGCTTCCCCTCACTACCCACGGCTCCCCAGGAAACTTGTGCCATAAGGGCCAAACCAGTAAAACAGTAGCTGTGGCTGAAGGCTGAACCAAATGGAGGAGGGCATTTTTAGACACACAGTTTCTGTTTAACATCTGTTTGGTTCCCTATCAGGCTGGCATGGGGAGTGGAGCCAGCTCTGCTTGCCTCTACCACCATGCATCACACCAGAGCCAATGGCAGAGTCAGCCCTGCAAAATGGGAGGAACAAAATTGTCATCTCTCGAGTCAGAAGGTGAGGCAAGGAGATGAGCAAATCCAACAACTGCAAAATCTGCTATTGGCTGCTTTTCATTGCTGCACTCTGGTTCTCAGGATACTGAGCAGGTAGCTCACAAAATAAAGGGTTTTTTTAAAATGTCACTTGTCACTTTTTTCAGCTCTGAGAAACATGGCAAATGGCCTCAGTCCACATCAGCAGCAGATCAAGGATGTTACAGGTACCATGTTTTTCCAAGATCATCTGTGTGTTTTCCCTCCCAGTACTAAAGCCCAGGGAAATTCCTGACAATATTCCTTGAATATTTGCAAAACTTACCGCCCAGCGTGGCAAAGAAGCCTTCGAGGTAGCACCCTGTTACTCCAAAGACAAAGTACCCGTGCATGGAGGTGTACATGGTGGTTGTGAAGCCTCCAAATACCATGAAGAGGTCGGCGATGGCCAGGTTCAGCAGGATGTAGTTCAGAGGAGTGCGGAGCTTCTTGTGCTGGATGGTGACGTAGAGCGTGAGGAAGTTGATGGGGAAGCCCAGCAGAATCAACATGAACATGTAAGCAGCCAGCGCCGAGAACTTCCAGGGCTCAGCCAGGTAATACTGGGGGTACTCGAAGGGGCTCCGCACCACCCCGGTCTTGTTGGACATGGGCACGTAGAAGTCTTGGCCTTCTGTCCCGTTCATGGTTGCAGTTTGTGAGGCGCTTGCTGCTCTTACTCTGGGAGCTCTTTCGTGGAAGGGGGAAATTGCCTCTGGAATGGAGCTCCTGCCACCTCTCAGCCTTCACTGTCACCCCAAGGAGAACCAGTTAAACTCTCCCCCACAGGGCACCTCTTATAAAGTGCCCCCAGGGTAAGCTGCAGGCACTGGTGTCAGCACGATTAGGGTTTAGAGAATTATTAATCATAATCATCCCAGGGTAATTGGCTTTCCTGGGAAGGTGTTAAGGTGACACCAATTTCTGGCCAGCACTGTCATTGTTGGAGACGACAGCCCATGGTCACATATATAAAGAGGTAGCTCTGCAGTGCTGTGTTAATTTGGAGGGGCTCACACCAGGCAGCAGCTCCCTTGCACAGCCTCGCTCTTCCTTTCCCTTCCCCCTGGCAGGAGGGACATGTGTGCTTCAAGCCCCAGGGCTGTGGGTCTGGGGGCTGCAGGTGGTGGCCAGGCTGGGCAGGCGTACTGTGGTCCCTGGGTGACACAGGAGCGTCCCAGCCCCGTTCTCACAAGGGGACTGTGGATCTGTGAGAGCAGCCACCCCCACATACTGCCATCCTCACATACTGCCATCCCTGTGGGAGGCTGCAGAAGCAGCATGACCAGACCTTCTTCCACATGCTCCAGCCACCTCTCTACTCAGGATTTGGCTGTGGAGGTTTGACCACCACTGTGAAACCCTTGGTCCACTGGCAGGTTACCAGCTGTGCCGCCTCCTCTGTGCCTTTGTATCTGATTTGGGTCATGCCAACTACATTGGTAATAACCTAATAAATAGGTGTTATCCCATCTGTCCTGGAGTGGAATCATTCTGCAATGGTGCTGAGAAGGCTGCTGGACCAGGGCACTGATGGCAGGTTCAGACTGAAGGCAGCACTCAGCTTCATGTGCTGGTTGACAGACACCCTCAGTCTCCTCAGACCTTGCATAATCATCAAACTCCACAGGGAAGGCTCTGGTTGGAGCCTTCCGTGCCCCCTGTGTCTCTCTGACTCACCACTCTATGCACTCAGTTGTGCTTGAAACATCCCTTGTGCCAAGCAGCAGCTGAGTTACACACTATCTTTCCTTAATTTCTTGGAGGCAGTGGCACAAAACGTGCAGGAGGTGAGCACAAAGGGAGACCGTGCCCCTTTGAAGGTGTCAGAGGCGGGCAGGGTGCTGAGCCCTCGCCTCCCCTGGCTGTTCTGGCTGCACTGAGGGCTGAGCTGAGTGCTCCTTACAGCCAGGAGCAGGTGAATGTCAGGGCCTCAGCCAGCACAGGAGGATGTACCAGAGCTGCTGGAGCTCCTGGTGCAAGCTGGGCAGAATTTCATGTCCTCTTGGCTTTAATGAACTTCCTCCAGTCCTGGCCTAGTTTTCACCAGTGTTCCTCGTAGGTTAGTTTAGCAATAAGTTTAATGGAAAAAAGCACAAAGCCTTGTCCTCTCCTTAGAGCAGAGACCAGGCTGGGAAACCTCCAGGTGGGGAGGGTGGAAGGAGCTGAAGTGCTGGCACCACAGACTAGGGGAGACCTTGCTGGCAGCCCCAGAGTCTCTGGACAGCCCCAAAGGTCTTCCTTCACCTTAACATGAAAACACCAGGTCCTCACACACACTCTGCTCACCCTGAGTCTCTTTCAATTAATTTCTCACACTTGTTGCCAAGGCCAGAGCAGTGCCACTTTCTAACTGCAAATGCAGCTTTTTACACTTGCACACAGGGATTAAAGGTTTATTTCCTAAAACACTTTAAGCTGATGCAGTAAGCCATGCTGAGGTAGCAGCTGCTGTGCAGAGCTTAGGGCGGGCGTGCGTCACCACTGGATGCAGCAGTGGGACAGCTGAGAGAGATTGGAAAGGGGCAAATTCCACAACAGCTTCCAACCAAAGAACCCTGGTGGGACCTCTTGTACCTCCAGGGACTCCTCAGCATGAAGCCAGCTGGAGGACTCCATGGCACAGGGAAGCCTGGACTAGAACACCTTCATCATGTGTGAGACATGCAGAGTGTTTCTGCCCAGAAAAGCCCAAAACACTTCTCAAAGTTAGACTATATTCACAGAGTTGCTTATAAAAACCATCGGTCCATTTTGTCTTGGTCCATTTTGTCTCTGTGTCACAGCAAACTCTTTCTCTTCTTTTTCCTAATTTTTCATTCCCACTGGCTCTGCAGAGCCAGCTCAGTTCCAGAAGGAGCTGAGTTCCACCCTGGCTCCCATCTCAAACAGCATTGTTTATCCATGTCAATAGCAGAGTCTTCAGTGCAAACAATGACAGCTGAGTCAGAATGCAGACGAGCTGTAATTAGAACAGAATGTTTTTAAAGTGGTAAATCAAGCAAACTTGGTCAGGAAGCAGTGAGGGACTGGAAAGCCGGCAGGGTGATTGCAGGGTCTCGTTTTGCAGAGGAACTGGAGCAGACACACATCCCGTTCCACGTGCAGAGCTCCCGTGGGAGCTGCCCTGCCAGCCCCACCTCAGCCAGCTGCTCGTGCCCTTTCCCAGCCAGGTAAGGCTGGGACAGACAGGCTGCCACCGCAACGGAGCTCGAGGCAACACGGGCACAGCTCATACTGGGTTAAAGTCAAGAGCCACAGCACTTCCCAGCTCCAGCCAAGCTGGTTACCTGCATGAACTTCCCACTGCTGGGAGTGACCCTGTGGCCATCCTGGTGAGAGTCCCCTGCCCAGGGAGTCTCTGCTGGTGGCGCTGGCACGGAGCTCCCTTCTCTCACAGCACTGTGGGGTGCTGTGTGTGCTGGTGTCCAAACTGGCACTGGGAATGCACCAGTGCTGAGCTGGGCTGGGCACGGGGGTCTCCATCCTCCCCCCTCTGTCCCCTCAGCAACAGGGCTGGGAACAGAGGGGCTCACCTGGGACTGCTGGCCAAAGGGCTGTGCCCCTCCACATGAGGTTGTGCTCCAAAATAAAAGCTCAGGGGAAGGGGGAAGAAGGGAGGATGTTGTGTTTGTGGTGTTTGCTTTCCCAAGTGACGGTTATTCACACTGAGCCCTGCTCTCCAGGAAGCAGGGAATAAATTCCTTCTTGCTTTGTTTTGCTTGCACATAGAGCTCTGCTTCTGCTATTAAGCTGTCTTTATCTCCACACAGGAGTTTCTTGGCTTTTGCTCTCCTGCTTCCTGCCCAATCCTGTAGGGAGAGCGAGCCAGGGCTCAGGTGCCTGGGGCTGATGCCCCCCCTGGCTCGTGCCTCCACACAAGGCTGCAGCAGAGAGCAGAGGGTCTCTCTGCCCCCACCTGCACACTGAGCTCGCCCTGGGCTCAGGACTGACACCTGGGGGTGCTGGGGACAGCCTGCTCAGCAGCACTCCCCTGGCACAGCCCTCCATGGCAGCAGCACCGAGCTCAGCTGTGCACTTCAACCAGGTGAATTCCACACAGGTTCAGCCACCACCTGCCCCAGGGTGTCTGGGAGATGCCCCCAGTGCCAAGAGTAGCACAACTCTTCAGATTATATTTGGAGGACTCTAAATGCTGTTTTTGCCTAAATGGAACAGAAAGGAAAAAGAAATTCAAGATCAGAAGCATGAGTATTATAGCAAATTCAGAGACAATAAATAGTGAAAAATAGTCCTATTTATTTGAAGATCCGTCAATAACTGGTGTGTGTTAAGAAGCACAATCTGGAGTAAAAACAATTACTCAAAGGCTGAACTTGATCCTAGAAACATTCCTGTAAAATTCTGTGGTACTTCAGCTGCTTGCCTGAAAAATCTAGAGCCCATTCACAAAAACCCAGACGTTTTAATTTAAAAAAATAGTTACAATTCTTCAACTTGTTCCACTCTTACATACAAAATGAGACAAGATGATGTAACCAAGTTATTAGGAAAGCTCTACAGGTCTAAGTGTTTTGCCAAGCCAACAGGGTCTGTTCTTGAGGTAAAAGACTGTTTTTCTTCATTGGTTTGATTCATCTATTCTCCTCCGACAGAATGGACAACAATTATGCTGGAGAATGAGAAGCTCATAGTCTTCTGTGTGAAACATCTGTGAATTAGGAACAGATTTAAAACAAGTTAGCCTGTACCCTGCTCAAAGAGAATGCAAACTGAGCTCAATGGCTGCTCAATAGCACAGATATTCTGGAACCACCATCACAAAGAAAAAAAAAAATTGTCCTCTTGGTCTCAGTCACCTGAGATCCTACAGCCTGGAACAGAGCAGCAGGCACCTCAGAGACCTCTGACAGTGCTGCTGAGAAGGCACAAACTCGTTAACTACTTCTGCAAAAGGACAATTACAGTGTTGTGTAAGCAAACATGACTGAATTCCGGCATTTCAAGAAGTCATTTCTGAGCGAGGCAGGAGCAGGACTGAACCACAAGGTAACAGTCACTGACTGGTTTTCCTTGCTAG
This sequence comes from Alethe diademata, assembly GCA_025584955.1. Taxonomy (NCBI): domain Eukaryota; kingdom Metazoa; phylum Chordata; class Aves; order Passeriformes; family Muscicapidae; genus Alethe; species Alethe diademata. The sequence continues at coordinate 308,364 of JANRMJ010000020.1, forward strand.
ACCTCTAGACCAAGCCAGAGAGACAGAGCAAAAGGAAATAAATGCTTCTGTTGGTCAGGCAAGGTTTGCTCAAGAGGCTCTGACCTGCTGTCAGGGCAACTTCTCAGATTCTTGACTATGGCCAACTGTTCCAAGGCAGCTGCTCCTCTGTGTGTCACACAGCTCGGGGCTGGGGTTTCGCTGCTCTGTCTCTGCCTCGCTCAGGAGTTCGCCGAGTACGTTTCAGAGCAGAGGTTTAATGACTAGCACAGTTTCAGGCAGCAGGCTGTGGGCAGGGCTGCTGGCCGTGTTTCAGGCTGTCCCTGAGGCATACCTGGAAGCAGGAGGGGCACATGGTGATGGAGGCGTCGGGCAGCAGCGAGCGGTAGAACTGCCAGCGCAGCGGGCGCGGCCAGCGCTTGACCAGCACGTCCCTGCGGCCCATGGAGCGCAGCGCGGCGCGGCCGACCACCACGGGCACGAACTCTGAGCCTCCCTGCTGCACCAAACCAGGGCAGAGACCACTGTCAGCCCCCCAGCACTTGCCAGTTGTTTTAAGAAGCAAAGTAAAATTCAGTAAAGAGCCTAGAGCAGAACTGGCCTGAGCCTTGTCCCACCAAATCCCTGTCAGTTTTATCAAAACCTCCACCCACAGCAGCATCCAGCACATCTGTTTCCAGTGAGCTTCCCTTATCTCTAACACAATTCCTTGCAAATAACAGCACACTCACAGTCTCTATGAAACCCTCACAGTACAGCCTGCTCTGTAGATGTGTTGCTGCAGTACCAGTGCACAGTGGAGAAACAAAATTCCAGGAGTGTTTGCTTTAAAATCTTTGTTGTTTTGTGAAGTTTGTGTTTGTTTGTTTGGGGGTTTTTGTGTGGGTTTTGCTGGCTTGTTTGTTTGTTTTGAGGGTTTTGTTTGTGTTCTTAAGGGAGGAATTAACTGGTTAGTCCATTTCCCTCTCAAGTGCCATCCCTTTCCCAGTCCCCTGCTCTGCAGCTCTCTTTGTACCATACACACACACCAGAAGAGTGACTTCATAAATTAAAATTTTCTATTAATTTCTGTTGGTAGACACAGGTACAGTTCTTACCTCAAAGCTCAGTTTTGCTGTAAAGGGATCACCATCCTCAATAATATCAGTACTGTCATCAAGCTTCAAACTCTGAGTATCTGGATGCATATCAAGGAAGGATGAGAATTCCTGTAAAACTGGCTCTGCTTACCACAGCCAGCACTGACAGAATCAGTATGAGAGAACCCAGCAGGACCAGTACCCTTGCTGCTTCAGAGTATCTCCAACTGTGACAGTGCCAGGTCATTACAAAAAGTACCAAGAAGGCCTTGCTGGGATTTCCAGTGCCTGCAGAAGTTTATCACTGCAGCTGCTGCAGAACAGCAACACTGACCACAGCCAGGCATGACATCAGTTCTTACCCTTCCACAGATGACAGAGCAAAGGAAGCAATCTACTGAAGTTACAATTTTGGGCAGCTTTAGTCAGAGTTTGTGTGTTCTTGTGCATTACTCTGCATCTCATATTCTATAACCCCCACAGCAACTGGGAGCTCTGGATGCCAAAGCATTCCAAACCAGATCTCAACAGGAACAGCCATGAAGTGCTACTTCCTTTGGCTGGAGAGAAGGCAGCCTCTAAAAGAAGCTGTTATTGGAAGCAACAACTCCAGATTCCCCTCATCCTTTTCAGAAAGCAGGTCACACAGAATAGGTAAAGCAGTCCACTGTTAAAAATAAACGTTGCACAGGATTATAAATAAACTGTTCCTGATGGAACCCTGACAATATTAGGTTTAGTTAAACCATATTTTGGTTGTTACACGAACACAACAAAGATGCAATTGTACTTAAATCAGTCATATGACAAAAGGAAAGGTTTAAACCTAAGAGGAACAAATAACCTCTAAATTGTTCAATTTTTCCTAAGAAAAGGAAAGCAGTTCTACTCAGAAGGATACGCTCACTCATCGTCTCTTGCCATTTACTCACTCTTGGAGCTTCAAGATCAATGAGAGCTACAGCTTCTTCATCTGTGATGCCATCTTCCAAATAGAACTCCACCAGATGCAGCACCTCTAAAAGGTGGGAAGGCAGGAGGTGTTTGACCTGCAGGAGCTCAGGAAATGCTCACAGCAGATACTGTGCTCCTTCACGTCAATGGTGTTCTGCCCACCTTCGCTCATGAAACAAGTTAAATAAAATAAAATTACAGCAAACCAAACCCCCTGAACTTCTGAAAGGACCACCTTCACAGAACCCAAGATGCATTTCCATGTCTGGCAATAAAACAATGCTGTGCTGCTGCTCTGCAGTGAGAGCCAACAACCCCCACTTGGCCAAATTTAACAACAGTAAAGGAACTGGTTTGTTTGTAACAAAAGTTTGTTTGGCCAAACAGCACTGCAGAGGGAAGAAATGAAGCAGTAACCACTCTGCTAACGTTTCTGTACTTGCAAAGCAGGAGCAAAGGCGAGCTACAACGCACCGTAGGAGGAGGCCGAGAAGACGAAAGGCTGCCTGCAGTTAATGCAGACGTTCCCCAGGTTATTCAGCAAAGGGTTGTTGGTGGAGCACCTGTAACACAGGGGCACGAGCTCCTGAAAAGACAGATGGAGAGCGTGGTAATCCCAGACCAGCACATCCTCAGCTCTTTGTTTTCAGTTACAGATGGGCCCCTGCGCTGACAACACAGATACAACGCCAGCACCGGTCTGGAGAAGCGCTGCTGTGAGATCAGATCCTTCAACATCTGAAAATGCTTTCCCTTTTTAACAAACCAGCAAGTTTTCCCATTAAAAATAGCTGTCTTCACCATTTTAACAATTAAATTTTCACCTTGCCTTCGCAGTAACAGAAGTAGAATTCTGCATTAAATACACAGGGACAAAAGAAGCTGAAGAGAAGTTTACTGAAGCAAAGTTTTTTGCTCTAAGATTTGGTCAAATGTAGGTTCTCCAATTAATTCATCTATTTTCAAGAGCAGAGTTATTTTAGGCAGTTCTTAAAGGGTGTGTTTCTATTATTTCAGGAGGCCAGGTGCATGTTCACTGGTACAATGCAATTTATTTTTAGTGAGTACTCCCTGAGACATGGCTTTATAGAACACTGCAGAAAGCCAGACTTCAGTGAAAGAAGAAAAGGTGTTAAAATAAGATTTACGGAAGGAAGATCACTGAAGGGATGGAGGGAGGAGGGAAAGAGTGTGAGGAGTGGGACAAATGAAAGTGACCTCCAGCTGGAGAGAGAGACAAAGACTATGGAACAATAGCATGTGAACTGGAGAGAAAAGGGCTTGGAAGAATTAATAGACAGAGAGGAAGGTGACTGCAAGAGGGGAGAGGGAGAATGGAAGCTCTCCACAAAGAGAGGGCTGATTTTAATTTGCTCTCAGGAGCAGAAGGAAGTCTGACTTGAAGAATAACAATAAAAGGACTGTGTTTCCAGCAGAAACATAATTATATCACAGACCCATGCATAATGTATTTCAGATTGTTTTGTGCACACAGGAACTCATATTCTAGGATTAGGCCACATATTAATGATTAACATGAAGCACATTACAGCTTACCTCACTGTCATGGAATGGCTTGGATCGGATTGTCAGGCTGCCCAGCTCCACAGACTTCTGGAACCTGTCTGGGATCTGCAGTCCCTGCAGCTTGTCATAGGCATGACGAGCCAATTTATATGCACCAAGAGCTTTGCTCTGCTTTGCCAGGGCCAATAATGTATTGCTATAATTTAATTAAGGAATAAAAATACATACAGCATTTATGAAAAAATGCAATATTCTGTCTCATCATAGAAGTTGTGCAATGAAGCATATCCAACACTGGGACTTCACACAGGCTTTAACCAGAGAAATCTGTTTACAGAACTTCACTTACAAACATGTATGAAAGGACTATCAAAATATCTGTGGGCAATTATTAGCAAGGTAAGGAACTGACCCTACATAAACATTGGTATGGTTAAATATTCTGACTCCATTTACAATATTTCAGTATTTTTGGGGTGCATGCATTTTCCCCCAGCCACAAAACAAGCAAAATCCATATATTTTTTTACAGTATAAGAAACCCACTGACATGGGGTAAATGCATGATGTGATTGGAAATAGTGTACCCCTTGTTAGCAACCAAGTGTTGTCCTTCCCTTTCTTTCACCAGAGTGAAACAGTAACTGCTGGTTACACCTGCTGACCACAAGGACTGTTGTCAGACTTCATGGAAGATTCTACATTTTTAAGTGAGGAAGTTATGAAAAGGAAAGCTAACATCCCATGCAAAGCCAGAAATGCAGTGAAAGCAAGGCCTCCCTATGGCATGCAGTGACTCTGGCTCTCTCCCTATGGCTCTCTTACAGAACGGTGCATCTCACCAGGCTCACACAGCCCGTTTAGGGAGCACTCACTCCCCAGGGGTTCACAGGCACTAACAAAGCCATACAGATGTTGGCCTGACAGCCACATCTCATGGAAAGCAAAAGCTCCTGGGTTTCCCTGCCTCTGCCTCACTTGAGTCTCCTTGCACTGTCAGCATCCAGAGCCAGCATCTTCCTGCAGTGCCTGGTGTCCTGGGACTGGCTCCCCTGACACAGGGGACACACAGGCTGGGCAGGTGTTCAGGGTGCCCTAACAGAGACACATGGTAGTTGATTTGCACAGCTCTCCAAAACTGTAACAAAGAGCAAACTAGTGCAGCTCAGCACACAATAGTTTGAAGATGCTGATTATTCCTGAGGGACAGAAGTTCCCATTAATGAAAGCCAACAGCTGACAGCAAAGATTCCCTCCAGGAAGTCCCTGCCTTGGACCAACAGCAGTTATTCCTTTCATGTATCACATGATAACTTCTAGATTTTGAACTATATTGGAAGGATACACTTTTGAGATCCCCAGAGGAGTCTCCTTTGTTAAGCTGTGAAGCAGAAACCTGGAAATATTGAAGAGGGTTTCAGGCAAGTGGAAGCTGAAAGGCTCCTCCTGTGGTATGAAAAACACAGACACACATTTCTAAGCTGGAAAACCAACAACTTACATGAGCAAGCAACACAGCACAAGGCATCTCTAGTACTGTGTTTCTTTCATCCCTTGAGAAAAGAGGTGTTGAGAGAACATAACAGTGGATTTTGCATGTCTTTATCACAAAGCTCATGCCTGATACAGAAAAGAGAGAGAGAGAGATCAGTGTAGTTAAGACAGAACCTTTAACAGGTTATTTAAAAATGAGGGCAGTCTGCACAGCCACAGTACAGAGTCTCTAGCACTGTGAGATCTAAAGTAGTCTGACAGCAAAGAGTCTTCTTTTGGGCAAGGGCACTGAGCAAGGGTTCTCAAATGCTTTACAGCAGATATTTGCACCAACAGTGATGGCAGCATGACTCTAGGTGCTGGCATTAGCAGGAGCTCCTCACTCGTGATGCACATCAGTGACACACGTGGAAAATCCCCAGGCCAGCCTGCCTTCTGTTCAACCCTGATTTCCAGTGACTAAGGGAAAAACTGACCCTGGCCTGTGCAGGGGCAGAGGCTCAGGTCCATGGCACCAAACCAAGGCAACCAGCAAAAAGGGCCATGGGCAGGCATCAGCACAGCCCTGCCCCACCTGCAGCTGTAAGGAGCTGAGCAAGTTCTTGTACAGGACAGCTGAAGACTGTATAATAAAATAAAATAAAGTCAAATAAATAAATACATTTACTGTACAGTAATTGCCTGGAAAGTCCTAGTTATTTCTGGACTCCCTAAGGAAAAAAGCTCAGGAAGCATAAACACAGAATTCTAAAGTGATTATCTTACAGTGTATCTTTGAATAAAGTGATAGACATGGTAAACTTCTGCCAAATGCTGGAAGTGATGAAACTTCTGCAACATTTCAGTCTGCTGTCCTTCGTTCTCTGCGGGAGGCAAAGGCAGTGTGTCAGTGTCAAAGAGCAGACTACGAGACTCAGCTGGAAGAAAACAACCTGGGATGATTTTAGCACCAGCACTGCCAGAGGAGGGATGTACCAGGTCAAGCATGCCCCATCTACCCATGCAAATCCAATGCTGCAAGAGCTGCTGTTCTTCTGAGCAAACTTCTGGCCTGAAACAAGCCCAGCACAGCACAGAGCAGCTGAGGCAATGCTTTAACACAGCCAGAGGCTACAGCTGAGCTACGGGTAGAAAGCAGCAGGTGTGCATCATCCCTGGAAAGCTCTTCCAAAATGCCAGAGTTCACAAATACAATTAGCTTTGAAAACTTTCACAAACACCAAATTACACCACTAAGCTGTTTGGGAAAATGTGCCTCTCAAACATCTGAGGGGATCAGCTGAACTAAACCAAAGGTATTTAGAGCACCAGGAAAAGGCAGCATTCCCAACCTTCTGTGTTCATTATCACTGAACTACACCTATTAGCTACTAACACCTCTCTCCCAGTGACAGACATTTGGGAGACAAGATGACAGCTAGCAAACAATCCGTTTTACCTGCTGGCAGAAATAATTAGTAACCTCCCTAACCTGTGTTCAAACACTTGAGGTAATTTACTCTCCAACATGTTCTATTTCCTAGCACATTAAGCCTCCAGGCAATGGGTGTGGCGGGAAGTTGCAGGAGGATACACAGTCCCACGAGGCACGGTTTTCATCCCAGCCAGACTTCAGAAGGAGCCTTATGCCTGCTGATGTCGCTGGTTTGTTTATTTGTTTTAAATTAGCACATGGGAAAAACAGGGGACTACAAAAATAGCACAAGCCCGAGATGTGCACAGCATTCAAAAACCCAAACCAGCAGCAGCCAAGCAGCTGCAGCAGTGCCCTCACAATGCAGGAGCTGTTTGTGTACGTGCACAATGAGGTGACAAACACACGCTTCCTTGGGTGACTCACCTTGGGCTATGTCTAAGCACTGCATGGAAAGCATCCAGTAGTAATAGGCTGCGTCGCTGAACCGGCTCTCCAGCACGGCGTTGTGGGTGAGCTGCTCCAGCACCCGCACGGCCTCCCTCTGCCTGCCTGCCTTGTGGAACGCTGCACCCAAAGCAAACAGCTTACAGCTCATCGCACCGATTAACGGCAATTAACGCTCCTGGATGAGAGCAGGCCATCAGCCCCTATCAAACACTCTGCCCGGGGCACGATAAAAGGGATTATACACTGCTATTTTCCTCTTGACAGTGACACTAATGGAGCATGAGAAGAATCTGTAGGTATTTTGAAGCTTTTACACTGTCTCAGCAACTCTTGAGCTCAAGGAGTATGTGTAATACTGATTGCTGGGATTTATTTAAATAGAGAGAAGATGCTGTGATGATTAGATCTCTGTACAAACAACAGTGTTCTCCATACACTGCAAATCACAACTTCACTCAAAATCAAAACTACAATAAATTGTTTGAAGCCAGTGCTCTGGTGTGTATGAATACTTCAAAAGTATTATGCTGAGTACAGCTCTTGACTAGATCCATCACAGTTTCCTATAAAGTAAGTAGATTTCCAGTCACTTTAAAACCAGTATGAAAACATGGGTTACATCTGGTTTTGAATACCACTGACGAGAAACTGGCCAGGGCAGAGTCTGCATATTCTGTAGTGGAGAACTATGGAGTAAATATGGAGTGAGCAGTGATCTGTCAGTGACATTCTCACCTTTCTGGGCTTCTTCAAATCGATCACTCTCTGCCAGCCACTGAGCATAGGGAACATAGACTTCATCTTTGAATTCAGGATGCTTTTCACACAAAGCAAATGCCTGACATAAATAAAAAAAACCTCAGAATATTGCATGGTCTAAACAGTTAAAGGGTTTAAAATATTCCATGGGATCAATCCTTCAGCTCTAAGAAAATTCACAGTGAAACATATAGAGAGTGTAATCCATATTTTCTCCAGTATGAAACTTATGTGTTTTAAAATAAAAAGCAATCAACAACAAAAGAAAAGAAGCTTAGTGTAATAACAGCCTGACTATTGAAACAGAAAGACTTGAAAGTGATTATCTGGGAAATTTAGTAGATTTCCCAGCAAGAGACAAAAAATATTTGTATTTCAACTGAATACATTTGCTAAGGAAATTGAAGTAACACTATAAACGCAGTTTAGATTCACTTTCAGAAAACCACACCACCACCAAACACATGCTGGCATACACAATTAACTGCAATACTCTGAATCCTTCTGCAGAAGTCTCCCTCACTACAGTGCTGGGGCAGCCAGACATTTGCCTCCCTTTTTAGCTGCAACCTGTGACAACGAGAGCAGTGGTTTCCAGAACAGAAATCAAGGGCACACTTACTTCCTCCCAGCGATGAGTCTCCACGTGGAGCTGGACCAATGCTTTCAGGTCACCAACCTTCATGTAGGTTTCTGCAGCATAGCCAGGGTTATCAAGTTGCTTAAAATAGAAGGCACATTTGGCCAAAGGCTCACGCTCAGCTTTATCCAGTTTTCGAGCAATTTCGATTAACCTAGGCTCAGCAGAAAGAAGCCAGATGTTTCAGATTCTGCCTTGGTGCTTTGCCTTTTAATCATTGTCATAACTTCACCTTTAATCAGTTAGCATTTAATAAACATCCTAATAGTACTACCATGCAACACTTTAAACCGTTTCAGTGAATATTCCAAATAGCTTTTTCCTTTTGCAAGCTCAAAGCCCTTCCTCCCCTCTTTGCTCACACACTCAGCTCTGTATCCCAGACCCTGCAGAGCTGTGCAGAGGGAAGGAGGGAACACGTCCTGCAGGACTCAGGGCACAGGACACACTTCCAAAACTGACCTGAGCAATAAATATCACCCTGTGCCACACAGCAAAACAGAGGCAAGGCCAGCCTGAGGGGCCTGGCCAAGGCCTTAAGGCAGCTCAAGTGACCCAAAGTGCCACCTAACTTGATGAGAAACGGCCAGTGACAGGAGTGGCTACAGAACTGCTACGGACTCTGTGCCCCAGGTGACTTCTCTGCCCTCTACATGATTATCCTAAACAGCTGAGAACATTAGCAAGGGGCTCCTGTACAATTACTGCTGTGATAGCATTTGTATTTGTAACATATTTATGGCCCTACCCTCTAAACATACGCAACTTTTAAAATATTTTTAATCACAGATGTGTTTCAGATACTCAATCTGATATAAAGGCAGATACCAAATACATGCGGTCTTATTTTAGAATTACATAAAATTCATAATATCTCATTATATATTAATAATATACATTAATAGTTATATATAATAATATGTAATAATTAATATCTATATAGTATTATATATATAAAATACATCATGTCTGAGGTGACAGAAAACCTACATATCCACCCAGCCGTGGTCCCCGCTGATTTCGATGGCCTTCATGTGCTCTCCAGCAGAGAGGTACATCTCCACTGCTGCCCTGGGTTCATTGATATCCTTGGCCCAGTCTGCTTGTTTTTTTATCAGCATCTTTGTGTCTTTGGGATCTCCAGATCCCAAAAATTCCTGCAACAGTGCAATTCAAAAGTGTGCATTACCTTGTGGTCACAAGTGTCATTACAGTCTAAACTCTAAAATAGATAAAGGCTTTTATAATGAACATCATGATGTCTCCCAAGGACAGGAATACTCCAAGGAGAGCAGCAGGGACTGAGCCAGCCTTCAGCAGCTCATCATCAAGGCCCCGTGGAGGAATGGGAGGAAACAATGGCAAGTCTCCCATTTAGACAGTTTTCAATTAAAAAAACAAAGCAGGAGATTGTGGCCAGGCCCAGAGAAGGACAGTGCAGGTGCCTCAGAGGCAACACTGATGTCCCCTCCTGCTCTCTGCTAACCCTGGATCTGTGGATATGAGCTATGATTTCTGCAAGTTTGTCACAAACAGGCCTTCCCAAAACAAAATGGTACTAATCTAAAAACTCTGCTAGATCAATTCCAAGTTTCAGGTTTTCTCCTGCAAGCGAAGCAGGTGTGGCTTCATTCTCAAAGATAACCCAGTCCCAGCCCACGTTCAGTTCACAACAGCACATCCACTTAACCACATGCTGGCATCAGGATGCCCCAGCACAAATCAACTGAAGGCTGAAACAATTATCAAGTGTCTTTGCAGCAAACAAGGTATGGTAAAAAATATATCCATGAAGTTCTTTTATAAGGACAGAACCACAGCTGTTCAAAAGTGAGAGTGCTCTGAAGCACTGCTTGGACCTGTGGAAGGAATGCAAGCACCAAGCCTGGACCTTGTGTTGACAACCATTTTGGAAATATTTCTAATAGTTAGTTCAGCATCTTCTGCCAATACTAAAGCTCCGGCACCATATGGTTCACATCTGTTGACATCATGTGCCAGGAAAAAAATATAAAACCCCCCTTCAACACCAGAAGATCGATTAAGGGCAATTTTGTCTGTTAACAGAACAGGCTACTGCCCATTAAACAGCTTCTATCAAAAGAAAAATCAGAGCAGAGGCGAAATGACAGGTGGGAAAAGAGTGGAAAACTGGCATCCTCTGTGTTTCTGACAAATTCTGATTGAGGTTTAAAAAACCAAAACCAAAGCAATAAATGGGCAAAAATGTCTACAGGGAGCACCCCCAGACCAGATCTGCTTCACCACTGCAATTCAGCAGCTCCCTGCTGCAGCCAGCACTGCACCCCACCTGTGCAGCTCTAACTGAGCCCAGGCTGCCTGCTGCAGCACAGCCCTGCAGCACAGCCCTGCAGCACAGCCCTGGCCAGGAGCAGCCACACATCCACCCCAACAGCCTCTGGGGGAAACTGCACTCAAGGGTCAAGTCAAACAATCTCTTTGCCACGACTTGTTTTCCAGCCTAGGTCACTAAAACAAGCCCAAAATCAAAAGCTAAGCTCAGCTTCTCACAGTATAAAGAGTTTTTTGTGAGTTGGCAGTAATTAGTGATCTGGGGCTGTGATAAAGAGCCTGTGACCAGATATCAAAGGACTCCCAACCTCTTCCCTCCAGTCTGGACCCATCCAGACCTCACCAAAGTCATGCACAAGAAAACAGGTTCTGTGGTTCTTTGAATAATTCCAGCATCATCAGTGAAAATAACACAACAAAAACACAGCCCTCCCCCATATATCTTTCCTTGGACAAATAACTGGCAAACCAGGGGGTTTACATGTTCTCCATGTGTGCACTCCCTGCACAAGAAGCTGCCTTAGGAATTACCTTGAATTTCTCTGCATGGAGTCACTCTGAAGCACAGGAAACATGAGACCTCTTGCTCTCTACTGGTTAAATTTAGACATGACTGCAGCCAAGAATTAGGAGATTCTTACAAAGACTTATGGGAACATTTTCCTGTATGAATTACATTTATGTTCAAGAGGAGCCAAAACACTGAAGCTAACAAAGACTCATCCGCCAAAAATAGCGGAAGTCGGGCTTACATCAGCAAAGCCCCCAAATGTTTCTGTTGAGCTCTTGGAAGAAAAAGATCTCTCTGCAGCATGGCTTGGGGAATCTCTGCTAAAGAGTTTCTGTGCATGTCATGGTGAATTCTTTGTCCTGGACTGGGCAGCATAGGGCTCTGGTGAGTGATGAATGAGACTAAACAGCACATGTGTTCTCAGGGATTTTGATAAGAAAACACCACAGAAGACTTAAAAGCCAAGTAATGCTTCTTGTCACTATATAAAAACATCACTTTTTAGAATTATATTCAATTTATTCCTACATGGAAACAGAGTTTTATAAAAGGCCAAGACATTGCATCTTTGGAAGAAATTCTGTAGTAAATAAAAATATTCTACATTAGCATATTATATAGTTTTTAAAATGCATCAATATAGAACTGACTTACTCCAACCCATAAATATATTTTTATTATAACATGGATGCTACCTTGTCATCTTTGAAGGACAAACAAATACAAAGGGACTCTCAAATGAGATAATAGAGAAAAAGGAGTCATAAAACCAAAATTTTTAGTTTTGAAAGAAGGAAAATGATTACGGATAATACTATGTAATCACAAGAGTCATTGGTGGGTCACCAAAAGAATTCCCTGAAAAGCCCTGAATTACCCCCAGGCCAGAGACACTTTTCCCCTTATAAGCCAAATCACCTCCAAACAAATACCTGAGAAAATAAAATTGGAATTCAAAGCCCACACCTCTTCCAGACCTTTTGCAGGATGACACTTTGGAAGCAGCTACATCAATATTTGTGCCTCCCCTGTGCAGGTGCCCGCCCTACCTTGGCGTGGTCGAACATGCGCAGGTCCGAGTACATCTCCAGGGCCAGCTGCTCGTGGCCACTCCTCTTGTACAGCTTTGCTGCCTCGTGGAACTTCCCCTGGTAGGCAAAAACATCTGCCAGGAACAGGTCGTTGTTGTTCTCCCCGTGCTTTTTCCGGTCCTTTTTGGGAAGAAAAAAACAACTGAAGAGAGATGCAGAAAATATTCTAGATGGTCAGGACCTAGGTGAGAAATAGCCTTTGAGGAATTGTATCTTCAGGCTTGGATTTTAACTGCTAATAATTAAAACCTGTAACAGGATAGGGTAATTATGCCTCTCCTGCATTTCTGGTAAGTTTATAATCAAAGGATTAAATCTCTTATTAATTAAAATTATGAAAAGCAAAATTAAATGTCACTGTACTAACCAAAGTGATGAAAAGTCACTTCTCTTGATTTCACACAGGAAAATTAACACATGCTATCATTATGCCAGTCTATTTTAAAAAAGGCACCTGATGGGCTCCTTGTTTTCTCCCTACAATCTCACCAGCATACAATTTGGCTACATTAACAATATGTGCAGGTGGGAAGACAAACAGGAGGGTAACTGCCAGCAATCAGTAGATTCAGAAAGTAGGCTAGCCTGCCTCTGAATCCAAACCAGTGACACCTCCACTGTCCCCACATGCAAGAGCTCATGGATTTGGGTCAGCACCAGTCACTTCCAGAGCACTTGTACATGCTCTCCTGGTAACCAGAACAGGTTGCTCTGACTGCCTGGGAAGGGATCATGAGGACAGCATTAGTGCAGAGCCATGCAGAAACCCTCCATGTGTGTGCAGAGCCATGCAGAAACCCTCCATGTGTGTGTAGATCCATGCAAAAACCCTCCATGTGTGTGCAAACCATGGAGAAACCCTCCATGTGTGTGCAGGGCCATGCAGAAACCCTGCATGTGTGTGCAAACCATGGAGAAACCCTCCATGTGTGTGTAGATCCATGCAGAAACCCTCCATGTGTGTGCAGAGCCATGGAGAGACCCTTCAAAAATCAAACTGCAGCAGGACCCTCACTGTGAGGACCCAGGACAGGTTTGCACACGTGTGTGTGTGTGTTTCCATGTGTGTGCCTTATCCTGTGTACTGGACACACACCACTACCCTGCCTGGGATAAAATAATTGCTGCAGTTAGCCCACATCATATGGAAACACAGAGCTGTGAGCTGAATTTAAAGAAAACTGCATGCAAGGGGAAAAGCATTCCAGGAGCACCCAGATTCAACCTCTGCTGCCAAAGGGGCTCAGCCATCACTCCCTGGTCACACCTACTGATGGGCTGACACTGAGCTGGTGTTCAAAGTCCCCCAGGAAAACTTGGTCAAATGAACAATCAGAGGACTTGTTACACACTTTTTTGAAGACTCCACAGAATCTTGCCAGATAGGCATAGGCAACTAGGTTTCTTTGTCATCAATTAGGAAAGGAAAAGTGTCATTAGTGAGAGAAAACCATGGCATTAATGGAATATGTGTATTTAGTTACACCCTACAAGCCCTAAAAGGAATCCAATCCACTGCAGGCTAGAGTAAGTGGGGATGCAGAACTCACTGCAGAAGGAGCATTTTCAGGATGTGTGAAAAGTAAGTTTATGCCTATTTTTAGGGGGATTCTTTCTTATTAAACAGAATATGACATGATACATCCAGAATATCCTCAATAAATGCAGATCTGGAGAAGCATATGGTTACTCCTGGTGAGAGAACGCTCTCACCTATCTATGCCCTTGGAAAGAAAAAAAAAAGAAAACCAACAGAAAAAGGGGCTCTTAATGCAGACCTTTGTCCTGTGTTAGAAAAAGTTCACTGCAACCAGCTGGCATTTTGACAGCAGCAGGACAGCTCTGCAGACATGAAGACAGGGAGGGTATCTTTTAAGAGGTGTAAATGTAATTAACACAAGGAAGAGGAATTCCCTTTATGCCATCTCCAAGCAGATCTTTAAGTATTATCTTGCCATCTCTGCAGAAGGACAAAGGTGATGAGTGTATTTTCAAGTGCTCATGACAGACAGTTATTGTTGAGTGAAATTATATCAAGAAGTGTGAAAAGAATGGGAAGGAGTGATGAGAGCACGCTATAGAAGTATGGAATCCCAAATTCTATTTCCTGTTGTCACAGACTTGTCATGAGACCCTGAGTTTGTCATTTTATTTCTCTGGGCCTGCTTCTATCTCTGCAAGGAGGAGATAATAGTAATTACCTACCTCCAGGGGGTAGGGAAAGGCTTAATGAACTCATGTTTATGAAGCATTCTGTACTAAGCTCTGTCAGCACAGTAGTATTCTACCAATTATTAATTGAATTTTGAATGTTTTTCCAGTTCTCCTGAAGATAGTTTCAGAAGTTCTCATCCAACACCCACATGCTGGTCCATGAAGTTCCAGTCCTATGGTTAGAACTTGAGCCACCTCTACTCATCAGGATTTTTCACTTCAAATCTCCAACAGTCAGAAGCACTATCCAAACAAAAGTCCTTCCAAAAAGAGAAAGCACTGATTTTGGCACAGTAGTAAGTTTAAGAAAACACACCTTCTTGAACACTGGCTTACCTCTATGCTGCAGATGAGTTCTAAATATCGAAGGTCTCGTACCCTGGTAAATGCCTATTGAAAATAATTAAAAAAAAAAAAAAAGAGTAAAAGGCATTAACTTGAAATCACAGAAAAACCCAAATATTATTCTGCATGAACCAAGTTGTCTTCACGCAAAAAAGACAGGCAGAAGTCTGCTGGGTTTGGGTTTGTGTAGTCCCACACCCGAGGGGCTCTGAGTGTGACAGGAAAGGACACAAAGGAGCCAAACCTGCCCGGCCCTGACAGAGCAGCACTGCAGGGAGAGGGAGCTGTGCCTCTCAGTCCCCCAAAAATACAAAGTGTCAATTAAAATATCACAGGCTTTTATTCTGGCTATTTTATAGCTTCCCCATTTTGATGCGAGGTGTGACACAGACAAGGAAATTTCAGGAAACTGTTACAAGGAATAACTGATCCTATTGTCAGAGCCTGCTGCGTATGCTCCTGGTTTTAAACCATTCTGAAAATCCAGCATGAAAGGAGCTCAGAGAGAGGAAAGGAAGTAAGAAGACGATAAGATAAAAGCGTAAGACAGTGTAATATCTTTGCAAATGGAGACAAATGTGCAACCCAAAGTCTCAAGTGGCAAAGTCACGTGCAAGTTGCAGCAGCTCAGCACTTATTCCTGACATGCATCACAAAACAGAAATTTAACTCTTTGGGCTGCACATTCAAGACTTCCAACCAAACTAATACTTAAGAGGGCATAGAATATTCTGCTTACATCGGATTGGACTAGGAACTATCAGAGCCTTTAATGTCAAGAAGCTGCTTTTGTTTGAATTAATCCGCTCTAATTCTAAGAGGGCACTACTTTAAGATTCCAAGGAGGCACTGAAAACTTCCTTTTTAAAGTATCTATTTGCATAAAGCCATCCATGAAGCTGGAATTATTCTGATGCCTCCACTTAATGAAAAAAAAAAATAATAAGAAGAAAAATAAAGCATTTAATTTCCTTTTTTTTTTTTAAAAAAATCTGTTATTAAAATATGCCTATCATTACAGACCATTCTCAGTGTATTTTTAGAATATTTTGTCTTTCATACAATATTCATGACATTGAACTCAGTTTGCTCTCTCTTACTTGAGAAGAAGTGGTGAAAGAAAATAGGGAAGTATTTTATGCCAGGGAAAACTCAGTTCTTCAACCTACTGCCCACTCACAGCCCACTCCCCAAAGCAAGGCACACCTCACAGAAAGGACTGAAATGACACCATCCCATCTCCACTGCCTCCACGTCTAACCCTCATGGGCAGATAACAAAGAACAGGCAATCCTCACATTCGTACCAAGGCTATATTAAATATTTAGGGGGGAAAAGGGCAGTGTAGCACTAAGGAAGGTGGGGGCAGAGGCAGGTGAGCATCCTCTGCTGCCACCCGGTGGGCACTGCTGCACGGCTCCAGCCCTGCTCCCCCAAATCCATGGGCACTCCAGCTGAAACCATTTTGTTTCTATCCAACGCTTTGAGTTGGAACATGGCATTCATCTGGAGAGATACATTCGACTGCAGTTCTAAACCTCGTCTCAAAATCCTGAGTTTGTAACAAATGACTGGTGTGTTTGTGGAATTAGACACACTAAAAGCAAGCACACCACTTGCATTCCATTCACAAGACATGCATTACACACATACACACACACACATAAATATCAAACCCAAGCTTTCTGCTAAATGACTAAATAAATGCTTTACCTTTTTAGCAGTTTCAAACTCCAGCCCTTCCAAGGCCTCCATGGCCAGCTCTCTCCAGTCAGCATCAGTCACTCCTAAACATGCAATTTGATAGGCTTCTTTAAACATTTTCCGTTCCAGATATTGATACATGGGTGCAGACTGAGGATTGTCAGAGAGAAAAACGTATCAGAAAGCACAATACTGAGATATATTAGTGAAATTCTCTACATATATTGGGAAAAAATATATTCTAATTATAACCGTTACAAGCTGCCCAGAGAATAAACATCTCAGTTATGTACACAGACAGAACAACATTCTGGGGTGATCATTATCCTATTGGATAATCTGACTTCCACTGCATCTCATGACACAGAAAACAACATTTTATGGAAGGCAATCCTTAAATTTTGAATATAAAGACCACACAGGTTCTACTCACTCAGACTAAAATATTCCATTTAAATATTGCCTAAAGACATCTAGATGAAGCAACAATAAAACAGTATTTGATGTATTCAAGAAAAATGAAATTACAATGGGGAAAAGCCGTATAGAGAGAACACAGTGAAAATCCTGCAGGAGGTAAGGCCTGCACTACACTAGATTATGTGCATTTGCAAGTAGAAAGGGAGAATCAGAAACAACAATTACCAACAGCAAAAAGGAAGTTAGCTTAATTAATGCTAAAGAAACAAAAATAAAATAGATCACACAATGTAACTTAACAAGGAAGGAAGTGTGAAGTGCAATCATTTTAGTAATGAAATACAAGTAAATCTCAGAAAAGCTTCTTCACTTGTTAAACATTCATGTTTATGAGATATAAAGCAACACTTAATGAGATTAAAGGATTACCTGCGGAACTTCAACTGCTGACATGGAGAAAACATGAAGGCAGAAGATCTTGGAGCCATTGTAACCCACAACAAAGCCTTGCAGTTTTTGCTGGTGGACAGGGAAGTTGCTAGCTTTGATATTGAGGTAACCCCCTCCAGAAAAGCAAAGCATATCCTCACACTGGGTATTCCAGGCCACGCTATTAGCATTGGGTTCCTAATGAGCAGAACATCTCAGGATTACAACTGATGCAATCACATCTTTGCTGAGAAACATGACTCCTTCAGCTTGAGTGTTTGACCCACCACAGCCTGGCGTGTACACACACACACTGATTAGTCAAGTTTGCAATATCCTAAAGCTTAGAATATTCCTAAACAGATTCATAGGGACTTATTTTACATTTTAATACTCAGCTATAATTGTCTTGCTTTTTATGTATACTTACTAGTGATCTCTACAATCAATCTGTAGAACATAATACCAAATTCCACAATAATATACTGCTAGTTAGCACATTTAATTGATCATTTCTCAGTCCATTACACAAAGGAAGTTGCAGACCCTATCTTTGCAGCACTCCATCCTTGCTACCCAGTGTGTTCTGAAAACATTTAATCAACATTAATAAGTGACTGCTAAACTGCCAGTGAAGAGAGCATTATCATGATTCCTTTTATAGCCTATGAATACCCAACGAACAAAGATGTTTAGGCTTTAATTCTGTTCATACTAATGATAAAACTAAAATGCTCATTAACTGTAATGCTTCAGAGGGAAACAGGGCAGAGTTCTAAATTAAACTGAAAAGGTCACATGTCTAAGAGCTCTTTATTCAGCTGTTGCTCACATAGATTTCCTGTCTTCTCATTCCTACTCCACCATCTCTGAGAGGGTGGCTTTGATAAACAGAACACAGTTAAATTCTACAAGATGTGATTAATAGCTTAAATGAGTTACAAGAATTTCTGCACATCAACACTTTTGGGGTGTGTGTCAAAACACTTTGTGCCCCGCTCTGAAGAGCGAATTGTCACCTGGAAGAGCAGCTCCTTGGTGTGGATGTCGTAGACCAGGCAGGTGTCGTTCTCGTCCACCACGGCCAGCTTGCTGCGCGACGCGCTCATGTCCAGGCAGCGCACGGCCGTCGCCTGCTTCAGCAGCACGATGGCCAGGCCATTGTCCACGAAGATCTTCAGGATCTAGGCACAGACAGAGGCACTCCACACAGCCCTGTCCCTACAGCTGCAGACTGCACAGGGGGAACACTGTGCTGGCTGAAGTGTGGAGCTTTTCCAGAGAAACACTGCAGTAAAACTAGGGAATGTTTCCAGTCTGCGGCCTCCTGAGCAGACTGGCTGCCACAACACGCTCTAGGTCACAAGCTACACAGACAAATCAGATGGCATGCATCCTGGATTCTCCACTAGTTACACAATTTCATTAATACAGAATATGTAACACACAGAAGACACACAGCATCTCAATCTCCCTGCTGTCAGTACCTCTGGGCTCCAGTTGGACACTTCCAGCTGCACCAGGCACATGAAACACAGCACCCACACCTGGAGACAGCCACACCCTCACAAGTGCTCATCAGGAGATGAGCACACACCCCCAACCCCCACTAGAGGCAAACCTGCTCTCTGCACTGAGAACTCCACTTTGATACTAACAACTCACAGACTTCTAGACACAGTTAAACATATTTGTATTAATTTTACTGTCAGAGAATGTGAAAGACAGAAGTAATTAATTTTTAATCCCAAAATGAGACTGTCAAATAAAATTCTAGGTTGTAAAAGAGCCTGCTGCTCCTAAGGTGTCCCTCTAAGAAAACAGAACATACTCTATTTGCAGTGAAAGACATGATGTATTACCTGACCATTCTTCAGACCAACTAAGAGGCCTTCTCTTCCTGGAGGGCCTCCAATTACTTTAATGTAACGAATAAGAGATTCCATCAGCCATTCTCGTTCTTTAACACCACTAAATGAGAGGCACTGCAATCTCTTCTCCTAAGGACAAATTAAGATATAAAACACAGTCTGGAGGTGAAAACAAAATCTGTGTCTGATGTGTGATGTTCATACTTAGACTAGCAGGTGTGTCTATTTTACATTTAAAAATCGTAACGTCAAATACTCAATTTAATGGGTGAATTCTTTAAGATTTTCCAATCCTATGAGCAAACAAAAACAAACACCTCCAATCTTTTTCTAGTAGCTCTCTCCCACCCAGAAGTACTTCTGGATTCTGTGCTAATTTATCAAATTCACTCTAGAGCCTGCCTTACTGAACCAGAGTCACCTGGGCCACAGCTGAGCACTGCAGGGCACAGCAGGACTGCGTGGGCAAGTGCTGCAGCAGCTCCCACAGCACAGATGTCCTGCCAGCCAAGAACACTGAACACACCCCAGGACTACTCTAGCTTTTAAGGCACATACCTGGCATAAAATAATGTGATCTGAACACACCACCAGCAAGTTACATTCAAATTTCTTTATGATCTTTTCCTTCACCCGATAGTACATATCTGCAGAGTCATCCGAGTACAACTCGTAAATCAGGATTTTCTCTGGCATCTGGATGGCTAATCTGTTTTTGTAGATTGCAATTTTCTTCACAAGCTCTCTGCCTTTTATCCTAACTAGAAAGAAAAAACACCAAAATGATGAAGTATGAGCTGACACAAAAATAACATACAGAAATCAGAGAACTAATACACTAAATTTCAATCTCCCTAGAGCACCTCTAAAATTCAAAATGTGATCCTGCTCAGATATGTTTGCTGCTCTGCATCTACATAATCTACTATCCCTGTCACAGTTTACCACCCTCTACGAACAGCACATTCTGGAGCAGTACTTCGAATCCTTGCCATAAAAAGCCAGCAGAAATGAAGAAACAAAATAAGCACAAACGTTTGAGGTCACAAATAAGGGGAAAAAAAGCTAAATACAACACGTAGTATTTTATCTAATTTTCAGATATGAAATCCTTATTTTAAGAGCCCCTGTCTCTCCCAGTCTCTCTGCAATCCCCACAGCTTTCATTAAACTTGTCAGTGCTGAACTGCACATCCCAAGTCTGCACTCTCCTCGTGCAAAGTGTGTTCCACAGTTTGAGTGCCCAAGTGACAACAGCCTGGCAGGTACAAGCAGTGTATATTCCAAGTGCCCTGATGGATATTCATTAAAACAAGCTGCATGAAGCTCTGGCCTGCCTGCCAGTGAGGAGTTACCTTTTTGCTCTGTGATGAGGTGCTGCACAATAACATCGGTCATGCTGTCCCTGTAGGCGTAGCGATCTTTGTAGAGGCCATGGACAGTGCTGAAAATCAGCTGGTAGAAGGAGATTGTCCCATCCTGACACCCCACTGCCTGAACACAGGAAAGGAATAATTTCAGTTAATAGGTACAGAGATGAGAATTGGCAGAATGTGTGGTGTTTATGTGAACACCATGTCCCTTCTCCTGCATAATGAACAGACACACACCAGTCAGAGCTGACTTATATTTAACCACAGCACAGGTGCAGTGCAGAATGTGGACTGATCCTACCATGGACACCACCATGCTGGGTGGGAGCCTTGGGTTTGTTTGGTTGGCTTTTTGGTTAGATTATTTGTGGAGGGGGTGTGTTTGTTCGTTCATTTTTAAATTTGGTTTAGTTCCCTTCCCACTTGTACAGGACTCAGAGTGCAGCTTTTTGGGCTGACAGCTGCCCTGTAGGCATTTTCTTCCCATCATAGAATGAGATTTGGTCAACTCCAGAAGTTATTAGCTGATATTTTTAAATATTTTTCCCTCCTCTTTTTTAATCAAAGAGAGAAGGGGTTATGGTCCTTACATCCTTCTTACATCTCAGGTTTTACTTTTGTGGGGTATTTGTAATTCCAGGGGCAGTTCTGGGATCTCCCTAGACACTGCTGAGGTTCTACTGCCTCAGTAGGAATGTCCAAGGAACTAAGCTGAAAATGTATGATCTTACTTTAAGTAACAAATTCCCCGTGAAAATGTTAGAAAAACTAACATATCCCTACTCACCACATAGTTGGAGTCTGGTTTAACTTTGCAGGTCCACACCCAGCTGCTCTGCTCTCCCACAGTGCCCAGGCGTACTCCATCCCTTGTGAAGAGAGAAACCTGCCTGTCTGAGCCTCCCAGCAAGAGATACTCTCCTTTGGTAAAGTAGCTGATGCAGCATGGGTCAAAATTGAGCACTCTGTCCTTCCCAATCTACAAGGGAAAATAAAACAAAAAAACCCAATCAAAAACATTAACAAAAGGATTGTTTCATCTTTCCTGAAGGCAACAAGCGATACCATTCATCTCCTACATTCCAGAACCACTGGCTATATTAAGATTCCCAAAGGCAGTCCTAAATTACATCCAAGAATCTCACCAGTCCCAAATCATTCTGCTCAGAAGGCAGTAACTCACAAAACCCCTTTAACCAGATGAAAAACTCACAAAGAAGTTCTCTACAAACCAGTGAACCATGTCACAGAAGTCAGCAGTGCTGTAAGGGCTTTAATGGAAGAACTGCAAGACAGCAGCTGAGCTGCTATGTGAGAAACAAGAGCTGATGGAGTAATGGATGGTTAAAAAAAAAAGTAGACTCAAAAAAGGCTGGGAAAACAAAAGACATTTAACGTAACTAATAAAGCAGCAGTATACAAATATTTTGACTGTGGGACACAGAACCAAAAATACCCTGTGACTTTTGAATAAACTCTCCAAGACATACCTGCTTGCCACTCAGGTGGTAAAAGGAAAGCTTCTGACCCCAGTCTGCCACAGCTAAAATGTCATTGCGTTCATCTCTGCCAAAAAAAAAAAAAAAGAAAAAGAAAGCAAAAAATAGTAATTCTACAGCAATATATTAACAAATTTCTTAGAGCAACAGAACCAAGTACCAGAATAGCAGAATTCACTTCATGTTACTCTTTAAAAGTCACAAACTGAGAGGACAGCAATTTGTCATTTAAACCTGTGGAGAACAGCTTGGGGACACAAATCAAAACCAGTCTCCTCTACAGGAATAACTCAAAGCTCGAGGGGGGTTGGGCTCTGCTCCCAGGGAACAGGGACACAACAAGAGGAAACGGCCTCAAGCTGTAGCAGGGAAGGTTTAGGTTGGGTGCTGGGAAAGTTTCATCCCCAAAAGGGCTGTGCAGCCCTGGCACAGCTGGCCAGGGCAGGCTGAGTCCCCATCCCTGGAGGGTTTAAAGCCGTGTGGATGTGGCACTTGGGGACAGGGGTCAGTGGTGGCCTTGGCAGTGCTGGGGAAGGGCTGGACTTGATGTCTCAAAGGGCTTTTCCAATCTAAACAATCCCACGTCCTCAATCTAAAGGTAACTTGTTCCCAGGTTCTCCACTCAGCTGAAGACTGGCAGCAGAGCCAAAACCACAATATATCATCACTTAAAAAAAGTAACACACATGGCATTAACCTGTTCCAGGGATAAATATCAAGCCTTTCTACAGTCAATGAGCCAAGGATTCTATTCAGCATAAAAAAGGAAGGATGAAGTTATTTACCTGGACGGATTCCAACAAATTGACCATACTGGAGAGGAAGAGCCCCCTGGCCTCTCTATTTTCACTTTCTCATCACCATTTTTGTTCCTTATGCTGACAATGCCATTGAACATCCCCAAAGCAAGGTACTGGCCATCATTTGTCCAGCTGAGAAAACACACACAGACTGAAGAGCAAACTACTACAAACGAGCAGCAGGAAGGCAGGATGGTACATAGCACATTCACACAGGAATGGCAGGTAAAAGTGTATCTCTAAGAGGGAGTTCTGGCAGGTGGCTAGCAATGCTATGGTTTGTTTATGCATCTAAATCCCCATTTATAGCAACAGCACGCTCTACATCCAGAACATTTGATCATACACACAGAACTAAAATTACAAATTAGAGCTTGCAACATTCGTAACGTGCTAAGTCAGATACATTCTGGGGATGGCAGTCTGGGAGTAGACCAAAATGTTTTAAAAGCCACATTTAGAACATGATCAGACAGAACTGTCTGGTGTAGGCCAGAGGCGGGTAGGGTCTATTCTGGCCTCCTTTTCAGTCAGATGCACGACTTCAGTTAATGAACCCTTGCCTCAGGCTCCCCACAAAGGCAATACCTTCTCCAACTGAAAACACCAACAGTACAGGGAATGAACTACAAACAAAAATTGCAATTATTTTTCCTCTAACTTCATTTTGTTGCTGTTGCACAAGACAGATGAACAGGCAGACAGATAACCTAAGACACCTGCTCAAGACCAGAATATGTCTCTGATGCCTTTAGGATTTAGTTATAAATAGGACCAAGCATAACCCAACGCTTAAAAAGAAGGAAAGTCATTTTTTTAAAAGCTTCCATCTTACTTTAAATAGCTAGTATTGAAACTAACTTAAATGACACAGATAACCCTTAAAACCTACCTACAGCAAGTAATCTTGCAGCTTGTTTTATGTTTCGAGAC
The DNA here is from genome assembly GCA_025584955.1 of Alethe diademata. Classification (NCBI taxonomy): domain Eukaryota; kingdom Metazoa; phylum Chordata; class Aves; order Passeriformes; family Muscicapidae; genus Alethe; species Alethe diademata. Next base: position 332,163 of record JANRMJ010000020.1, read on the forward strand.
TGACTTCTGTTCTGGAGACCACAACCCTTGATGAGAGAAAACAAAAAGCCAATGACAAGTAAGAAAGTGCCAGTGTTCAGACTGGAAACTAATACTGTCAGAGAACTCAGCTGGGATTTTAGAGACATCAAAGTATTGTTCACTGCTAGAACAACATTTAAATACGTATTATTTATTATTAAATGGGAAAGAAATCCATCTAAATAACAGAGGGTTTCTCTGCAAAAAATTCCAGTTCCAGGGCAGCACATTTGAGCCTGTGACCCCTCACTACACTGTCCTTTTCCCAGTGAGTTTAAGTGATTTAAATCAGCATCCAATTCAGCCACTGAACGTTAGGTAGCTTTGTGTCCCACCTCTCCTGGAGTTACAGAGCTGTACCTATCTGTGGTTAGCTGAGCTGTAATGGAATTCACTGTCTCAGTGGAAAAGTTCAAGGGAGAAGGCATACCAAAATCCCCAGACGAGCAGGATGCCAGCTGATGAGTGAGAGGATTGTATGAAACACACTGGATAGAGTCATTATGCCTAGAATGAAGTTACAATCAGATTTCAATAAATCATTCTTAAGTGTCCCTTTTCTGACTTTCAGCAAGTGAGCTGAAAGCTTTAGCAGATGCCAAAATAATTGGATTGGTTTATAGTACATCAAATAAATCTGCTATCACTGTAAAGTAAATCAGTAATAAACCTTGTAAAAACTGTCTCCAAGTAGCAGGATTCACTGAATTTCATCAAGATTAAACCAACTGGGGTTTGTGAAATATAACTGAAGGTTGTATCCAAATCCTAAACCAAGTGTGCTTGTGCAAGCTCTGTGCAGTGACCACCTAACACAAACCAACTCCTGATAAATGTGCAGTCAAGAATCACACCATGAAGTTGTTGCTTCAGGGGGCTGACTGAAAACAGAACCAAATGATTGAAATATACCAAAAATGCCAAACTCATCTTTAATTTGATCTTTGAACCAGAATTATGGTTTATTTTAGAAGACTGTATTATTATATACATGTATATTAATATATATTAATATCATTACCACAATATTATATATGTATATATATATTATAATATTATGGCCATATTATGTTTGATTTTATTCTGACCTATTCTGAGTTTCCCTAGTTCTCTGTCAGCCCTCTAAATTCACATATTTCTCTGGATTCCACACCTCTTTTTATGCCTTTAATTGCTTTCCTGCCTCATTCAGATACTCCAGCTGTTCTTTACCTCCTCCCTCCCCATCACCCCTTTTCTTTGACCTTAGTGAACCTTCTCCCAAATCTAACAGCTTGTGCTCTTTAATTGCAGCAGTGCATATCAAAATTGGCTTTTGAGGCACAGAACTGAATGGCATCACTTACGTGTACTTCAGAATTCCTTCTAACTTTGAAGTCCAAATTATCACACTTTTATCAGCAGAGCCAGATGCGAAACGCTTGCCTAGGAATTAGAGATAATTTAAATCCCACACATACAAGAATCACTTTCACTCCAAATACTCAATCAAAGAGGGAGCAAGGAGTTCTTGAACTCGACAAGGCTCAAGTAATAAAGGGGCTGACACTGAGTGCCTGGATGTGCTGCTGCTTGCCCAGCCACATGGAGCTCCAGGGGCTGTAGTGCACCATTCCCATGGCCCTGCCACAACCAGTGCTGGCCAGCCCCAGGCTGGGGACTGATGGGAACAGGGAAACAAGCTAAACTGGTACACTGTCACAGGAACTGCCATCACCCAAACAGCAGCAGCTGCAGGAAGGCCCCCAAGCCCACAGAGTGAGTCCCACTGAACCAGAGTCCTGGACCATGAGGGAACTGGAAGCAGAGAGCAGTGAGCAGGAAACGTGTGAAGGATCAGGAGATCAGGAAGCTCTGGGATAGAGGAACTGCAGGAATAAAATTCAGAGGCAGATGAGTAGTAAAAACAGGAATCTCTGAGGTGAGCCTTCTCCTCATGCTACCCTTGAATATACATTTCACCAGTCCTAAAGCTAACACTGAGGCCAAAGGGAGGGGCAGTGCAACCCCAGCTCTTGGGTTCAGGGGTGATCTTAGCACCTGCACAGCAGCTCACACCCTCCTCTGGACAACAAACCCCAGCACCTGTTAAAGAACAAACCCCAGCACTTGTTAAAGAACAAACTCCAACACATGAGAAAGAACAAACCCCAACAACCCCACGCTGAGACTGGAACAATCCCCATTTCTCCATCTTCACTGGGCAATCACAAACAGGAGAGATGCACTTTACAGACCAGGCTAACAATGCTCCAAGGTGCTATTTACCATCTTTGGCATAAGCCACGCAGTACACAGTGTCTTTATGTCCTTTCAAAGGCTGAATCAGGGTTCCATCTGAAGTATCATACACCTGTTCAAATGGGGAGAAAAAAACCAAATATACAAACAACAGAACTTACACAAAAAAACCCTCCAGTGAATCACAGAGCCACATGAGGGTGGGAAGGCACTGTAAAGCTCATTCAGTTCATGCCCTTGCCCTGGAGCAGTGAGACCTTCCACTGGACCAGGCTGCTCCAAGCCCCACCCAACCTGGCCTAAAACACCTCCAGTGTGAGGGCTGGGATATAAAATGACTGAAGGCCAGCAGATTATGCACTTCCTTTTGTGTCTGCTTTTTGGATTTTGTATAGTTCACACAGAAAAAACATTTTCTACCACAGAAGCAGCTTTCTGTGACATGATACTTCTTAGAAAGAAACAAGTCAGTACCAGAAAATAACATGTACAAAGGACATTTTTCAAGAGTTTGTTTGGCATGCTGTTTTACATCTTACTGGCTTTTGATCTTTTATTTTTATATTTTACTCTTGCTGTTAAAACATCTCTACACATTTGATGCTTAAACATAATAAATTACTGCAACGGAGCATCAGTAAACACACGATTCTGTGAGCCCAAAAATAACACCTGCTGTCCTGAAGTGCTGAACTCCACCTCAACAATCCATCCACCATCCCTCCACCCCATCCATGCCTTCCTGCTGTCCCTACCCTGCCCCATCTGAAAGGAGCTGTGAGCAGCTGGTTCTGAGCTGCTCTTGCAGCAGCCCCAAGGACCACAAACAGCTTGAGGGGAGTGCTCCCACACCTTTCCTACCAGCACAGTGCCAGGACACGGGGTTCGTTCATGGATCTCCAACCCCGGCACGGCACAAGAGGACGAGATGACACAAATAACATAAATCTCATTACTTCTGGAAATAGAGCTTAAAACTTGGTAAGAAATATTAAAAAGCTTCAAAACACTTTAGAATTGGCCTGCATTAATATGTATGTTGCTGTGAGGCTGCACAGACAGAGATAAGGGGATTTCAGATAGGTTATATTCATAAGTTAATGTGAAAGAAATCCTGCTCGTAGAGCTGTAAAGGAGAGAGCACAGGAAGGTTTCCCTACCAGCAGCCTGTTTCCAGCAGCAATTATCAGCTGGGTCCCATCCGGCTTGAACGCGAGGTCGTAAATACTGAGGGAAACAAACAAGCCAGAGGCGCGTCAGGAGCCAGGAACGGATCCTCGCCGCTCAGATGTGCCCACGGCCAGCGCCGCACGGGCACGGCGAGCCGGGGGTGCTCGCCAGCAAACCCGAGCGGAGGGGCCGCGGCACCGAGAGACCCGCGGAACCCCCCCAGCGGCCCCGAGCAGCGCGGAGCGGGACGGGCCGGGACACGGGACGGGCCGGACAGCCGAACGGGCCGGGACACGGGACGGGCCGGGACACGGGACGGGCCGGACAGCCGAACGGGCCGGGACACGGGACGGGCCGGGACACGGGACGGGCCGGACAGCCGAACGGGCCGGGACACGGG
>JANRMJ010000020.1:342119-355675 GCA_025584955.1 Alethe diademata
AGGGAGCAGTGTCGTGGTGATGGTCAGTGAGCTCAGGGCACGCAGCTTCACAAGTGTGTTTTATTTTCTATACCACCCAGACAACAGCTGTCCTTCCACACAACACTATAAATACTATTCACATCACCCACTCTGTCAAAAGAGAAAAGAAAGCACAGAGCAGTTAGTGGCTAGAGCAGTGTGTCATGATGGCCTCATCCTCGAGTTGGCTGTTAGAACCTTAGTCTCTTAAGGCATTTTCTTTTGCACAAAGCAGAATTCGAGCACAGCAGCCTGTGGGCTGTGTGCTTGCACCCCTGGTTCCTGCCTGCCACCTCTGGCCCCCATGACTGACACTGACCACTGGTGCTCCTGCAGATGCCTGCTGCTGATGTGGGACCAGGACCAGTAGAGCCTTGTGGCTGGTGACACCAACACTGAGGTGCTCCAAGGGAGAGAGAAGCCACGTTAGTGCAAAGCAAAGCTTTAAGCAGGGTTTGTCACTGAAACAGTCAATAATCATCCCTCGGGGAAGAGGGCTGAGGTATTTTGCAGTCAAAACCATAAATATAAAAGCCAAGCAACAAAGCTTTGTATTTCCCAAATGCCAAGCTGAAGCCCCAGGAGGAGTGTTGGGGTGTCAGGTAACCCCCCTGCCGTGTGCAGCCTCTGCAGCTTGGCAGGTGCAAGTCTCCTTTCCCAAAGGCCTGTGGGATGAACCCATTCATAAAGACATGGCTTCCAGTTTGTAGCCATGTTTTTCAGTGAAAACACTATAAATACATTCTTGGGCAATTTAAGGTAGAAAGTGCATGTGCAGTGATTACAAAACCTTTGTACTGCAGTAAGGAGTATTTGAAGAAGTAGTTTCCATTGTTCATGGAACCACAACTGTGATTGCTTTGTACACCCCTTAAAACTTCCTAAAAAATGGGAATACTCATCTTCCAGCCCCTCCCCTACATGAGGTTGTATTCCCCTGATCCCAGGTCTCATTCCAAATCTCTGAGGTGTCTGATACAAGTGCAGCTGGATCAGGCCAGTCCTGTCCAGCTGTGACATTGCACACACCATCCCCAGTCTCTCCTGTGGCTGCCCAGGAACTTGGGTTTGGCTGTGGCAGGAGAGCAGCTCAGTGGCATTTGTTCCTCCCCACCCAGCTGCTGTCTGGCTGGGGCATCCCAAGGGCAGGAGGGTGGTGGGGAAAAACATCTTAGCTCATGTCCATTGACTCCAAGGTGGGGAGGGAAGCAGAATCTTTCTGGATGCTCTCAAAAAGTGATGCCATTTCAGGACTGGATCTGATCTGGGATGAAAACTCAGCCATTGCTGGGCTTTTCTCCACCTCAGGGATGGTCAGGAGAGCAGCCACTGCCCGCATGGCCGAGCGCTTCAGCTCATCCTGCTTCTCAAACTCCTGCTTCACCGAGCCGGCCTTCACCTGCAAACCCAAAGCCCTGTTTTCAGCGGGCGTTTAGAAAATGCCACGTGCAGGCCCAGACCCAACACGGCAGCAAAGACCAGCAGAGGATTTCCAGCTGGGGAGGTGAGGGGAGGGAGAAGGGCAGGAGGCTGCCCTTACCTTGGTGGAGCAGGTGGCCCGCAGGGGCTCGATGAGGCGCTCGAGCCGCTGCAGCACAGCGCTGGGGCACAGCACTGAGAGCCGAGCCAGCACGATGAACGTCAGCATCTGCACGGGGAGGGAGAGAGGGAGGGAGGGACACTGCTGGGGGGGCTCTGGGGCACAGCTCTGCCCACAGGCTGGGCCGTGCCTGCCCCGTGCTGAGCTCCCTGCACTCGTGCAAGGGGCTCTGCTCAGAGCTGCAAACGCACCCCAGGCAGCCGGGGGGCTGGACTGCAGCTGGCCCAGGTGTGAGCAGTGCTGCAGGTGTCTGCAAAGGGCTGGCAGCCCTGGGGACACTGCACCCCCTGCCTGGGGCTCTGGGGACACACAGCCCGACTGCAGCCCAGCCCCACAGGGAAAAGGACACTAGCCAGGGCACAGCACCTACCCGAATGTCGTAGTGATCCTTCAGCCCATCCTCCACGTGGTTCAGGTAGTCATAGATGTCCAGCCGGTCCAGGCAGCTTTCCAGCAGGGTGTACATGCACTCAAAAGCAGCTTTCCTCACATCAAGGCCATCGTCCACTGTGTGCTTGAATGGCCCCATCTCTACCTGAGCCGAGACAAACAGCACAGCTCTCACCAAAGAGCAGACAGAGCAGCAGCTCCACCTGGGCTCCAAGGCTGCTGTGGGTCACGCTGGGGGCCCTGCCCAGCCAAGCCCAGTTACCTCACGGATGAGCTCCCTGCGCACTTTGGTTTCATTGTACAGGCTGGGCAGGACTGAGCTCAGTAAATCCCGGATTAAAGAAGGCTTGTTGTGAGCAGCAGAATTAAACAGGGCTAAAGCCACACGGCGAACGTTCAGGTCTGGGTCTTGCAGAGTTTGTAGGAAGTCACCTGTGGGATAAGAACACGTCAGTCAGTCCTGTAGCCAAGAGGCTGCAACATTTTTGCAGTATTTTAAAATAATATTGGGGTGTATTTCAAGGAGGCTGGTTATGAGAGTATTTGTGGTAAAATAACTAGTGGCACATTCTGTCAGAGCCATTTGAGATGCTTTCTCTCCCTCCATTTGGTACAGGAAAGAAACATGACAGTCCTGCATTCAGGCATAAAAACAAAGCAGTGTGACTCTAGCTACCTCATCCTAAAGTCAAATCAGAAGCTTTGTTATTCAAGGAAGTTGTGGGGGATTTTTCTTGCTTAGATCCCATCTGATGACACTTCTTTGAAACTTCTTTTACTTCACTCACAGAGGAGTGGAAAATGCCTGAGCTGCTAGCAACAGCCAGCCTCTCATGCCCCCAGCTCACACCCCTTCCAAAGCAGCCTACCTATGCAGCCTTTCAGGAGAGCATCGATGGGCTGAGGCTGGTCTGTGATCGTGAACTTGATGGCAGTAACCACGGTGCTCCGGGCATGTGGGGAGCCTGCCATGGAGAGGGGAAGGAAAACAGTGATAAACCAAAAGAGAAAATCACTGCTGTAACTCTCTACTACATATTCTGCTCTTGATCCTGTCACATGTCTTACAGAGAAAAGGGAGTAGAGGATTCTTCTTATCAACTCTGTGTTTGAATCTGCTCCTGCACAATCTCCTAGTGTAGTCCCTGCTCCCAGCACCCTCCTGCTCTTGTGCAGACCAGGGCTCCTCTGATCCCCCTTGCAGAGAGATCCATCTGGTTACCTGCTCTCCTCTCAACCGGCTTTGCTCCCTGTTGTACCCACAAGCAGTTTACAAAAGGCATTTCCATCAGAAGGCAGCATTTCCCCGCTCTGGCCATCGCCGCAGCCATTACCTGCTGACAGCTGTTTCCTCAGGCGGGGCAGCAGCCCAGCAGGGTTCACCAAGGCCAGCTTCCCCAGGCACTCTGCCACCACGCTGCGCGTGCCCTCCTCCGAGCACTCGCAGTGCTTGAAGAGCAGAGCCCAGATATCCTCCACGTAGGGCGCGAGCCCGTCGGCTGGGGAGCAGCTGATGAGCTCCTTGAGGGCGTGCAGCAGCAGGTACTGGCGCCGGGGCTGGCTGCCGATCTCGGCCAGCAGCAGGGGCAGGCTCTCCTGCAGGCTGCCAGCGCTCACGCTCCCCAGCGCGAAGGCGGCCGCGGATTTCACCTCCTCGCTGGGGGAGGCCAGCGCCTCCAGCAGCACGCTCCTGAGCTCCCTCTGAGCGCTCAGGTTCGTGCTGCGGCCCACCTCTGCCAGGAACAGGAAAGCCAGCACCTGCACAGCCGGGCTGGACGCGGGGCTCTTCACGTCCTGCACAAAGCGGGTGACGGTGGCAGGGCCCTCCTTGGGGCAGGCTGAGCACAGGGCTGCCACGCAGCGCGCCACCGAGTGCAAGGCCTGCCTGTGCAGGCCGAGCGCGGCCCCGGCCGGGCCCGGGCCGTACGCGGGCGCCGTCAGCCGCTCCACCAGCCCCGCGAAACCCACGGCGGCCGTCCGGGGCAGCACCAGCGCCTGCAAGAACTCCATGATGGCCTTCAGGGCCCCTCCTTGGAGCAAAGGGGAGTGCACGAGCTGGAAGATCTCAGCAAGGACGGAGCCGCTGATCTTGGAGATGCAGGATGGATAGATCTTGGCCAAAGTCGTGAGGAACGTGATGGTCACCTGGGACACATGCATGTCATTCTCGGTAATTAAGACAGGGAGCTCTGTCAGCACAGCCTCAATCATGGCAGGCTTGAGGCTGTCGCTGTAGTTCTTCACCAGGATGTCCAGAGCATTCAAGGTGCTCAGTTTCAAGGCACGCTGATTCTTCCTCAAGAAGGAAGCTAGAATGGGGAGACCTTCCCCTAGGATGGGTCTCAAATCTATCTGCAGCGGAGAATTAGCAATTAAGGTTAATGCTTTGACTGTTGTCAGTCTGGTGATTTCGTTTTTGAGCCTCTCCAGAAATATCTTCAAGGTTGGCTGGAGGTCAGTGCTTAAATGGTCTCCCAAGTTGTAAATGATTTGTCCCATGCAGGAGATGGCCCGTTCCTTCACCTCCTGGTCGATGTCAGCTGCCTTCAGCCTCTTCAGAGTACCAGAGAAAAGATCCTTCACATAGGGCTTGGCATCAAAGCTGTAAGGTTTGTCCAAAGGCCTGATAACTTTCACAAGCTGCTGAGTTACCAGCAGAGCCTCTGACGTGATCTTATAAAAGGGGTCTCCAATACAGGTCACAACAGAAGGCAGCAGGGCTTTGACATGAGGGTGAAATACCTCTGGCTGGTGGTTGCACAGAAGGACGTGGAGGAAGGACAGAGTGTCGATCCGCATGTTGGAGGAGCTGGATTTATCCGCCAAGGAGAAAACAATACCTGTGCAGAAAAAAATACAACCATGTCGTATTTTTGCCAAAGAAGGAGGTTCATGGATCCAGCCTGGGACAAGCACAAGAGACTTTTCTCATATTCACTATACAATCACACCAAAAGCAAAGGTGGGACCTGAGCCTTCCAGGAGTGGGATGCTTCATAAGCCCCCAGGCCAGAAGAGCTCAGAGAAAAATGTGGTGGTGCAAATTAAAGAACAAGTCAATATAAAGAATTTTTTTCAATGCCACCGCATTTTGCAAAAGGAAATGGCATTTGTATTCCTGATCTCAATGTGGTAACAGCACAATTCCAGCTGCTTTCAGAGGAGGCTGGAATAGGCCCTCCCAAAAGCATCTTGTCACAGGACTGTGGAAATGAACTTGGAGTTTTTATCCTGGCTTTCAGTACAGAGGCCAGAACTAATCTGGGAGCTGTTCAGCACATCAGCACAGAGCAGAACTTCATGTGTTTGTCCTAATGCTGAGCAGAATAACTCACAGAAATAAAACTGGAATGCGTAGGCAAGGAGCACATGTGTTCAGAATGGATTTTGTCAACCCCAGAATGGATTTTGCTGCTTCCCCCCACACCACAGACAAGCTTACCAGGGATAAGTGCAGGTATATGATCTGCCAGGCAGCCAGGAAGAACACTGGCCAATTCTGTCAGAAGGCTGAAACAACCCTGTCTTGATTTGATGCTCTTTTCTTTGAGCTGCTTGTGCAAGGCCTTGATGATGTTGGGAACCTGCAGTTTGGAGAAACAAATGAGAAGGGGACACCTGAGTTATCCCAGCTGCTCTCAGAGGCTCACTCCAGCACATGTCTATGTTTATTCTAGTTTATTCTGTTATTTCTAGTTTATTTGATGAGCTTCCTGAGCAACAGCTGCAGTAAGGCACCAGCCAGAGCCTTCAGCCAGAGGCCAGCCTGCCTCAGCCTGCACACGTGCCAGGGCTGGTGGAGGGGCAGTGCTGCTGTACCCCCACGCTCCTGTGCTGTGCCAGCACTCTTCTCCTGGAATGGCAGGAGGCAGACAGCAAACAGCCAGCCTCTGGATCTGGGCTCCCTAGATGCCTGCCCCTGTGCCCCTCAGCTAGCCACATTCTCAAGGTACCTACTTCTCACTGCTTTGTGATTTAACCTGCTCACACACCTGCTTCTGAAGCATTGTCAGGGGAATGTCATCCTTGCCAGAGGCATCAGAAGAGTGCAGCCAGCTCTGGGTAGGCAGTGTTTGCTTCAGCAAGGAGATGTAAGCATTGAAGATGTCAGCTTTGACGTTCTCCTCCCTCTCTTTGAACCTGCTGATCAAGGCTGGGGAGAGGGTTCTGTAGAAGTCCTGCAGGAGATCAGGCCTGCTGCTGACCACGGCCTCCAGGCACTTGGCCGCAGCCCTGCGCACCTTCCAGCTGATGTCGTCGTCGTCGCTGTACTCATCATTGCTCTCTAGAAACAACACAAGGGGAAACAGGGCAGCATTGTGAGAAAACTGCAGCTACAGCATCACCTGATCCTCAGAGCTGCCCTCTCCAGGAGGAGAAAGCAGGAAGGGGGGAAATGTTAACCCAGTGTTCTGCTGAGCACAGCCATCCTCACAAGCAGGCACCTTGCTCTTCATCCTCCCCATTTTCAGTTTCCATCATCTCTTCCTCTTCTTCCTCATTATCATAGTTGTAGTTTGGGTCAAAGGTAATGTACTTCAAACACAGTCCCATCACACTTGAGATATGAGGGTCCATTTCCTTTGGGCACCTATCACAAATGAAAATTGTAACAGTTAATCAGAGACTAAGCTGTTTTAAATATCCACATAGTATTATTAATCTCAAAAGGACCACAAAGTGCTTTACAGACCATGTGAACATTTTGATAATATGAGTTAAACCAAAGATGCTCCTTCCTGCTGTGTATGAAGCAAGGCCACATTCCCCTATAGGGAGGATGCAATAACCTTAATAAGGACAAATAAATAAATCAATTGCCTTCATCCTGTTGGGAGGACTGAGTTAAAACCAGAAGCTTTGGTGAGGAGGAGGGAATAGTTTTGCTCAAAGTGACCTTGCAGCCGGGAATGCTAAAGATGTCAGTGTGGGAAAACTCCATTTATTATACCTAATGTTGTTCATCCTCTGCATGTTTTCAGAAGTACAAGTGCTGTGGAGAGATAATACACTCTCACAGACGTGCATGAAGCCTTTTGCAAGAGTGAGGCAGGCAGGAAAACCCCCTGCCCCTCTCAGCTGGGATAACTAAGCCACACAGAGCCTGTGTCCCCATGTGTCTGTCACCCACCATTATTAGCAAGGTAATGACATAAACCTGCTGTTGGCATTTCAGCTGTGGTTTGATGGTGGCCCTTGGTTACCTGCACGTGTCAATTCACATATACACACCCTGGTTGGATCCTCCCTTCCTGGGAGAACATCTCAGCAGCTCTGCAGGACTCCTTTTCCAAGCAGAAAATGTTTGACCAACCAACAGGAGAGCTGCAGCTCAGCAGCTCTTCTGCCCAAGCCCCTTGCCTGCCTCCAGCTCCCTCCATGCACCAGGAGCAAGGCAGTTCCCTCTGGCTAAGGAACACTCCAAGGACAACTCCCACTCCTGCAACACCAATGCAGAGGGACAGCCTACCATGCTGAGGTAAAGCAGCTCATGATTCCACCCCAATTCTGCATGTGCAGAAGAGATTTCATGTGTGAACTGTCTTCCCAACAGGAATACTTGCAGGAAGGCCCTCCTTCCAGGATGCTGAACTATGGATATTTAGGACAGGGATGCACTGGGAGGAGCAGAGGCATTCCCCAAGGGCACACACCTTCTCACAAAGGATTCAAAGGCCTGGAAACAGTACTCTCGCAGCTCGTCATCATCCACGTTACAGTACTGAACAATCAGAGGAACTATCTTCTCCAGGTGCTCTCCTGGGAAAGAGAGCAGGCAGCAGTGAAAAACCATTCCAGCCTTCACACACCTGGGCAGCTGACAGCTCAGCCACCTGCCCCTTCCCTCCTGTGCCTGTAGAGCATTCCTGCCGCAGAGCTCACGGCAGGGAGCCACCAGCCCACCCAAACCAGCTGGGCTGGCTTCCAGCAGCCAGTCCCTGCTCCCTGCCTGCAGCCCCTTGGTGGCACTTCAGTCACAGGAAGAGCTGTGATTAGAGATCTTAGGACCTAATCTCAACTCTGGCAGGTCTTTTAGACAAGAAATACAATATGTTGCCATGCCCTCTGTCATTTAGAAGGGGGTGTATCCATTGACCTAGTTCACAGCGGTGTTAATTCAAACCAGGGAAGTGCTGTGAGATCTCGAGGGGACGATCTTAGTCACTAGAGAAGGGCAGCCATGGAGATACTCTGGTGTCTCCTTTCCAAGTGGAGGTCAGAGAGCCAGACCAGAACCATAGAGGGGATCACAAGAACAAGCCACTAATCCCTTAAGAACAATGAGCACTCTTCTTTTACCACTAAGAGGAGCTGCTGTAAAATGCATGTACATTTCCCAGCATCATTTCAAGCTGCTCACCCTACCTATGCGGTGCCCAGCCTGCCTGCTGATGCCAGCCACACACTGGATGTACGTCCTGGTGGTAGAGGTAGACTCGTTCCTCTTCAGCTCTGCCAGCAGATGCTCTGTGAGCTCTGAGAAGATGTTTCCACTGCAGGTCAAGACCAAGTGCCCCAAGGCAATGATGGCCCGTTTACGTACTGCCAGCCTGGGGCTCGTCAGCTGGGGCAGCAGGCAGGTCAGGATGGAAGAATGGAATGAGTGGAGTGTTCCTCCCAACCTGCAATGAACAGAACAAGGCACAAGGTGAAAGTCAAAGGCTCAGAAAAGAGCCCTCTTGGCAGCAACAAATGTAAAAACCCTTCAGCTATGGAGACTTCATGTGCGTTGTGGGGAGGGGGAGGAGAAGGGTGGGTTTGTCATTTTGGTCTGAACACTGACTTGCTCTGTAAAACACAGGGAGAGCTTATTTGTCTCCATCATGGAGGAGTTTTTGACTGTGTCCTTCTGGATGACCCAAGGGTGTGCTAGTAATATCCTGCATGCAGATGACATACGACACTGTCACTCTGACTTACGCAACAAGAGGCAGCCAGGAAAAAAAAAAAAAAAAAAAAGCATATGTGATGGGCTCATAGGGCTAAAATAAACCTCCCTGCTTTGCCCTCACCCTTCCACATTTGTGTGAGCTAAGCTTCTGTGGGATCCATCACCAAAGGCACTGCCACTCCCAAGCACAGAAAGGCTTGGCATGTTATCTCATCCCTGCTGGGGACCTGCTCTACTCTGATATTCCCTAGGAGCAGCCAACCAAATCCTGTGTTTTTAAGTCCCAGTAATAGGATTAGAGAAATGAAGGAATCAAAAGCAGACACATCCCTGCAGCCCCCTTCTATGCACAGCTGCCAGAAGGAAATCCTCTGGTACCTGCTCAGCATATCTGACAGGATGTCAAGAGCTTCCAACTGCACGGACACATCCTCCTGCTTGCCAATGGCTCCTGTCAGCTGGGCTGTGATCTTTTTGCACACATTTGCTGTCATGGTGGAACCTGCAAGAGAGATATTTTTCCCTGCTGTCAGTTAACAAGGAGTCTTTTTTGCTGCTAGGAACCATTCACTCCCTTGTACACTGAGAAAAGAAATCACCACTGGGAGATCTAATCAGGAGAGACTGAGATGGCTGCAGAAGAAAATTCTATTGCTGGGAGCCTCAGGTATCCCCTGAAAAGCTGATGCATTTTTGGGATACATAGTTCCAAATACAGCTCAAGTTTTCTTTTCATTTCATCTTTCATCCCATTGGTACTCAGCTCCATTGTCCCTCCCCCTGATTTCACAGATTGTCCTCTGGCAGGTGAGTAAAGAATCGGAAATTTTAGGCTCTGGACTCGACACTTTCCCCCATTTGCCAAAGGCTGGGCCTCCCTGCTGCTCAGTGACAACCGGGGACACACAGGGTACCTGTGGCAGCTGGTGGCAGCTCCGAAATCACAGTTTTGAGGCCGATGCTGGAGATGTCTCGCAGCTGCTCCTTGTCCGACAGCATGTTCGTGCAGAGCGTGTCCACGATGGTCTCCACCTGGTACTCCTTCACCTTGCCAACCAGCGGGCCCAGGCTGCAGGAGGAGAAGCCAGTCAGCATGAAGGGCCTAATCCAACCGTCCATGTCCTTCAAACTGCCTCACTGCTCCTTCTGAAAGATCCTGGACACCTATCTGGGAATGACTGACATTCCGCTCTAAGCACCTCCTTAGGCACGGAAAGGAAATATTCCTGGTTCCATTTTGAGGCCTGCTCATTATCACACTCTGGATGGATGAGAGATGGCAATGAGTATGGACTTACTGCAGATACAACCAGAGATAAACAGGCAGAGAAGTTGAGAAGTTGGTCCTCTGCTCAGTGCCCAACTGTTTTGCTTCAAAACCCTGAATAAACCAGCCCAAAGCAGGCAGAGACAAGAACAGGGCCAAGAAAAGTCAGGGCAGTGGAAATCAAAGAGAAAGGGCCAAAGATAACAGGGAAAGAACAGGGATAGAAACAGCACGTGGTTGAAAAGAAGGGAATATGAATAGGATCCATGACAGGAAAAAATAGAGGAACCCAAAGTTGCCTTTAAATGGCCCATCCTTCTGGAGCCCTCGGGTGAACTGAGCCATTCAATGGCATTTCTAGATTGAACACACCCACTTAGCCCCACGGGGGAAAGAGATGGGAAAGAACATGTCAGCAGTAGGATCCCTTTAACAAGGATTCACTAACAGAGGAACCTGCTGCTTTTGTTCACTTGGATTAAAAAAATCCGGGAATGGTCAAAGGCAAAGCAACAGCACAGGCTGCACTCAGAGTCAAGACAGGGAAAAATCCAAGTGCATTACAAAGTTCAGTGAAAACTCCCTTGAAGAGAAGGATTTGGACCTGAAATTAAAGCCCATAAGGGCTGTACACGTTTAGTACCATTGTTTTCAGACAGATCCATGGAGAAATTCAGCACTGGATTTCAAAGCCTGAGAGAGGACAAGAGCTTGATGACCAAAATTCTAAATTGTACTTCTCCCTGAAGAAATAAAACCTTAGGGATCCACCTTCCATGTGGTAAGGTTTATAACAGCAACACTGAAGTACTTCCAAAATCATCTCTTGCTGCTACAAAGGTGTCTGTGTGCTCACCCCTTGTGTCTACAGAGAGAGAAAGTGCAGTGCCTGCAAGAGAGGGCAAAGTCCCTTTTAATGGAGGTTTGAGGGAGGTGTCAAGGGCCAGGCCCTGTTCTCACACACTCTGCAGTCTGTGATGGCTTTATTAGTGCCAGGGAACATGGCTGTTACTGTCTAGGCTCTTACCATTTGACAGCAAGGTTCTGTACTTCCCCGTTTTTGTCCTCCAGCAATTTCAAAAGCATTTTCACAACTTTTTTCTCACTGTCTTCATCTAGTTTTATTGAATCTTTCTGCAGTTCCATCATCAGGTCGTTGGTGGCCATAAACCTGAAAGGACACAGGGAAAAAGTGGATTGGCTGATGTGCAGACACAAAGACACAATAACCTTTGCATCACCTGGGACAGAACTTGGCCAGCTGGTGCTGGTATGAAAACACACTACCAAAGAGTAACTTACAACACTGTCCTACGGAAAAGGAAAATTACTACTGTCTTACAAGCAGTTATCTACCCAACAGGGGTCAGGTAAACAAAAACTCTAAAAATGGCACTCAGCATGTGTATTTTTTCTCAGTGACTAAATGAAGATGGTTAACTATGCCAGAAAACAATCATTATGGGTTTTTTCATTAATTTGTCACCTGGCCTAAGAAAAGCAGTCTGGGGTCTAAGAATGCACCTAGCTCTGTTCCTTCTGGCTAACTTAGCACTGATAGTATGGCCCCACACATGGACAAGCCCTATCACTTTCAAAAATGAAAAAAAAAGTCACGACTCCATGCAAACTACACCTCAGAAGTGCATTAGGCTATATTTAGATTGTTATGAGCAAAACCAGTATTTAAAATCTGGAGTATTTATCACTCCAGATTAGAAAGAAAACACAGACCAAACTGACAGTCAGTTTTCTAACAGGGACAAAATGGATACTGAGAAATCCTGGAAAGTATCTATTTTCCCAGGAGCAGGAATTGCTAAAGGTGCTGGTATAGGAGTGTGGGGTTCTAAGAAATCTCAGTGTGGCTATCGTGTGTTAGCTGCTTTCCAATGTTAGCCCTGCCCGGAACGGATGTCTAACAGGAACCACCAAGTCCTCCTCTCTCGTTACAAAGTGACAGCTCCTTTTTAAATTAGGCTCTGATGTCACTCATTCAGCACATAAGAGCTCTCATGTACAGGTCATGGTTTGAGGCTTCAATCTTCCAGCCCATCCCTGAGCAGCAGCGAGGTACATCTGGAAGGAGGGACTGCTGTGGTGTTCTACAGCCAGCCTGAAACCCTGAGTGAGAAAGCAGCAGTAATGTGCCCTAAGGTGTTAACGTGCAATCAGTTTCTGATTCTGCACGAGCTCTTAGCTGCACTCTGCATTCAGTGGCTGTGTGGAACCAGCATGACCAATTATGGCCACAGGCTGAGCAGAGCCTCCCGTGGCAGCACACCCGGCTCCGGACTGGCTGCCTGCTGCCATCCCGCCCAGGACCCTGGGATCTCACAAACACCCATCTGTGAGGGGGAACGAAAGGAACTTGGTCCTGTAACAGTCGTGTTTGGCCGTGTGCTGGGCGGAAATGGCCCTGCAGTGCCTCCGTGACACGACACGTGCCCGGTGTTGGGCACATCTCCTTTGCAGTGTTAACTGAAAATTATTTTAACAAACTGACTGTACAACTGCTCCATCACTGACTTCTTTATAAAGTACCAATTTTAACATCTCAGAATATCAGCAGCTTCTACAAAAATCAGCCTATTACTAACCCCTCTCTTAGACCTCAAAATACCAAGTCTGGCCCAAACATTACCTTCCAGGTCAGTACTGAGAGAACAGTGTGCTCAGGAGTGAAATCTTTCATACATGTCAGTTTTATTTACTTTTTATAGAGTGCCTTACACATCGAGCCATTCGCCTAACCCTAAAAAGATGTCAACTTTTCTGCTGACATAAACAAAGAAATAAAAGCATCTCAGACCTGTTAGGGAGGCACATTCTCCCATCACACAGAAAAAGTTCTCCAAGCAGCCTGAGCAGAGCCAGCATGTGCAGCATCCGTCACCCAGGGACACGGGGGACTACTCACCCCTTTTGATGCACTGACTATCTTACCAATCATCAAAACAAATTAGAAGCATTTCAGCTACGCTGTTCTTTATTCACAAAACAACCTGAAGTCCAGCTGTCCAGATGTATTCCCCCTCCCACTTTCATCAGGCACCAATCTAGGCAAGGGAGGGGAGCCCCGCTGGTTTCTCTACCTTCCCCCTCAGCTAGGACACAGCCGGCCCGAAGCGCAGTAAATAAAACCGATGCAAATGTCAGGTTTCCCGCACACCCGCTCCTCCCCGGCCCGAGCCGCTGGCGGTGGCGGCCCCGCGGGGCCCGGCCCGTGCCGCGGCCACACCTGAAGTCCTTGTCGGTGGAGGTCATTTTCTCCAGCAGGCTGGAGATGTGGTAGGAGACGCTGGCCATGGCGGAGGGCTCTGCGGGGCCCGGGCTCGCCGCCCGCTCCGCTCCGCTCCGCTCCGTGCCGGGCGGCCCCGGGGGCC
>JANRMJ010000020.1:420544-430825 GCA_025584955.1 Alethe diademata
GGAGCACACACTGAGCAGGGCTGTGGGGTTTGGGGAGCACACACTGAGCAGGGCTATGGGGTCTGGGGTTTGGGGAGCACACACTGAGCAGGGCTGTGGGGTCTGGGGTTTGGGCAGTGGAGGGGAGATGGGAGTCCAGTGCTCACACACATACTGGAGAAGAGCAGAAAGCATATATGGGGATGGTGTTTGTGATGCTTCAGTGGTTCAAACCTTGCTTTCCCAATTCAGGGGGATAAATTCTGTTTTTCAGAGGAGCTTGGAGCTGCTCCTGTGCAGATTGGTACCAGTGTTGATCAGCTGGTGCTGCTCTGCAGGAGCAGCTCCACAGCCCAGTATGGCTCCAGTCAGTGTTGGCTGCTTGTGTGCGCACAAGGCATCCCTCTCTGGGAGTGTCTCACAGAAGGAATGGCTCTGTGCAGAAAACAAACACTGGTGAGCTCTGGCAGATACAGCTCCAGGATTATTTTGCTGACACTGTCAGAATTTTAGTAACTGAGAACAAATCTCCATTGAGGAGCATTTGCAGGGGGTTGATTACACACTTCACGTGCAGGGAGGGGTGGGTGTCAGTTGTATTAGTCTGGAATAATGTGTTGTCAGGAGAAATGGAGCTGGGCTGGCTCTGTGGGTTCTGCTGCTCATCATTCATACCCTGTTCTGCATTCCCTGTGTTATTTACAGCTAAATGAGTGAGCCCCTGAGTTCATCACTGCTGCAGCTTTGTGCTGTCAGATTGGAATGAGGACACTGAATCTGTGTGACAGACTGGGACTTGTTCCACCAGAAGCTTGTGTTGAAGGAGGAGCACAGTTATTGCAGGATTGGAGACTTCTGTTTATTCCTGACACTGATGGCAGGATGTAATCATGGAATGAGGAATTCGTGTGAGGAACAGTGACAGCATGCTGCCACCTTTATTTGTTTGAAATTTTCTATCTAAAAGAATCTGTTTACAGCATAAGGAGAAGAGGAAAATGCACTTTTCTACCAGAGGTGCTTTGATACTTCATTTATTTATAAATTATTTGATAAGCACGGATGTGCAATAGCAAAAGAATACTTTTAAATAAGAAGATTGTGAATGTTTTCTTTCACTTTGGGGTCTGAACTCATGAGATCCCCTAACTGGGACCTCAGGAATTCCTTGGACTATGCCATGCTTACCCCTGGGCAGCAGCAGGTGCAGTTGCAGGGGGGATTTTAGTCGGTGAAGTGCTGTTGAGCATTGATGGTGTGGGTGAGTTTGGCTTGTGCCAGGCTGGGCAGGGAGGGTTTTGGAGCAGGGGGAGATGTGTCCCCA
Organism: Alethe diademata; assembly: GCA_025584955.1. Lineage (NCBI taxonomy): Eukaryota > Metazoa > Chordata > Aves > Passeriformes > Muscicapidae > Alethe > Alethe diademata. The sequence goes on from JANRMJ010000020.1 coordinate 421,848, forward strand.
GGGTGTCTAGGCCACTCTGTGCCCAGGGGCTGGGCTCAGTCCCAGCTGTGCCATCCCCACCTCTCCAGGTGCCTTTCCTGCCTCTCCCCTGCTTTGCTCATCGTGCTCCACACACAGGAGCAGGCATCTTACAGTGGGGAGCTTTGGGCTCCAGTTCAGGTCTAGCTGAGTGGAGAGATGGTGCTAAACATAGCTGAGAGTCAGTAAATGGGCAGCTGGATGGTGGGAGGGGATGGGAATGACACACGGAGCAGAGGAAGGGACGGCTGGCTCTGGGAGCAGCCAGGACTCTCACAGCTCAGAGTTCACCCAAGCAGCGATGGTGATGGTGTCTCAAAGGCAGGGGTCAAAGGTGCCTCTGGAGGAGCTGCTGAGTTCCCCTGGGAAAGGGGAGCCCCTTTGTGATGCTGTTCCCAGGATAAATGATTCCAGGGGAGGCACAGAGGGCAGAGGTGTGGGGTGCAGCTGCCCCCAGAGCAGCTCCCGTGCACATCCTGCCTTTTGAAGGGATGGGGTTGTGGCTGGTGCCTTCAGAAGGAGGAGGTTGGAGCAGGAGAGAGAGTGTGTTTGGAATGCTCCAGTATTGCACGTGTATTATATAGGGAAATGATGGTTCAGGTAGCTGAGCCCACAGGCTGCCTGGACAAAGCAAATATCAGGACCGTTAAGTTGCCCTCTTGCTAAGCTTGACTTGTCCTTGTTATTAAGGTCATTTCAGTGCGTGTTTTGATAACTGTGAGGTTCTTGTGTAACATCTTCGTGCTTGAAGATTTTTTGAAATTCAATCAGAAAACATTTTGCCAGATTTTTCTCAAGCTGTCGGTGAGGGCTTTGTTACACGCAGGAGCGATAGAGAAACACTTTTGGAAGTAATTTTTCTTCTTTTTGACTCTTAGGCTGACAGATCAGGAGAAGCAGCTTTTCTGGTCAGGTCAAGCAGAGGAAGGGAGCAGCTCTCAGAGGGACTGCAGGCTGGTGCTGGGCTGGAGGGGTGAGAGCCTGTCAGTCACTGCAGGGAGTGCACAGGCAGCATCAGTTCCATGGTTTGATAAGCCTGTTCCAATGTCAAACCCTGTCCTAAAAATGTGCTAAAATTGCCTGAAGGTTTTGACCCCTCAAGATGATCTCAGGGCCAAGGGAAGTTCAAGATTCCTGCTCAGAGAGACTCAGCATTTCAGAAGCGGATTTTGGGAGGGCTGGGGCAAAAAACCTTCCATATGGAATGCAGACTCATAGGTAACAATAACACATGAAAAGATAGTGATGTGCATAAGGCACTGCTGCTGCCTAAACCCTCTATGTTCTAGTGTATTTATACCAGCCTGTAGCAAATCTTTCCTCTTCCTTTAACTAATTGCTTGTTTAATCTTTTTCCAGCTAGCTGGAGTTGGTGTTGCATGGTGTAGCATGGTGTGGATGGGCTTCCCAAGGCCAGGTGGAAGGAACCCCAGGGCACAGGGCTGGGGAGGAGCTGCCATGAGCTCAGGGTGGGCAGCAGTGGCTCAGCTCCCTCGGCTCACAGCAGGCACCCTGAGCTGGCTGCCCTGTGATCCCAGCTCTCCTGCCAAACTCACAGTCTGTTTCTATCAGATTTCACCAGGTTCTGTTCCTCTGAGCTCCCAAAGTCGGCACAAGGAATGAAAGTGGAAGGCAAAGGAGTTCTGGACATCCCCACCCATCTGCCATGGGAGGCAGAAGATGTCTCTTCTCTATCGGTTTTGGAGGGGCAAAGTGTCAAAATTACACACGAGAGTGATCAATGTGACACTGTCAAAAGCAAAAGTAGTTAAACCAGCTTCTAAATAAGCCAGGAGCAGTAGTGAGTCAGCAAGGAGGGGCTATAAATACCAGAGCTGATGCAGCAGCTCCAGCTGGGGGGGCACCAGGGGAGAAGGGAAAGGCTGTGTGATGTACCAGGATCCACGTGTGTTCTGAGAGGCTGTCAGAGAGAAGAGAACCAGAACTGCTAATTACAAGGTGCTCTCCAGATGCTTAGTCTAGAGTTAATGGTTGATTTTCTTAGGTCCTCCCTTAGATGAAGAAGAAGCTCAGAGCAGTGCTTTGGTGGCAGGGGAGCTGTGCAGGTGTACGGACACTTCACCTGCCCTGGAGCAGGCTTGCTGCTGCTTCTGCCTCTGTGTTCCAGCCCTCTGGAGGGAGAGTTCACAGCAGTAGACAAACCCTTCATTTAACAGAATTTTAGAACTGTGTTAGCTGCCTGTGTGGGGTGTTTTTGGGAGATGCAGAAGCAGGGAGCAATGCCTGCATGCTGCAGGTTGGGGTATGCATGGAAGTGCTGTGGTCACAGCTGACAGTTCAGAGAGGTTAAGGGCAAAATAATGGTCTGATGTGCTTTTGCTGTTGAAGATTATCTGGTGATAAAGTCATGAGATATTTATTTGTGTGGGGGGGTTGTATATGCAATTGCTTTCTTTTACACCTTGGACATCTGCAGCCATGTATTTTTTAAATGAATGGTAGAAACCAGGGGCTGACAGGTTTAATTTTTAATTCCTCTCTGCTCTCCCACTCCTGCAGGTCTGTGCCCATGACATGCTCCCCTCTGCTGTCCCCTCTTGCCTGAATGATGCCAGGCTTCTTTGCTTCCATTTAGTCTTTGTTTTCAGTCCTTAGTTTAGGTAGAAATCCATGGCTCTACTTGGAGCAGTCCCCAGGTGCCCCCTGCTCCTCCTTTCCTCAGATGGGGTGCCAGTGGCGTGGTCAGGGGTGCTGGGGGCTCATTCCATCCCTCTGCCTCCTGTGTGTTTTGCTCGAGTCTGGATTTCAGGTGGGCAGGCAGCTCATCACTCTTCCTGCAGCATTTATGCAGATTGCAGTCTGAGCTTATTTTAGAAGAGCAGAAATCAGGAGCAATTAGCAATCTGCTCAGGAAGGAGCTGGGAAAGAGGCAGACACAGCTCTGTGGCATGCAGAGGACTGGGCTCTGCTGGGCTGGGCCAGTGCTGTCCCACAGTAGCCCTTGGGCTTGTGGCCTTTCTGAGCAAGCACTCCTGCTGGAATAAAGCCATTGCAGGTGATGAGTGTGGGGCTCATCACCTGTGCTGGAGAGGCAAGGTGCAGGGAATGCAGGGGATGAGGCAGTCATGTCTATACCTGGGTTCAGGCATGGCTACCACACCCCACAAGGGGCAAGCATGGCTCAGGCATGGCTACCACACCCCACAAGGGGCAAGCATGGCTCAGGACACCCCACAGTGCTGGAGGGGGTTCAGGGGGTCAGGCCATGGCACAGCTGACCCTGTCAGGGAGGTCTGGGCAGGGGGCAGCTCTGCCTCTCAGTGACTGTTCACACAAATAAACAAATGCCTTTATTTGCTCACCCTGCCAGGACAGGGCATTATTTCATTTTCAAGTGGCTGTTGTTCACCTGGCTGGTGTCTCAGCCAAGCTGCAAGCCCTGCACTTCTGCCTTGCATGAAGGGATGTGAATTCAGAGAATTGGAGAGCTCTGCACATCAGAGTAGGAGCAGAAGAGAAAGAGGGGATTTTTTAAAAAATGAGTGCCTTGACAGAAGGAATGCTGGAATATTTACACCTATATCTTTATTCTGTGTGACACAAGGCAAGCATGTCAGGAGAGTCCTGCAGGAACGGTGCTGCAGCAGCTCTGCTCTGCATACCAAGGGAATCAAGTGAAATATCTGAGGGATTATTTTCTGGAAGTGATGGACACCTGCAGTGACAGCTGATTTTAGCCAGAGCTGTAGCTGCAGGAGCTCTTTTTGTCCTGATAGTGCTTCAGGAAAAGCTGTGCACGCTGGTGCACATGGATTTGTCTGCTGGCTCTCTTCCCCTGGAGCTGCACAAGTACCTTTCATGCCCTTTCTTGTTTCTGGGTGGGAATTTAACACTCCTGTACTACACCAGGCTATTTCTGTTTTCTTTGGTATTGTTTATCTGTAACCATCTGGTTCTGCACCCACTAATAAATGGGATGCTGGGGAGGATGCTGAGAGCAGACAATATGCTTTATGCTGATTTTCCCTTCTTTAGAAGGCAGGAGCACAATCACTTTGGGTGAAGACGAAGCAAGCGAGGGCGATAATCTCTGCTTTGTGGGTGGCAGCTGCACACCCCAGTGATCCCAATGCAGAACATATTATTAGCCTCCAGCTAAGCTGTCTGGAACTTGCTCCAGGTCTGTAGTAAATGAATTCATGGGGAGGTTGTGAGGTGTTTGGCACAGGCTGGATCCTGTCTGGTGTGGAAAGCCCTTTGGAGACAGTGTCCCCACAGCTGCTGGATTCTCCCTTGCATGTTCATTCTGAATATCCAGGGCTCCTTCTGCACTGCAGTGGGGAGGTGCTGCAGGTCTTTCTTCACCCTGAGACGCCCCAGGGCTGCTGGTGCTGGCTGGGGCTGTGTGTGCAGCCCTGGGGAGGCTGTGCTGGTTCTGGGGAAGGTGAAATTCCTCACTGGGTTTGTGCCTGTCTGCACGCTCCAGGCAGGTGATGTGCTTTCACTGGCCATGGCACAGCTCTCCCTTGCTATTCCAGTGTTGTGCTTTTCCTGGGAAAGGAGGGGAGTGGGGGGCAGTGTCAGCCCTGGGGGATGTTTTGGTGCTCTCTGAGGCTCTGAAGGAAGCAGCACTGCTGATTCCCCCTGTCCTGGTCAGTGCTGATGGGGGCAGCGAGCAGGGCAGCTGCACTTGCCTTTGGCCTGAAATTGTGCCAAAATTCAAAAAGCACAATGGAGACAGGTAGCCACGGAAGAGCAGCATTTCTGGGGGATGAGGACACGCTCCAGATGAAGCATGATCAGGAATGCTCAGGAGGTTTTGGTCTGCAGGCACGTCTGGGAACTGGGTCAAACACTGGAGGTGCACAGAAGGTTTTGGTCAGAGGCACAGTGTGAAGCTGGCTCTGCCAGGTACAGTTGCCCATGATATTTTTAGGAGCATTAAATCAAACAAATAAAAAAACCAGCTGCTGCTGTTGGACTTGCCGATTCCTACAGACTCTTCAGTTTGAGCCTACTGCTTTGGAATTCGTTTTTCTTGTTGTTTTCTGTGTCCCTTTGGACTGGGGGCAGTTTGGCCTTGAAACGAAGTTCAGGCCCACCTCCACTGTAGAAAGGCACAAGGAAATGGCAGAGATGCCCAAGGAAAGACTTGTTTTATCCTATCTGTAAAATTAGGTTGTAATCCATCCATTTTCCTTGAAGATGTTGAGGCTTATAGGATGCTTTCAGATGTGAGATGAAAAGTTCTTAAAAAGAATTATCCTATATTTTTAATGCATGTGAAGTACTACTCTGGAGAAGAATTGGTTCAGTGGATCCATGACTGCACAGGTTTTTCAGGCCAGAAGGCACTGCTGGGTGATCTGGTCTGGTTTGTGTGTGTAATATTTGGTGCTGTCAGGGCTGTGCAGAGGCTGGGGAGCTTGCCCAAGATACTCGGGGCTGGTTCTAGGAGTTGTCTGCAAAGCTCTGCTCTCTTAGTGGTCTGTGAAATCTTTCCATGCCTGGATTAAGGAATGTGAGGTGCTGAACTGAGCCGTTTAATGATCTTCTCCTTTATTCCATCGCAGTGGCTCAGGGCAGGATTCACATTCTTGTTCAGCTCTTTCTTTCCCTGTTTGAATACATTCTCCTTTGCATCTTAATAGCCCGGGTCCCAGAGCTCGGGTTACACCATTCCAGGGCTTTCAGCTCCTCAAAGGCTTTCTGCAGCCTCCCTGTGCAGGGTCCAGGCTGCAGAGGGGCAGAGCAGGCTCTGGGGCTCAGGCTGTGCAGGAGGGCAGGCAGAACCAGTCAGAACAGCTCTTTTCTCTGGGGAAAAAGCACCATCTGTTTTTGTGAGGCTTCCTTTGCTCTTCTTAAATCATGAACAAACACAAGAGATCTGTTCGGCTCTTTCTTTTCAATGCTTTTTTGCATCCCTTGTGTTCCTGACAGGCAGAAACAGAGGCACAAGCCCAGCAAAGGCTGTTCTGCCTCCCCGTTGTCCTGCAGCTGGGGACACAGGTGGGCAGAAGTGGCTGTGGGACACCCAGGATTCCCCAAAAGGTACAGGCAGCAAGCAGGGCATTGCCAGGGATCTTGGAATGCTGGGGTTTGGACCTCTTTAAATTTGGCTTCTTTAATGTAACACCAGAAACCTCAAAACAAACAAACAAACCCAAGTCCAAACAACAAAACCAGCCCCAGCCTCCTCCAAGTCTTTTCTAATGAGCATTTCTGGAGTCCTGCTCCACTTTCAGTGCCGTAAATTCTCCTTCCCATTGACAGCATGATCAGCGCAGCCCAGACCCAGGCTGTGGGGACAGTAAATGGGATTTACTCCCTGGGTGCTGCTCTCGCTCAGACAAAAGTGGCAGCAGATGTGAGGGGCTCAGGCTATGAATTACAAGTGGACAAGTCTGTGTTCCCAGGGAAACGGGAGGTGCCGGGGGCTGTGGGGACAGCAGCAGCAGCAGGAGGAGGATGCTGCAGCTTGCCAGGGGCTGCACACTGCTCTCTGGGCTGCTGTCCCCCTGTGCTGTGTGTCCCTGTGTGCCATGTGTCCCCCTGTCCCTGTGCCGTGTGTCTCTGTGTGCTGTGTGCCCCCCTGTCCCCCTGTGCCGTGTGTCCCCCTGTGCCATGTCCCCCCATGTGCCGTGTGTCCCTGTGTGCCATGTGTCCCCCTGTCCCTGTGCCGTGTCCCTGTGCAGTGCCACTGCCAGCCCTGGGTGTCCCTGTGCCATGCGTGTCCCCCACTGTGCCATGTCCCCATGCCATGTGTGTCCCTCCCGTGCCGTGTCCCCGTGCCGTGTCCCCGCCAGCCCTGCTCGCACAGACCTCTCTGCTGGCACCAGCCTTTATCTGAGGCAGGCAGGGGCAGAGTGCAGGCAGGAGCTGGGTGCTCTGGGGTTCCCAGCCCTCCCTGGAGCAGGCACAGCGTGGGCTGTGCCCTGCACCTTCCCCAGGGCTGTGCCTGTGACAGGGGGAGATCCAGGGTGGGGCACTGCCAGCAGGGTCATCCCTGGCTGAACCTCTGTGCCAGGCAGGAGAAAATGGGAGAATAAGCACTTGTGCTGCCTCAAATGAGCCCCTGAAGCTTGTCCAGTCCCAGTGGTGACTCCTGTGGTAAGCCAAGCTCCCAGCCGAGGATCAGCCCCATCTCCAGCATCTGGCAGGCGTGGGTCAGAGCCTGCTGCCAGCTCCAGCTCTGCCGTGCCTCTGCTCACGGCGAGGGCCGGGGAAAGAAAGAGCCACTGGGTCAGGCTGGCTCATCTCTGTGGGCGGTGCAGAGTGGAACAAAGCTGCTCCCATGCTGAGTGGGGATTTGCTCTGTCTCCTGAGCCTCAGAGAGGAGGGACCTGGCACCCCTGCACAGCCCGGGTCCCACGCTGGCAGCCCCTGGGGCGGCAGCAGATCCCAGAGCCAGGGGGCTGAGACTGGCGCTGGGCCTGCTCTGGGCACTCTGGCCAGCTCTCTTCCATCTGGCACACGGGATGTGTGGTTTGAAGTGCTGTTTCTGTTCTTAAATTGGACGTAATTGCAACACACCATTATATCTGTTCTCACTCTTGATCTGTGGGGAGTTTGAGGCTCAGCTGAAGTTAGCAGCAAACACAGTTTGGATTCCTTTGGTTGGTTTTTTGTGTCCCAGGAGCAGGGGCTGTCAGGCAGGCAGTGCTGGGTGCCCTGCTTCACCCTAAACACTGCTGTTCCCTGCTGCCTCCTCGCCAGCCAGGCTGGCTTTCAGATCTGCATTCAGACAGGTGTTAAGGGAAATCCACTGTCAGTAACTCCTGTGGGTTTGGAATATCAGAGTACATGACAAATGTCACCATCCTGTGCAGGGAAGGAGAGGGAAGGGACTGTGAGGAGCAGCACTGGGATCTGCTGCTGGCAGAGCTCTGCCACCTTGTTCTTGTGCTTGCTGAGCTTATTGTTAATCTTTTCAAGGCCTCATTGTCAGCATATCAGCTGTGATACTTGTTCTTGGACAGTGAGGAACTGTTCTCATCTTCCTTTGCTCTTAGCATTGAACCAGGGGCTGCTCCAGGGCAGGGGTTTCCCAGGAGAGAGGAACTCGCTGGGTTCAAGATACAATTTCTGACACTTGCAGCTCCCTCCTGAGTAGTTGCAGATGAAGATGTTGCCTCACAGCCCAGCAAGGCACAGTTTGGGGGCTCAGTGTGGGTACAAGGGAGGCTGGGGCTGTGCATGTGAGGTGCTGCTGCTGGGGCACGGGCTGGGTATTACAGACACACATGAAAATAGCCTGGAAAATGCCAGTGCCACAGGAGTGGTTTTCATACTGGAGAGAAGTGTTTTCCTTTCTGTTTTTTGTGTTTTTTGTTTTTTTTTTTTTTAACCGGGAACATCTCGTTTCAGATAAAAGGCTTGTCTTGTTCTTTGTTTTACCAGGAGCCGTATCTCTTGTCTTTGTGTAGGCAGTGATGTTACTGATCACACGGCAGGAAGGAGAGGGGGAGCTTTGGCTTGCTTTGGGCTGTTTGCTTTCCCTGCAGGTCCCCCTGCTGCACAGGGAGCTGTGCAGGGTGGATGCAGCCCTGGCATTTCTGTCTGGAGGCTGCAGCTGGGGGTCCTTGGCTGTTCCAGCTCGGCAGTGTCCCTGCTGGCACCTGGCAAAGCCTCTCCTGGCTGCAGCTCACACTTCCTTGCCTCTGCATCCCCATCCCTTGGATGCCCCTGCTGCTGCTTGCAGCCCTGTGCTGCTGTTGGCAGCTGGCTGTGTAGGGAGAGCAGTGCCATGGGCACGTGTGGGCTCCCAAAACTGCCCTGCCAATGTCCCACAGACACGTGTGGGCCCCCAAAACTGCCCTGCCAACATCCCACATACACGTGAGGGCCCCCAAAACTGCCCTGCCATGGGCATGTGTGGGTTCCCAAAACTGCCCTGCCAACATCCCACAGACACGTGTGGGCTCCCAAAACTGCCCTGCCAATGTCCCACAGACACGTGTGGGCTCCCAAAACTGCCCTGCCAATGTCCCACAGACACG
>JANRMJ010000020.1:441390-455063 GCA_025584955.1 Alethe diademata
CTGGGGGATGGCTGGGCATGGCCTTCTGCTGGGAATGCAGAAAGAGGGGCTCAGCTCTGTGCCCTGAGGAGCACTTTGGTCTGTGCCTCCCAGTGAGACATGGCCTCTTAGGCAGGACGTGGCTCTTCGAGCAGGTTTTCATAGCAGGGTACTAAAAGTCTTTGTGTTGCTGCTGCTTCTTGCCCTCTAGCAAGTGTTTTTTCTTAAAAAAAATATTTTATTTGTGGTTTAGGAGCAACAAAACCATATAAAGTCTGCCTTTTGTTGGAAAATTGAGATAATATATTTGCTTTCTTTCGTTGTGTCTGTAACTGGTACGTAAATAATACTGCAGTAGGTTTATTCCTAAACAATCATTCTATTTCATCCTTTTTAAAAACAGGCCTAAACAATATAGCATGAATGATTGTGTTTGAAATTTCTGCCATAAATCTCCTCTTAACAGGTTTGTTCCTGCATTGGCTGGTGAAGGATTTGATGGTTGTGAGACCTGCAGTGTGGGTGGACAGCAGATCAGATTAAAAAGCCTCTGTGAGATTTGGGAGTGCATTGTTGATGGTCGAATGTCACAAGCTGTGTTAGGGGTGGTGACTAATTAAGATTAATTACAGCAGCAGCATGACAGATGCAAAACAAGGGAAGGCTATCAAGGGCTGGGTTGCCCTGCATAGCTGTGGAGCTCTGAGCCCAGCCAGGGCACAGGGCCATCCCCAGGGGCACGCTGGGGTCACTGGGGGGGTCAGACAGCCAGGGAGGGGCACTCAGGGCGATCCTGCTCGTCCTCACAGGAGCTGAGGTTTCTCCCAGCCCCTGCTTTGCTCCGTGTGCTGAGCAGAATGGGCCTGAGTGGTGAAGCAGACTGGTTTGAATGGTGGCACTGGAGCAGCTGGGGGAGCTCTGTGTTTGTGCTCAGCCTTTCTGCTGAGGTAACAAAGTGCCTGTGCCATCCAGCCAGCCAGGAAGGAGCAGGGAGGGGACACCCTGGGCTCAAAAGCACGAGGAAAAGGCCTGTGGGGCAGTCAGGGTCACCTCTCCTGTCACAGAATTCTGCCCAGGTGTCCCCTGGCTCAGGGTGCTGGGGACACCTTTGGGGCCCAGCTGCTGCTGCTGTGTCCTGTGCAGCACAGCAGCAAAAGCAGGCTCAGGAGAAGGGCCTGGCTCACAGGACACTGGGCTGCTGCTCTGCAGAAATGTCACTTGGCTGCTGCCAGCACTGGGAAGTCGATTTTCCTGCCTCTGGCCAGGCCTTTACCCACAGCTCATCCCTGCCCTGGCAAGGCTGCTTTGTAAGCCTCTCCAAGGGGAATTCTGCACATTGAGCGGAAACTACAATTTTTTACAGGCTTCTCAGGCATTCACTGTCTCAGACTTAAGCCAAAACAACCACATTGATTTTAACTCAGCCTTGCTGCTGTTCTGGTGCAAGTCACCCTGTGGACTCTGTATGCAGAGAACCAAAGCCACACTGATTTTAGTCAAAACAGAAGTGGATGACTTTCATTCTGAAGTGGAGATGCTTGTGAATGGTTCTGTGCAGAAATAGTTCAGCTGTGAATTAAAACCAGCTTTGTTCTTTGGTTCATCCCTATGGATTCCAGCAGAGAGGTGCCAGCTGGAGCTGGTGAAGGCAGGAGAATGAGGGGGCCTGAGCCTGAGCCTGACATGGTCACCCCATTTGTGCTGTGGCTCCTCTGCTGGGTCAGAGCCTTGGGGATGAGCTGTTGGGAGAACAAAGCCCCCGTAGCTGGAGACTGCCAGCAGTGCCATTCATGGCCGCTATTTTGGCAACAGCCTTTATCCAGAACGTGTAATTAATATGGAAAACACAACTCGTGTTGTTAAATAACTAATGAACATTGGAACATATTTTTCCTCCTTCGCTGCAGCTAATTAACTGATTTGCAGGAAGGATCCCCGGGACGCAGCTGTGGCAGTTTGTCTTTGTGTCACAGCAGTGCAGGGACAGCCTGATTTGATTGCAGGCACCGAGGTGGCACCAGGGAATTGCAGATCAGGGGCTGATTGCTGCACTGCAGCTTTGCCCCGGCCAGAATTAAGGCAGATATTAAACAGAAATACCCTCTGAGTTTCCAGGAGCGAGCTGTGTGGCAGGGCAGCTGGTGAGGAGGACAGTGAGCTGTTTCAGGTGTCTGTTTTGGTTGGGTGACTGTCCCACAGCCTTCAGATTTCACAAAAATCCTGCACTTTGGTCCCCTGTTACTCATTGGGCTTCTCTGTCTTGTGTCAAGGCTGCAGAAACCTTTCTTCTTATTGCCTGAAGCCCTGACATGCAGCACTTTGCTCTGTCACTTCCCTCTGTGTGTTTCACAAAAAGATGTAGATGGTGAGGATGAGGAGGGCTGAGTTGAACCCTCTAGTCTTTCTCTTTAAGAAAATCCCAGGAGCCATCTGGTGTACGTGTGTCCTGTGACATTCACTGCAGAAAAGGCAATTTGAAATACGTGGCTGGAATCTGTGTTAAGGATTTGCAGGGTTTGGAAATGCAGCAGCTCAGGGCCAAGGCAGGAGCCTTTGCTCAGTGCCCCTTGCCTGTGCCTGCACTGGGATGGGGTGTGCCTGCACTGGGATGGGGTGTGCCTGCACTGGGATGGGGTGTCCCTGCACTGGGTCTCCCTGCAGTGGCAGGTTTGTGGATGCAGCACTGGGAGCCTGCAGCAGCTGAGGTTGTGCTTGGCAGGAAGAGGGATCATGAGGCTCAGCCTGACCTGCTCCAAGTCAAACACTCCTGGCTCCTGCTGACAGCTGCAGCTGAGGAAGCTCTGTGTTTTCTTCATTAAGCCATGTGTAAAAATCCCCTGCATTTGTGGGTTCCTTCTCTGTTTTAACTCTTGGGCCCCAGGCAGCGTGTCCCAGCATGTCCCAGCCTGTCCCAGCGTGTCCCAGCGTGTCCCAGCATGTCCCAGCATGTCCCAGTGTCCCAGCATGTCCCAGTGTCCCAGCCTGCAGAGCCCAGCCCTGCTCAGGCTGATGGCAGTGAGCAGTTGGGCACTCTGGGCTGTGTCAAGGCAATGTGGAGTAAGCCACCCACATCCCAAAGGGAGATGATACAAGGGGACAGTGTGACTGAAGGCATAAAGAGAGAGGAGCAGATGTGTCCCTGCTGCCAGCTCTGTTAAAATGATCCAGTGTGCCCTTTGGGCTCTTGTTTCTGAAAGGGAAGGTTGTGGTGGAAGTTTTGCCTGTACAGTGTTCCAGGATCAGCATCATGTCTCCTGGATGTGCAGTGTGAAGGACAAGGTGCTGCTGCCCCTATCCTGGCACTGCCTGTGCCTGCTGGCAGCAGCAAGGGGAGATGAGGTGGTGACAGGAGACAAACCCCATTTCTGCCTGGGGATTGCAGCTCCTCCACTTCTGGGTGGTTCTGCTGTCTGGGTGGCAGAGCAGGGGCTGTCTGATGGCTTAGCAAGTGTAGGAGCAGAGGGTTTGGGTCAAAAGGGAGCTCAGAGTGGCTGTGACCTCCCTCACAGTCACTTGTCGTGGCCCCTTATCCCAAGTGCAGAGCTGTGGGGTTGTTCCTTGTTTGCCTGTTGGAGGGCATGCTGTGCTCTGTGGCTGCAGGTGTGTGCTGGCTCACGTCCCCACGGTGGGGCTGAGGGTCACCACAGTTCTTAGACCAGCCTGGAGACTCCAGAAATAGGGCTGGGATGAATCTCTCAGGCTTTCCTCCCCTCTGTGTTCCTTCATGCCCCCGTGCCCCACAGCCCCTCTCCCTGCTGCTTGTCCTGCTGTGGGTCACCAGGGAAAGGTGGCTCATGGCCTCCCGTGCCTGCAGGTGATGAAGACCTACCACATGTACCATGCAGAGAGCATCAGTGCCGAGAGCAAGCTGAAGGAGGCGGAGAAGCAGGAGGAGAAGCAGTTCAACAAGTCAGGGGACATGAGTGTGAACCTGCTGCGACACGAGGAGCGGCCGCAGCGGCGCAGCTCCGTCAAGAAGATTGAGAAGATGAAGGAGAAGGTGGGTGAGAGGGAAGGGAGGGGAGCTGGGCTGGGGCTCCCTGCAGGCAGCAGGGCTGGCTCCAGCCTTGTCTCTGTCTGTGGGGCCGTTCCTGGGTCCCTGGGCAGGGCGTGGGAAGGCTGGTGCCTCGTGTGTGTTCTGCTGGAGGGCACCCCAAGGTGCACCCCAAGGGTGGGGAAGGGCCAGGACCAGCCTCTAGAGAAGGTTTGACTCAGAGTCAGGATGGCATGACAGGGACAGGGTGCTGGGCCTGCACAGGAGCCACATGGCCACCTGAGCACCTTCCTGGCTGTGTCTGTGCAGGGACAGCTGAGACAGGAGCTGGAGGGGCTGGGTGGCTCCTGCAGCACAGGACAGGAGGGGTGGTGGGAGCTGCACGGCGTGGCAGGGACCTGGCTGTGCCAGCTGGGGCCTGAGAGGCTCCAGGGCGGGCAGGGCACCAGGCCTGGCGTGGGGATGGGTCCTGGTCCAGACAGCCCCTGCTCTGGGACATGGGATTGTCTGTGATGTGTCTGTAAAGATGTGCTTTTAAAAATGAGCAACAGCCTTGAATTCACTCAGGCACTGACTCCTGGTAGTGAAAAAATAGTTGGATCTATAAAGTACCAGTTGTTCCTCTGTAGAGTGTCTGGGAGTGAGAGTGCAGTATTCAGATGGATTTGCTAGGCAAAACACTTTCTGCCATTCCGGCCTCAGCAAATCCTCCAGGTCTCAGAATCTCCACAAGTTTTTGTGTTAATTCTCCAGAAAAGGAGCTAGCTTCCCCAGCAGGATGCATTTGCTGGCTGGTGCACCCAGCCCTGGGACATTTCTGACAGTGAACTTCTCAGAAGGGTTAATCTTTTGATTCAGCTTTCAGAGCAGGGATCTGCCTGAGCAGATGTCCTAGATCTGGAGCACATCTGCTTTCCTACAGTTTTGAATTCTGGGTCCTGTTCTGAACTGTGTAGCTTGGGCCTCTGGGCCAGATTCCACTTTGATACAGCTGCACACATCTGGAGCAAGTCCAAACACATGTCAGCATTTCTGAGGGAAAATCTGGCCCTCTGGTTTTGGCTGATGCCAAAATCCCCAGCAGCAGCTGTGCTCGGGGTTCCGAGTACCTCTGAGCAGGCTGCACTCACTCATCCTGGCTGGCTGACAGTGTGGGGGGTGTTCAGATGGGATCTCCTCCACCCTGGCAAGGTCCCTGTTTTCATAGCAGATACCAACTTTTAGTAATTCCCTCGTCACACCCAGGCTGCAGGGTGCTGTGGGGCTCTGTGGCAGGAGAAGCTGCCCCAGTGCCATCCTGTTGGTGCTCTGACTCTCCATCCTGCTGTTTCAGAGACAAGCCAAGTATTCTGAGAACAAGCTGAAGTGTACAAAAGCCAGGAACGACTACCTGCTGAACCTGGCAGCCACCAACGCGGCCGTCAGCAAATACTACATCCACGACGTGTCCGACCTGATCGACGTGAGTGCTGCTGTGCCAGCGCCTGCTGGCTCCCCCTGCCCTGCCCTGGCATGTCCCCAGCCCCTGCAGGGTGCTCCCAGACGTGCTGGGTTCATGCCTGGGAGCTCTGAGCTTGGCAGATGAAAGGCGCTGCGGAAGGGCTGGGGAGCGTTATTTGTGGTTCTAATTTATTTGCCATCAAAGGGATGTGAGGGGTGAGAAAATGCCATTTGTTCTGGGGCTGGGAGCATCGGTTTGAAGTCTTTTTTTCTCTTCTTTTGCTTTCTCCTCCCCATTGTGTGTTCCTCTGGGAATTGTGTGGAAGTCCCTGCTCAGTCTTTTCTTCTCTGGGCGTCCGTGTGTGAAGCAGGCAGCAGGGTGCTGATCTCCAGGGGCTCCAAGGGCTGCACGGTGTGTGGGGAGTGCCTGCCCTGGTTTTCAGCAGCAGCTGATCTCTGGGCACTGCAAATCACCGCCGGCTTCAGTGCAAGTCCAGCAGCAAAGAGAGGGAAACATTTCACAGGGAATTTGGAATTCTGTCCTAAAAGCAGCTGGCAGTGCCCTGAGCCCATGTCCTTGGGTTCTGTGGCATTCTGTGCTTTGCCTCCTAGTGCTGGCTTCTGTGTGCTTTGGGAATTCCCACCCTTGAACTGTGGCAGATATTTCTCCTGGTAGTGCTTTTTGTAGCAGAGTAGCTGTGATTTCAGGGGCTGGGAGGTGCTGGGGAGCTCGCAGTCTGTTCCCAGGTCATGGCAGGAGTGCTGCTCCCTGCCCAGTGCTGGCACAGGGCTCCCAGCCCTGCTCCCAGCCCAGCTCCCAGCCCAGCTCCAAACCCAGCTCCAGCCCAGCTCCAAACCCAGCTCCCAGCCCAGCTCCCAGTCCTGCCCCTTGGCTGCACTGTTCCAGCTCTGGGGTTTCTCTACAGCCCGGAGTGTTCTTATGCTAAAACTCTCTCATGGGAGAGATTTGCAGTGCAGAATGAGGTTTTGCCCCAAGCAGCAAATGGAAATTCACTCCTTACCTTTTTTGTGTTGCTTGTTGATTTTTTAAGGCAGGTCTATGCCAGTCTATAACTGCCCATACTCTCAATTAATGTGATTAGAAGCTAAATAGAAGCAGGATAAACGGAGGGCTGTGAAAATTCAATAGTTTTTACAAAACTCCTCATTACTGCACATGGAGTTTCACAGCTTTTAAAGACTAGGGGGGCAGTGGGGCTGGGGATTGGCCCAGTGTAGCTTTGCTGCTGCTGGTTTTAGCAGAGGCTGAAGCAAGCACAGCCCTGCTGTGATGTGATCTGAGCTGAGTGGTGTCTCCTCACATCAGCACCGACCACGAGGCTCCTCCTGGGCTGGAGCCGCCTGTGGCACCAACTGGGTTTTTGGATTTCACTTCGAGTTTATCAATATGAATTTCAGGAAGTATTTCTTCATGGAAAGGGTTGTCAGACACTGGAATGGGCTGCCCAGGGAGGTGGTGGAGTTTCCATGCCTGGAGGTGTTCAAGGAATAGCTGGGTGTGGCGTTCAGTGCTCTGGGCTGGGTGACAAGGTGGGGATTTGGCACAGGTTGGACTTGCTCAGCTCTGATGGAGCTTTCAGGGCAGCAAATCCCTGTGCTGGCATGACATTGACATGCCAAATTATAGCGAGGACAAGGTCTAAAACCAATTTTTTGTCTAAAGTACAGTATTTTGGTAGCAATTAATTCCAAGTTTTATAGTTTCCCCCAAGACAGACATGAGAGTGGTGAGCAGCATGAGGAGCTGCTCCATGGTGGGGGCTGCCCAGGGACAGAGCAGGATGTGCCCACACTGCAGGGCACGTGCCCACTGCCACACCTTCAGCATCCCTCTGCGTCTGGGAGCCTTGGGGAGGGCTTTGGGCCGTCTGTGTGAGCAGCCCCTCTCTCCTTTGGCCCCTCAGTGCTGTGACCTGGGGTTCCACGCCAGCCTGGCCCGGACCTTCAGGACGTACCTGTCTGCTGAGTACAACCTGGAGAGCTCTCGGCACGAGGGGCTGGACGCCATCGAGAACGCCGTGGACAGCCTGGACGCGCGCAGCGACAAGCACAGCGTCATGGACATGTGCAACCAGGTCTTCTGCCCCCCGCTCAAGTTCGAGTTCCAGCCCCACATGGGGGATGAGGTAACGTGCTCCCCTCCTCCGAATCGCTGTGAAATCGCTCCTGGCTCCTTAGCCCTCCCCGCTGCCTTCACACACTGCTGTTCCTGTTTCCTTTCCTAATGAGGCTCCTACCTCGTTAGGGCTCCTCCTTTCAGGCTGCCTCTTGCTCGTGTCTCTCTCAGTTGGGGAGCCCGTGGTTTGGCTCCCTCTGTGCCCCAGATCTGCACAGGGGAGCTGTGATTAACCTGCTGTAATGGGGAGAGGGCAGAGTGCTGGGCAGAGCGCTCGATGCTGGCCCGGGCCCCGGGCACTGTGGATGGGACACATGGCAGCACAGCCTCGCTGGAGGCTGCCAGGAGCTTGTGGGGGCTGCAGGGGGTGGTGTGGGCGTGGGAGCGTGTGTCTGGTCCGTGCATGACCCCTGGCATGTCTCCTGTCCCAGGTGTGCCAGGTGAGCGCCCAGCAGCCCGTGCAGACCGAGCTGCTGATGCGGTACCACCAGCTGCAGTCTCGCCTGGCCACCCTCAAGATCGAGAATGAAGAGGTGAGAGCTGGGCTCTGCGGGCAGCTCTGCTGAGCCTTTCCCCATGGAGCCTTCCTGGTGTGCTCGGGGCTGGAGCCCCTCCTGTGGCAGAGCTGGGGGTGCCACAGGCTGCAGCCAGTGCCAGCCCAGGCCTCGGGAGCTGCCTGCTCAGGGATTGTTTTGGCTCAGGTCGTGTCCTTGTCCCAGGCTGCCCCAAACCCACGCTGTGCTGTTTGTCACAGGTACGGAAAACGCTGGATGCCACCATGCAGACCCTGCAGGACATGCTGACAGTGGAAGATTTTGATGTTTCAGATGCCTTCCAGCACAGCCGCTCCACTGAGTCGGTCAAATCAGCTGCATCAGAGACCTACATGAGCAAAATCAACATTGCCAAGAGGAGAGCCAACCAGCAGGAGACTGAAATGTTCTACTTCACTGTGAGTCTCAGCTCAGGCCATACAGCACACGGAGCATTAATTGCCAGGGCCGAGGCCAGTTAAGTGCTCATTAGTGAAGAGCAAGAACCAATTCAGTCTCTTTAAGTACTTGTCTTCTGTCAGATCTGGGTCTGGAATGCATTTCTGTGGCAGGGCACTACACAGGGACTGACAATCCAGTGCCTGCCTTGGTTTTCGCTTTGAAGGAACAACTGGAGCAACCAGATGAGATTGAAAACTTATTGAGTGGAGTAGGAGAGGCTCAGAGCAGGGCTGAGACTGCAGATGGCCTCACCATGGGCCACCATCCTGGGTCTCCCCAGGACTGTGAACTGTGAGCCAAGTCCTCCTCTCTAGCCTATACAGCTTAAGTTTGCCCTTGGCCCACGGATGAGCTGAAGCTGCTCACAGGCCAAGGAAGGCACAAAAGCTGGGCTCTGGTGTGTGTGCCCTGTACTGTCCTGCTGGGCTGGGCTGTGTGTGCCCTGTACTCTCCTGCTGGGCTGGGCTGGGCTGGGCTTTGTGTGCCCTGTACTCTCATGCTGCACTCCCAGGCAGAGCTCAGATCTCTGTTCTGGTACCTGACATACAGGCACTAGCCATGAGTTCACCAACAGTCTCATTTCAGTGTGGGTCATAGCTTACAGTTAACAGCATCTCATGATGTATTACATATGCATAGAAGATCTTCTACTTTCTCTTAATAATATTATTGTAAACTGGGAGGAAATTGCAATTTTCATTTGGAATTGTGCTTGGGATTACTTTAATGGTTTTTGCAGAGGTTTGATCTTTCCCGTTCTCTGTCTTTTGTTTCCATCTCTTGTCTCCCTGTCCCCTCTGACATGTGCCATGCCTTGCTCTGGAGTGTTCCTGGGTGTCCTCAGTCTCCTGTGGCATGGGCAGTTGTTGTGCACAGTGTCACCTGCAGTCACCAGGAGCACCTGGCAGTCCCTGCCTGCAGGGCTCAGGCCCTGGCAGTTCTTGCTTGCCATTGTTGCTCTGCACAGAGGCGAAGCCTTGGCAGGGCAGGGAAAGCTGCTTTGATTTCCTAGGCTGTTGCCAGAAGGCTGACAAAAGAAAGGCAGCTTTGAGCTCTTTGTGCCTCCCTGCGTTCCTGGGCAGGAGGGGCAGCTCCAAGGAGACCAGGCTAATGAGAGCATCAGGCAGTGGCTGGAGCAGGGAGAAGTGATTGCACCCTGCTGAGCCCTGCAGCTGGTGCAGCCTGAGCCCCCCACAGCCCCCAGGCAGCAGTGAGTGTCCACTGGGGGCTGTGCTGCTTAACCCCCCTGTTTGTTCTTTCATTCCAGAAATTTAAGGAGTATCTGAATGGCAGTAACCTCATCACAAAGCTCCAGGCTAAACACGACCTGCTGAAGCAGACTCTGGGAGAAGGTGAGTTGGGGTCAGGTCCAGGGAGGATGCTCCACTCCCCTGGGAGGGTTTGAACCATGTGTCACCTGTCAGCCTCACCTGTGTGTGTTCTCCTGAGGGGCTGATGCTTCTGTGCCTGCCTGCTGCTGCTCAGCTAACCCATGACATGCAAAATCATGATTTCCTTGAATTACTCCTCCCACTTTTCTTTGGGAGTGCATAGAGAGATCTCTTTGAATCTGACACTGTGTGTTGAAGTGCTGGGTTACCTCTCCAGCAGCAGAGATTGCCACTCCCTCCCCCCTCTGCCTCCTCCTCTCCCCCAGAAGATTCTCATCTTCCCCCTCCAGATTTCTGATCTGTCTTTTAATGGTGGGAGCATCAGGTGGGCATCTCTCCTTCCCAAATGCAGCTTCTCTCTGCCAGAAGCCATTCCTTGGGGTGTGGGAGCCAGCAGTGAGGGTGTGAGCACAGCTGTGCTGTGCAGTGCTTGGGTGGTGGCTGATGTGGAGGAATGATGGCAACTTGTGTTTCTTGCAGGTGAAAGAGCTGAGTGTGGAACAACCAGGTGAGCACTTTCTTCCCCTTCCTTGCTCCTGGCACTGGCAGGAGGGGGCTGTGGGAAGGGGGGTTTGCTTTGCTACTGGTGCAGCTTGGTGGGGTTCAGTTACCCACCTGCAGCCCCCTGTGCCCCACACCCTGCTCCCAGCTGCATGGCCTGGAGTGCTGGGCTCAGGGGGATGGCAAGCAGCCTTGGTTCTGCTGCAGGGTGGTTTCTGGCTGGCTGGCTGGCTCTGATGTGCCTGGATGTGCTTGGTCAGCACGGTGCTGTGCCCTGGAGCATAGCTGAGGTGGGGTGGGGTTCTACAGGGTGGCACAAAGGTGTCCACGAACTCCCTGCCATCCCTGTTCCTTTGAGGACTTTAACTGTCCCTGAAATCCTGTCCCAGCTCTGGCTGCTTTAGCTGCGAGTGCAGAGCCTGCCTGTATCACAGACCTCACCCCTCTACTGCAGGAGATAGGGCTGGGTAAAAGTGACAGAGAGCAGGCTTTGATCCATGTCCAGCCTGTGAGGCATCTCCACAGAGCTCCAGTGGCTTGCTGGGAGCGTGCTGGTGTTCTGACAGCGAGGCACAGGCCAGCACAGCCTCCCAGCAGCTCCCTGGAACATGCACAGCTCTCTGTGTGCGAGCTTGTTCCAGCCTTGTTTGTGTTTAATACAATTTATAATACCAGCAGAAGAAGCTGCAGTCCCTGTTAGGAGTGGTGGAGCAGATGGTGCAGCCTGGGCTGCCTTGCCAGGCAGGAAGGAGGCTCCTTGTGCCCAGTGGCCTCAGGGCTGGCACCCAGCGGGCTCCAAGGGGCTGCCAGGACAGAGGGGCCTTCAGAGAGCAACTCCCACCCCAGATCTGGCTGTGTTTGCAGCCTTGTTCTCCCCCCTGCACACATCAGTACAGCTGGGCCACAGGGCAGGGCAGAAATCTGTTTGGGATTTTGTGGTGTTTTTCTCCTTTTTCTGGATCTAGACACAAATGTCCTTCATTATCCAAGGGAGTTGGACTGGGAATAACATAAATGAAAGCAGCCCAGCATCCTCAGTACTGCACTGAAACTGTCACAGGCTTCTTGGTCAGTGGCAGGGTCATCCCCACCCCTGGCATTCCAAACAGAAGCTAGGGACAGGAAGGTGGAGGTGTTCCCATTGTCCTCGTTCTGTGAGCAGATTGAAATCTGTTTGGGAGCAAGCAGGAATAGCCCAGCGTTTTCTGGGGTAGCTGTGGTTTATTTTGGATATATCTCCTCACTGCCCTTGGTTTCCTGCTGGAGTGGTGTCCGTGTGGGACACACCAGTGAGTGCCTGCAGGGTTTGTGGAGCTACACACCAAATCCTCATAGAGGGACTTTTCTGTTTGATTTCTTATTCTCAGTTAAAACCTGTGAGGTCTCACCCTGTCATTGCATTTATGTTGGTGTTTTGTTGATTTATTTTGTTCCATTTTCTCCCAGGCCCCCATGTCTTCCCCCTAAGCCACAGAAAATGAGGAGACCTAGGCCTCTCTCAGTGTATAACCATAAACTCTTTAACGGCAATATGGAAACGTTCATTAAGGTACTTGCTGGCTGCAGGAGTGTCTGTGAGCGCTGGCAGTGCAATGGTGGCTGTCCTGTCCTGCCTGTTTGCCATCCTCAGGGGTCCCTCTGGCCCATCTGCACCCAGCTTGGCCTCGGGGATGATTCCTGTCCATGGCTCCCCTTGTGCATTCCCGGTGTTCCTGTCCCACCAGCTCTGAGCTCCAGAGCACTTGTGGCTGCTGGCCATGTGCAGTGTGAGGCAGTCCTGGCTCAGTGTCCTCACTGTCCTGCTGCTGCTTCCCATCCCCACAAGAAAGACTGCACAAGCTCAGCACAGCCCTCAAAGGAGCAACAGACACAGCCCCCTTCCTCTTTTCCACGTGGGTTTGGTGGTCATCCATCATTGTGGCTGAGAAGGAAGATAAAATGACCCCAGAAAGTGTCTCCCACTTTCAAGGACTGCCAGCCTGTAGAAATCCTGTGAGCTCAGGTGATCCTGAGCTTTACATACAAAAACATCACTAACAGCCACAGCTGCTGGCAGGTGCTGTCCTGCAGTCCTGTTCTGGAGAAAGCTTCAGTGAAAACTCTTCAGGAAGCAGTAAAGACAAACTGTTGGATTAGGTGACTAATAGGCATCCTCTGGCTGGGTTTATTCCCTCCAGCTCTGCCCTAAGCCCGAGGGCAGTGTCTGTGCACAGCACCAGCACAGAGAGCACTGGCCCTGCTGGCAAAGCCTGTAATCCCGTTAGGATTTGTGATTACTCCTGACTTAAACTGGTTTTTAGAAAGTAATGCTCATTAAATCCCAGGCTACTCAGCACTGAGAAGGAGGAATTGCCTGCTCTAGAAATCCCTCTGAGCAGGAGTGTCCCTTTGGGGCTGCTGCCTGCCCTTGGGGTGCACAGTCTCCCGGGCACCCGGGCCAGTGCTGGCTGCCCAGCTGTCCCCATGTCACCCCGTGCCCCCTCCGAGCCTTGTCTGTGCCCCAGGCCAGGTCTGGCCCTGCCCCAGGCTCCTGGGAAGGCCCCAGGTTCAGACAGGGAGGAAACCCAGGAGGCTGTCCTGCTGAGGCTGGGCTGCAGGTGCCCAGGGTTTGGGAGGGAGGGTGGGTGTCCCACAGGCCTGTGTTGGCCCTTGCTGAGCTGCCATTGCATTGGAGCGTTCGTGGCCTCCGAAGGACACGCTTACCTCTAACTCAACTTATCCCTGCTTAATCTGTTCTCTTTTTTCCACTCTGCTGCTTTTCTTTGTGCTCAGAGGAAGGAGGAATGCTCGAACGAGGAATCAGGTACTGACTGGAGGCCCATCTGTGGCACAGAGGGAACTGCCCAGAGGTGCCTCTGTGCTCTGCTGGGAAAAGAACCAGAATCCCAAAGAGAATTGTGTCCACTTGGGCTGTCAGGCATGGCCCATGGTCCCCTTGAGCTTCTGCCATAAGGGGCCTGGGGAGAAGCCAGAACTCAATACTGGTTCAGACTCAGACACTTCATTCCATACACAGAGCTGTTTGGGTTTTTTAGCACCTGCTGACAATGGCTCTTTGCTTTGGTGGAAATACTGTTGTAAGCTGTGTTATGGGAAGCTTATTCCATCAGCTGGGTATAGCACAAGTTTTATTTCAGCTCAGCCTTCCACCTTTGGGTGGGAGAGCTGTGATCCCTCGTGGCAGTCTCCTGTCTGAGCCAGACAGGGAGCAGCAATGTTTCACACACCTTGGTTGC
>JANRMJ010000020.1:479021-509971 GCA_025584955.1 Alethe diademata
GGGGTCCGGGGCGGCCCCGCGGGCTCGGCGCGGTACCGGTGCCGGTACCGGTGCCGGGAGGCCGCAGCGATCCCCTGCCGCCCCCCGGC
Organism: Alethe diademata; assembly: GCA_025584955.1. Classification (NCBI taxonomy): domain Eukaryota; kingdom Metazoa; phylum Chordata; class Aves; order Passeriformes; family Muscicapidae; genus Alethe; species Alethe diademata. The sequence goes on from JANRMJ010000020.1 coordinate 479,111, forward strand.
CGTGCCGGCCCCGCTGCCCCTGCTCACCCCGCTCTCTTGCAGGCCGTGGATGACTTGCTGCGCTGTGGGATCTGCTTCGACTACTTCAGCATCGCCGTGGTGATCCCGCAGTGCTCGCACAGCTGTGAGTGCCGCGGGGACTCGCGTGCGAGCCCCGAGCAGGGGCGGGATCGTTCCAACAGGGTTCTGAGCCTGCGGGGAAGATGGAAAGAAACTGTGTACAAGGGCCTGGAGTACCAGCACAAGGGGGGATGGCTTCCCGCTGACACAGGACAGGGTTAGCGTAGAGATTCAGAAGAAATTGTTCCCTGGGGGTGGTGATGCCCTGGCACAGGTACCCAGATTTGCTGTGGCAGCCCCATCCTTGGCAGTGTCCCAGGCCAGGTTGGACAGGGTTTGGAGCACCCTGGGACAGTGGGAGGTGTCCCTGCCATGGCAGGGGTGACACTGGATGGGCTTTAGGGTCCCTTCCCACCAAAACCATTCCAGGGTTCTGTGATTCTCCTTGCGGTGGAAGCTGGGAGGAGCTTTGCAGGATGGAAGGAGCCAGAACCTTCCCTTGTGTAGTTCCTGCTCTAATGCAAACACGTGGCATCTGGCATTCTTCATTTAAATATCTTTCTTAACATCTTGAGGGTGGTACAAATGCCAAGCTCTGTGTGGAGGGCATTAAGAGCTCAAATTTTCCGTGCTGCTCTCTCTGCCCTGGGCGATGTCTGCTGGAACCTGGCCCCAAGTGGTTTGCTGAAGCCAGATTAGAGGGGCAGTACCTTGCCTTTTCTCACGTTAAAATAAATGCCTATAATTGTTTGGTTCAGAAACTGTAGCACTTCCTTCCATGAAGGGGGACGTTGTAGTTTGGCAATGAAGTTTCGTTTAGCTTGGCAAAGCTGTCACCATTGAAACCAGTGTGGGGAGGCACAGAAGTGGGAGTTCTGTACACTTGCTGGTGGTGCAGCCTGCCTGGGCACAGTGGCTCCAAAGCAGCCATTGCACACAGGGCCTGGCCCATGGGAAGGTGCTGCCCTGTCAGATGCTGGCAGCCTGGATCTGCCACTTCATTCGCGTTCATACAGCTAAAATTTGTGCCTTTTCTTTATGGGTTTCTCGCCCTGTATCACTTCTTGCTATATATGCAGTAATTTTTAAACATTTAGGTGAATTTGCAGATCTAAGTGTTAATTGGTGCATTAGACCAGGTTGGATTGGGCTTGGACCAGTTTGGTCTAGTGGAAGATGTCCCTGCCCTTGGCAGGGGGTGGGGTTAAATGAGCTTTAAGGTCCCTCCCAACCCAAACCATGCTGGGATGAATTAATGCTTCTGCTGCTTTTCAGATGTGTTCCCAGAGGGGCTGTGAAGTATAGATCTCTTTCAGGAGCTGCTGCTGAGTGTGTTCAGTGTTGAGACTGACCCATGATGGCCTAGTGAGGAAATGTCTTTTCCTGGAGAATGATGAGACTTTTAAAATCCTTAATTGGCTGTGGAAGCTGATGGATAAATTGCCAAAGTGTGGCAAATGCAGAAATTTACTGTGACAATATGGAGCTTATGGCGTGTTTCACCACTCAGTCTGTTGAGGCATCCTGTGATGATGAGATGACATTAAGCTGTCTCTCAGCATTTCAGGGCTTTCTCTCCTCCTTTTTAGCCTCTTCTTTCAACAACAAGTTGGTATTGTTCTAGAAAGGGGCAGAAGAGCCTGGGATAAGGAGGGGATTGAGAGTTTGTCTGGGCTGTGCAGGAAGATGAAAGTGATCAACATTTGTCAGTGTCAGCATTGAGCAGTGCAAACGCTGCTGCAGTGGTGGTGGCTGGCCAAGGGTTTCTTGCAGTGGGAAATAGAAGGAAACAAACATCAGCTTTAGATGGAGGAGCTGATATTTGATATTGCAACGTTTACATAAAATACAGGTTCTTTTGCAACAATGATAATCTCAATTCCATGTAAAAATGGTGTATTTTCAATATTTGTGTATTGTGGAACAGCTTGCATGTACTGTACAATAAGGAAATACACAAGCAAGGGTGTGGAACTGCATTTGGAATAATGCTCAAGGTTATGTATTTCCCTTTTCCAGATTGTTCCCTTTGTATCCGCAAGTTTTTGTCCTACAAAACTCAGTGTCCAACATGCTGTGTGGTAAGTGTGGTTTTGGTTTTTTCCCCTGAGTTTATTTTTGTGTTTTGGCACATCTCAGGAGCTTTTCCCTTTGGACTCTACCAAATCATCAATTCTGATTGCATGGCAAAGTGTGGTGCTCTTGCATCTGGAATTCTCCTGTTTCAGGGATGCTCTGTCAGTGCAGGCAGAAGGGGATGGAGCATCAGGCCTGGGGTTTTTGTGACAGTCTGTCACAAAACATTTAGCATTAATTGGTTAAAATGCTCCGTCGTTCAAACCAGCAGTGCTGAAACACAAATGCTTAATTTTCCGTGTGTGAGTGGCCCCATTTAATCCCAAAATAAAAATAGAAAAAATAATAAAAGCTTTGTTAAAAAGAAGAGCAGAGAGAGTTGCAGTGAGGTAAAAATTAAAAATTGTTTAAAGAGAATGAGTTAAATGCACAAAGGCATCTCCTAATTCATATTTTCATTCCATAATCAGAAGATTAACATCTCCCTTCATCAGTTTTCATGCTTTGTTGCTTAAGGTTCTCACCACCTTCGGAAGATCTTTGGTTTGGTTTTCAAAATTGTTAGACCTGTGCTGCAATAAAGCAGTGTTGGAACCTGGGCACACTGGACTTTGTTGCTTTAGCTTTTTTCTTTGTTTTTACCTATTACCCTTAATATCCCAGAGCTTAGTTCTCAGGCAGTTATTTTAATGTGAGGTATTTCTGGGGAAGAAGTGTTTACCCTTTAAGCATCTGAATTCCTGTAGCACTTTAGTGGGGGAGTTGAGGCATGGAGCCAGGAAACAAGTTATTGATCACTCGAACATTTTCTGGGCACTTGCTGTTTTCACTGCATTTGAATGTTTGTTTGTTTAGGTTTGTTGGTTTTTGTTTGTTTTGTCTTTTCTTTGTTTTTTTAATAGGCAGTGTCAGAATCTGACCTGAGAAACAACCGGCTTTTAGATGATCTAGTGAAGAGCTTTAATTCTGCAAGGTACTTCTGTAATTTTATGGCTACTCTCTCTGCTTTGGCAGCTGGGAAGGTGTGACTGTGTGTGACCAGCACTGGAGAGGAGCAGTGTAAGAACTGAACAAAAAATTTGTAGTGGCACAGAAGCATTGGCAAAGATGAAATTTTACACCTTGGAAAAACCCCGCAATGTTCTGGCTGTCCACTCCAGTGATGGGGAGGTTTTACAAACTTGTTTTGGTTCTGCTTCTGGCTGGCTGCTCTGGAAGTTACTGGGGTCTCTGCCAGTGTGTAGGGTAAGCAGACATGTCAGGATTCTGGGGGGAAATAATGGTAGTAAAGATTTGCTTCAAGATCTTCCTTTGTGTGCAGGGGGGATTGTCAGCAGAAGGATTTGTCCAGGGGTAATGGTCACCTTGCCAGAGCAGTCTTCTGGTGAAGTCACTGGCTAGGAAAAATACAGGTATTGAAAGACTAAAAATGTGAGTTTTCTTGAGTAAGGAAAGTAATGGCATGCTGTGCTTTCAACCTGATTTCTTACCTACCTTTCTGTTTGTTTTTAATTCATTTTTGAGCTTCACATCCCTTTAAAAGACGGGAACAACAAAGTAAATATGACTTGGTAAATTCTCACAACAGTAGATGAAACTCCTTGTATTATCTCTCTGTTTTCTTTTGATGAGAAGCTACCCAGTGATTTTCTGGGAATTCTATGGTATTCCTGTCTCTATAGGAGACAAATGCACTTTCACCTTTTTCTCTGAAATGAACTTGGAGCTGGAATCAATGAGACTCTTGGCTTCATAAGTGACGAGAAGCATAGTTGAGTTGATGGCTTTGTTTCATGACAGAGTTTTTCTCTGATGAAGATCATAGAATGTAGATAGATCTAATCTTCTATATGACCACTACTAAATTTAATTGATTTATTTGAGTAATTTAAATCCTACAGTTCCACTGTTTCAGCTTGAATTCTGGTGCTTTCTCGTGATAAATGGATTACTATTTTTTTGTTAATGCCTAATTGTGTAGGGAACAAGTAGTGCTGACTTGGATCCATTATGATATTGAATCTTAAATGTTATTTTTTTTTTTTGACTGCTTTAATGGATCGGTATAAATCTTACCAGTGAGAGTAGTTCAATAACCTTTCCTTTTGTGACTTGGAGTTCAATCAATTCCTCACATGGAGTTGGGTCAGGAGGAGCTGCACATGCCCTGGGCTGAGGGGACACTGCTCCTGTATCCACCACTGCTCTTGTACAGGAAAATCTTCTGTCTCCCCTCTCCTTCTCCATCTGCTTGGTTTCCCCTTGGCTGTCCCCAAAAGCAGATCCACAGTCCAGGGGCTGAAGAGCTCAGCATGTGTCAAAGATCAAGTATGTTCTAACTTGACTTTGAGCCTTGGGTAGTTTGATGTTTACGAAAATTAGGCCTTAAATCTTCTCAGCATTTCACGAAGTGCAAACCCATTTCTTAAGTCAGGAAAATGGTAATGTTGGTGGCACTGTGCTCCAGGGTCACTGCAGCTGGGGAATCATTCCAAGCAGAGCGGGTGCTGATCCCCTTTCCCAGCTCAGCACGGGGTGTTGCAGGGTGGGCTGTGCTGGTGTGCTCAGGGCCCGTGTGGGAGTGCAGCTCCTCCCTGGACAGGGGCTGGGCTCTCAGGGGAGCTGCAGGTGTCCTGTGCTCCCTCGTGCCATGGGTGTTTGTGGGACAGGAGCAGTGCTGGGCAGCCTTGCGTGGTGTGGCTGTGCAGGGCCCTGGGAGGGGCAGCCCTCACCCAGCAGGGCAGGAGCTTCAGGGCACTGCCACGGGCACTGTTCTGTTCCCTCACCTGTCCCTGCTCTGGGGCAGAATTCATGGCTCTGGCCAGCCCAGGAGAGAAGGATGAGCAGCAGTATTTGCTGTCCTTAATGCAGAGTTCTCTTATCAATTGCAGTGAGGCCAGTACCTTCAGAAATAACATGTAGAGGCTTGTGTAATGTGTAAAGAATTGATTTCATTGCCCTCTACTAAAGAGATTATTTTGAGAAAATTTGTCACTTTCTGCTTTACCTTGTTAAAAAACTTAGTAATAGAAATTAGAGTTATACTTGCCTAAGTAGAAAAGTAGTAGTCCTTGCTGAAAAGAATCTCTGCTTTTCTTCATACATGGGGAAGAAAAATGTTTTTACTGTCCAATTTCTCCCTGTTTCCTATTCAGGGTTACTGGACAGGTAGTGAGTCAGAGGAATAAACACATCGATTGTGGGTGCTGGAGAGAGCAGGTGCTGTCACTGCTGGTACAGTGATTGAGCCTCCAGAAGGAGTGCAGGAGGAATTTCAAGGAGATCCATTGCCTTTAGTGCAGTTGGGACTGTTCTGTGTGAGCTGTTCCTAGGAAGATTCACAGCTCTGGCTGTTCCTTGGAATTTATTTATGTGGAAGCCCTTGATTCCCAACAGCTCTGCTTCATTGCTGCTTCAGCAAGAGAGAAGTAAACAGAAAATGGGAATTGTAAAATGGGAACCAGGAGCCAGATGGAGGACACTTGGTTTTTGTGGGTGTTCCAGATCTGAAGGAAAAGGTGTGGGAAGCTGTTTGCTGGAGGGCAGGATGTTAAGAAACCATCCATCTTTAGTTAAACAGGTGGTGTTTAACCCCCTGCCCTGCCCTGCCCTGCCCCAGCTCAGTGACTGAGGAGGGTTTGGGTCGTGGTGTTCTGCTGGATCTGGCTCACTGTGACACCTGGCTGATTCATCTCAGCCTTCAAAGGGAAGGACACTGCTCTGCTCATGAACTGGGCATTGTCAGCTGTGCTGCAGTTACTGCTTTGTGCAAGGAAGGTAAAATTCTGTCAGCTCAGAGCTCACAGCAGTCTGTTAAATTCTCAGAAGGATCACAGACAACTGAGGCCATACACAATACACAGAGGGTTTTGAACATGGTGTGGAACTGGTGTTTGCTGCAGGATCAGCTCCAAGCTGAGCTGGCCAGGCTGGTGCTGCCAGGGGCTGGACCCCTCCATCACTGCCTGCTTTCTCTGGGCTTGCTGAATGATGGATGAGCTTCAGTCTAGTCATGCTTGCCCGAGTCTCTCCAGTCACACTGTCAGAGTTTCTGTGATTAGTGAGAAATTTGAGTAATTCACTCTCTGCTGAGGGAGGGGGTGGCAGGTGAGAAGGTGCTGTTGGAGAGTCCAGGGCTGTGCCAGGAGCATCTGCTGTGCCCTGGCTCTTCTGTCCCTGGGGTGTGGGACCATGAGATGTCATCACCCAGCTGCTCATGAGCCCAAAAACCACATTCTGGGAGAAGCCAGTGTGGGACTGCTCCCTCCTCTTCTGCCCTCAGCCCTAGCATCTTCTGTATTTTCACATCCAAAAAGGAGCATGTGTTGGCAAGCAAATTTCCAGGTCTCAGCACCATCCAGTGCCAGCTGAGTGTTTTCTGTGGCTGCTTGCAGGCAGCAGCTGCTGCAGTTGGTGTTGGATGCTCCATCCCCAGCGGGCCCTGGCCACAGCAGCCCTGGTGCTCAGCCTGCACGGGGGCCAGGCACCCACAGCTTCCTGAGCAAGGACAAAGTCTGCACCTCCACCGAGGCAGGGCTGCCCTGGGCTGCTCAGAAGAGTCCCAGCACTGAGGAGCACCGTGACCTGCACAGCCCTTCTGCAGAGCTTGCTGGTAAAGACAGCAGAGTGGGGTCACAGGAGGTTCCTGGGTGCACCGAAAATCATGACAGGCCTTCTACATCTGTGGTGAAAGAAGACAGGAAAGGTGAGGAGTTTGATTTCTGGCTGTGTCCTGCTCTGTCCCCCACGTGTGGCTGGCTGTGTGTGTCAGAGCACTGTGTGTGGCACCAATCCTGTTTCCCTGTGTGGTTCTGGTCTGTGCTGGCACGTTCAGCTCCTGCCCCTTTAACTGGCCTGTGCTCCCTCCCCATCACTGCTGCTGTGGGGCTGCTCTGCTCCAAGCCTGTTCTGCACAGAAAGCCTCAGCTCTGCCAGGGAATTCAATGGAATTCAGCACTTACAGATTCCTTTGCTTTGAGTAACAGCACTAAAAAACAATAGTTGTGCAACAGTCTTAGTAGAAGTGAAGTAATTTCTCTTCTCCTTCCCCCTGATGACTAGACAGGCACTGGCATTTGTTCTGCTCTTGCATCCTTGAGTAACCAGATGCGGATATTTTATAATGTGTTTTTTACTTGAGGGATGAGCCTGAATTCCAAAGGAGCATGGCAGCAGCTCTGTTAACATTTCTGTTCACACACTCTCCAGAAGAGTCATCTGCTTTATTCTTTTGTGATTCTAGAGAGTTAGGCTGAATTTACTTTGAAGCATGAAAATATCCATTTATAATAATCAACCACAATAAAATGGCAGAATCCTCTTAGTTCTGATGTGCTGGCAGCCATCCTATTGACCCAGCTAAAAGCCTGAATTAAAACAAAACACCATGTAGGAATACACCCCTGGTTCCTATTAGTTCAGATTTAGCTGTTCTCTTGTTTAACGATTTATTCACCTGGAACTCTGAAGTTCATGTGTATTCATTAGCTGCATAAATCCTGCTTAAAGAGGTACCAACAGCCAGGAAAGGAGCCACAGGAAACATGCCATGGTTTTACACATCAGACCTGCTTGTGTTGAGAATTTGAAACTCACATGAAATTTTACTGGTTGTTTATTTTTGAGCAGTTAAAACTTGCACCCGCTTCCCATTTTGTGATCTTTTTGAATCTTTGAACATGTGTCACTTGGAAATTATTTCCACAAATGCGAAATAGTTGGTCAGACAGTGTTTGTGAATCACTTGCAGTGAGAGGTTTAGTGTTATTTGTTCCTGTTTTGAGACCTCAGCTGTAAGTTCCAGTGCAGTAACAGCTCAGGACCAGTGTGTTTGTTACTGTCCCAACTATTAGTTTCTCAGAGGAAAACATTCACTCCTTGCTGTAATATCCACACTAGTAAATTCCTTCTCCCTTGCTTGCAGTGGAATGTCCTGTTTGTGGGGTTGCTGTTCCAGAGCAATACATCAACAAACATCTGGATAGCTGCTTGAGCAGGGAGGAGAAGAAGGACAGCCTGCGAAGGTGAGGAGCAGCTCTGGGGGCTCCCAAGTGCCTGTGCCTGCTCCTGCACTCTGAGCAAAGAGCTGGGGCTGCTGGCGTGTAGGAGCAGTGCTTTGTGTCTGTTCCTGGCTTCCCTGCTGTGTAGAGCACTCTGAGATCACTGTGGGGATTGGCCCCCCTTGAGAAAGTGGGTGGCTTGCCTGCTCAATTACTCTTCGGCTTTTAGTGGCAAGAAAACAGTGGCCAATGCTTAAAAAAATTCAGCACAAGGAGGAACTGAGTCTGTGTGTTGTTCTTATCACCCTTCTGCTCCCTGGCATTAAAATTCCCTTCAGATAACACTGATTCCTGTTTTTCATTTGGTGAATGAATTGCTTCCTTCGGTTCAGGTGTGCCAAGAGACATTTTCTTCAATAGCTGTCAAGTTAAAGAATAAAAATTGCACCTTTTTCTGCTCTCTGTGGGGCTGTTGAAGTTTCCTGAAGATCTCGATTTCCATAAGATTAATGCATTCCTTTGGCTTTGTGCCCCTGCCCCAGCATTGGTCACGGTCACCACATTCACATCAGAAGTGGAGTTTCAGTTTGTTTTACTTACAGCAGAAATTCAGGCTGTTATTTCTGACTAATCAGACTGAAGAACTGGGAGGATTTGTACTTCAGTGCTTGTTTTTCCAATTCCCCTGAACCTTTAATTAAAAAGTAATTTTATGTTAAAGCTCTTGTTTTGCCCAGTCATGCTTAGAGTGCAATCTGTAAGCTAAAAGACTTTCAAGATGAAAAAATGGTAAATGAATATTGAAATCTGATGTTACATTTAATTTCCATTTGGAGTGGTTTAATGCTTTCTCTGTTCTTAATAAATGGAAAAACATGCCAGATCTGTCCTTGGTGTCACGCCTGTGTCCCCAACAGGATTTTAAGTTGTGCTAATTTAATCTCTGGGCTGCTTTGGCCTTCAGCAGCCCCTGCCCTGGGCACTGGCACTTGTAGGGATGCTGGCCCTGGCAGTGCCAGTTTGTGGCACTGGGGTTTGGTTCTGGGCCAGCACATCCCTGGTGCTTCTCTGGGCAGGGTGAGCTCTGGTTATTCTCAGAGCAGACTGTGCTCACAGCTGGGCAGGTTCAGCAGAACTGGATCCTAATGTAACCCCCCAGAGCTCCACGGGGTAATTGCACCATGAGTTGCATTTCCAGAGAGCACTGTGTTTCTCAGGGAACCCCAGCAGCACTGGGGTTTAAACCTGCTGGGAGCTGATTTCCTGTGCCTGGCTGCTGGAGAGCTGTCAGCACACTTCAGGTCTGCTGCTGGTGAGCTGGAATACACACCAAGCTTCTGTAGGACTTTGAAAAGATTTAATTCTTCAGAGATGTTTTTTATATTTCCCAAAAGAATCTGAGAAAACCTTCCCTGAGAAGTGTATTGTGGTAATCCATCTTTTTTTTACCATCCATGCTACAGGGCTGGATGAGAGTAAATGTATTATTCACAGTTTTTGTGTGAGACTTTTTTTTTAACCTTGAAATTTTCGATGTGATAAGTCAAAAGTGCTGAATAGTTTTCAAATATATCTCTCATTTTCACAGTGGAAAGCTGTTAAGTGCTCTCTAATCCACAGTAGTGCATCTGAGCTTTATTTTGCTGCAGAAAGAAAAATGTCTAATTTAAATGCTGTTCCTCTGTAAATTACTGCAGTTGCAGAGGATGGGTTTGTATATGGGTTTGGCCCCTTTGTTTTTCCTAGTTTGAGAATATCTCACCAGGAGGTGTAGGGAAGCCTGAGCTAATTTGACAGGAGGAAATGTTCTGCTAATTTTAGGTGACAAAAGTTGTACTAGGACTTGCATTTTCTCTGGCAGTTTCCTGTAATTAAGATGTTTTCTCCAGCTGTGCCAGGAATGTTGAGTCCTGACAGCAAGCAGTGGAAAGCAGTAAATTTTGGCTTTAGATGTTGTTCCTCTGAGAGCACTGGTACTTCTCTTCAGTGTCTCTGTCTGTATCAACAAACCACCCTTCTATCAGCTGGGAACTGCTGCCTTCAGGTACATGACTATTTTTCTCAAAGACATTTTTCCAGAAAGCTGACAAATCTCCTAATTCAAGTTTTGACTTGATGTTTTAATGCTTTTAATATGTTTCCAGCTGATTCAAGTAAGCCATGGTCAGTACTGGAGTGGAAACCCCGAATTTCTTTCATGTGTACATTATCCTGAGTGGGTGAAGTACCCTTAAGTGATTGTAAATACTTTGATTGTCCCAGGAGTGTTGTTTAAATAAAGTCTCTGTTGTTTTCCTCTGGCAGCTCTGCCCACAAGAGGAAGCTGATGTCCAAGGTTGTTTATAACCTGCTGTCGGATCGGGATCTGAGGAGGAAGCTCAAGGAGCACGGCCTGTCCACCTCTGGGACCCGCCAGCAGCTCATCAAGAGACACCAGGAGTTTGTGCACATGTACAATGCCCAGTGTGATTCCCTGAACCCCAAATCAGGTAAGTGGCACTGCAGGGAGGTCACTGCATCTCAAACCATCAGCATTTCCCCTCCTGTTACCTCTGGGGGTAGGTGTGACACTGTTTGACTGCTGGGAGAGCTGGAGCTGGAAGAATTTATCTGGTGTGAGTCAGGATCAGTGCACAATACTTGTTTAGCCTGCACTCGGTGCTGTGGTGGGGTGCCACTGAGTCTCTGCCTCATTCATCAGAGCAAAGGGGAGTTCTGGGCTGTGCTGTGCACTGCTGCTCTCCCCTAAACCATGCCCAGCTCTGCCTCTGCTCAGAGCCTGGGCACAGAGGGTGAATTATTAAACTCCCTCTTGAGATGCAGACGTGCATTTTGGTGGTAGCAGGGAGCCTGAGGTCACTGTGGAACAGGAATAGCTGAGCTTCTGAGGAAGCACAGGTGCCAAATTCCTGGAGTGTGTTTAAACCAGTTGGGAACAGGTTTTATTCTTTCATAGCTTAATAAAATTTTGTCCTGACTGCTTCACTGTGTGGTGAAGTGTTTGTTTCAATAACTGCCCACAGCTGCCTGGCAGTGCTGTGGAGATGATGAATTGCAGAAGCAGATTTGTAAAAGTAAATGTCAGAGTAAACTGTGCAGGGTTCTGCATAGCCATGGCTCTAGTTAAATGTTAGTTATGTTGTTTATAGGCTTTGGATGTGTCTGACAATTGTTGAAGTCAGTTGTAATTCCTCTGTGGGCTTTGCCCTTGAGCCTGCACATGGTTCTCTTGCCATGGAAGGTGGTTTGGGGGACAGAGTAAGATAAACAGTAGGTGCAATTATTGTGTCTTCCATTGAAACATCCAGTATAAAATGGGAAGTCTCTCTGAATGATGGCCTGTGTGCCACAAGCACAGCTGTGTGCAGGAGGCAGGTTTGGTAGGATTTGGAAATTTGCCTGGGATTGGAGCCTGGCTTTCCTTCTGAGGGCTGATGCTGTTTGTGTTTGAAATTCGGGCTAGTTTCAGTCTGTTACAGCTTTTTATTGCCCAGTCCTGTCTCAGCGATCCCTTTCTTGTATTTCCAAACAGTTGCAGAGGTTGTTAAAGAGCTGGAGAGGAACGAGAAGATTCGAGTTCAGCTAGAGTGTAATAATAAACCTGGTGAAAATGTAAGTGACTGATGTTGGTTCTCACAGAGGGGTGGCCAGCGAAGCTGCAGAGTGGCCACTGAGAGTGCCTGCCTGTTGCTTTATTGTATTATTGCATATTAGAATTCACATCTCATCCTGTGATTTTCTCACACCTCACATTTCTCTGGGCAGTCCTGGGTGCCCTGCTGAGCTTTATGCCCAAACCCTTTAAAGCTGAAGCAGTTTTTGACTGCAGTAAAAATCCTTGAGTAATGTTCTCCTTGGCCACACTGGAAGGTTTTGTCCCTCCATGGCAGTGTGGGGAATGTTTTGTTTCCTAGAATTCTCTAGGATTTCGCCAGCAAATTCCCTGCTTGCGTATGGGCAGTAGCATGTTCCTTTTCCCATGACACTTGATCCTTGGGTGACTTTTGAAGCCTGTTTGTTGCACAGTGTCAGGAAATTTTTTGATGGCCCACGTGTGCTGGATGTTACATGGTCTGGCTTGGTCCTGGTGACTCTGTGGAAGCAGGGCAGGACACTGTGGGTATGTGCTGTAAATGTGCATTAATGTGATGAGGTACTGAAAGCTGGGGGGAAAACAAACAGTTGCTTCTTCCAGTTTTAAATTGCAAAGTCTGCTGCTTTAGCATCTTTATGTTAAAAACATTTGTGTGATTTCTGTAGAGCTTGACCTTCACAAAAGACCAGACAGAGCAAGAAATAGATGAGATCCACGCTGAATATCGTAAGTTACAATTTCTTTTTAAATTTGCTTTTAAAATTCTTTTCCATTGTGCTAAAATGCACACACTGATTGCCTCCAAAGGCATCTCTATTTATGCACTTTGTTCTCTCTTAGTGTCCTGCCATGTTTGCTGGACATGAAAGCAGCAGAGCAGTTGTGTGGTGTCACTGGAACCCTGTGCAGCAGAGCTGCTCTTCCTGAGCCCACCAGGGGCAGGACTGGCCTTCCTGCTCCTGGTTTTATTTTCTTGGCCTGTTGTACACATCTGGAACAAAAATATATTAAATACTCTCTTAATTTTTAAAGACAGGTATTTGATTGAGTTTAGATTGCTAAACAGGCATGGCTACAAAACTAATCACTTGGAGATCTTGATAGTCTGAAGCAGATTGAAAGAAAAATTGAGAAGTTTAAAAAAATAGGAAAAAGGGGAAGATAGAAAATATTCTAATGGGAAGATATGGTTTTAAAATTAATAAAATATACTGATCAAAGAGGCAAGTGGTAACTGGTGTCAGGTAATTATTTCTCATAAAATAATAAGGAAGAAATCATAAGCATGATAAAAGAGCTGGATGTTAAAATTCAAGAACAGTGTGAGATTAAAGAACTCTTTCCAAATGCCATTATTTCACTGTAAAACAGATGGATTTTAGAAAGCTTTATTACACAATGAAGCATTTTTTCCCTTTTATTTTACAGCATTTGCACCCCAGACCCTAATTCCCAGCTGAATGCATGAACTCTGGTGTAAATTCTGAATAAAAAACCCGAAATATACTTTTGTTCTGCTTTTCCATATGACAAAACACACTGGGAGTGTGAACAGCCTTGGGGAGAGGCAGGACAAACTATCTGGGAGAAAACACTTTTTTTTCTGCTTCTTTGCACTTTCCCAGGCTCTTGGCAATTTGCACATTGCACTGTTGGCATTTTTTGCTGTTTATGAAATGGCAATTAATACTTTGGCTTGATGAAGCTGAGGATGGGAGCTCTGCCTGGCAATTCCAGCCACTGTCATTTCCTTCTGCTCTGCAGGACACCCTCAGCCCACTCTGCTTTTTTCATGGTCTCTAGTTGAAGAGTTAAAACATCTGCAGGAGAGGAAATACATCTGTGAAAAAAACCCAAAACTTATTAGATTGCCTTTTCTGCTTATAAATATTGTAATTTACCGTGTTCTTTGGAGGTCTGCTGCTTTGTCCTGTGTTTTAAATGTTTGTCCTTGTGTCTGGGGCTGGTTCATGTTGCTGCAGTTTGCTGGGATGTGCTTGGGGTGTCGTTTCAGCACCACACTGATTTACAGTGTGGCTGAGCAGTGCTTGTGTGCCAGGACATTTCTTTTTGAAAAGCTTTGTAGTTCTGCCATGAGCCAGACAACAAAAGATAGTGATGCTGGAAAAACTGAAGCACCAAAGGAATTCTGTAATGAGAGTGCAGAGACTCACACACGATATCTGGGACAGAACTTGCTTTTTATTAACAGAATTTTTGGCCTTATGTGGTGTTTTCAGCTGCTCAGGGAAAGGGAGTCGGTGTCAAATCTGTTTCCTTCTGTGGGGCAGAACTTGGTGTTGTTTTCTTACAGACTACATCAAGGAATTTCTGCCCTGAAAGGGTGGTCAGGGACTGGAATGGGCTCCTCAGGGAGGTGACACAATGCCTGCCAGTCCTTTCTGAGAGGGAATTCTTGCTGATGTCCAGCCTGAGCCTCCCCTGGCAGAGCTCGTGGCTGTTCCTCTCCTGTGCCTGTTCCTGGGAGCAGAGCCTGACCCCACCTGGCTGTCCCTCTGTCCTGGCTTCCTCCCTGCCTGGGTGATGCACAGTGTCCTGCTGGGGACACTGGCTGTTTTCCCAGCCTCTGAGTAAAGCATTTGGAGTGTCGAGGTTAAACAGTTCCATTGCTCTGGCTGAGCACCAGAGGAGTGCTTAAAACATGATTGAAAGTGCAGAGTATTTGCATTATTAACTTAGTTAAAGGATCTGAATCCCAGCAGGGTAATGGGGTGGCACAGAGCATGAAGTGTTCATCTGTGCTCTGGACTGTGGCTAGCTCTATAAAAGCACAGAATTGGATCATTAATAGAATGTGGGACATATCCCACTGCTAGATTGGTTTTCATCTGCTGTAATAAAAAATGCTTTAATTAAAATTCTAATTTAATTTAATTTTTGTGTGCATTTCTGTTCACATCCTCTTAGTGTTTGTGCCATACCTGAGTCATGTGGGGTGGTCAGTGATGCTCTGTTACCTTCCAGGAAACAAACACAGGAGTGAATTCAAGTTCTTGGTGGATCAAGTAAATAAAAGGTGGAAGAAGATTGGTGAGAGGAAAGCAGAAAGTGCTCAAAGCAAAGAGGAAGTAGCTGTCAAAGAGCTGCCAGCAGCCACAGGTCAGTGACATTTAGTATTGTCCCCTGTTGGACCACAGTAAGAGGTGTGGGATTCCCAAAGAAATGGTCTTTTATCTCTTGTTCTTCTAGAACCTTTAAGGGGAAAATAATCCAACCAGCATGAAGATCAAACAGACCCTAAAGTGATTTACTGCTATTGATTTTAGTGTGGAGCATAAGCATGACCCATAGTAAGCGTTAGTTTGGTGTCTGTGCTGTGTGTGGGTGTGTCTGGGCACAGTCCAGCTGGTTGCAGAGGGGTGTCAGGTTCTGCCCAGGTTTGTGGAGGTGCTGAGTGTGGCCACACAACCACTCTGCAGTGGAGGTGAAGGTGGGTGCTGCTTGCTGCCTTTCAGCCTTCCACCATCCTTACTGTGAGGGGCTTGGTAACTGGGAGCTGCAGAAGTATCTGTGGCGGTTGGATTCAGGAATTATTTGTCCTGAGACTGAAGCAGTAAAATCCTTGGGCTTGTTCTAGGCTGTTCATGCAGGATGCTGACTTTTAACTTCAGCTTGCTGTGTTTTGTGTTCATGTGCTGGAGCACAGTGAGAAGTGGGAATGCATGGCTGCAGTTCCTCACTGCTGGGGGAAGGAGCAGCCTCCAGGCTCTTCATTCTCCTTCCTCGCCCAGCACCAAACACCCCTGTGTGCCCCAAGCTGCTGCCCCTGGCTCCTGCCTGCAGCACCCTCTGGTCTCCTTGGGCTGGGAGCATCTGTCTTTGAATGGGGGGTTTAGACAAGCACTCCTCAGCCTAATAGAACTTGAGGATTTCCAATCTGTTTAAGAGACTGAGTGTTGGCCAGAATCCCACTGGCCAAGCTGGGACGTGCTGTTGTCTGTACACTCAGGAAAACAAGGCAGTGTCATTTGTCCCAGCTCCCCAAATCCCTGTGCTCTTGGGCTCAGTTCATCTGTGGCTCTTCCAGCAGAGCTCTGAAGAAATGAAGAAAACAGAATAATAGTATGAATTTTATCCTAATTGTCTCCTGCAGACCTTGCTGCAGTGCATAATCCATTCTGTGTGAAGGGTACAAGTGAAGGAATCTCAAGGATAAAAGATTTAAGCTGTTGCTCTTCTGTAGCAGAAGCAGAGGCAATGTGTTACTGGGTAGTGGGGTCACAGCCTTGATTTCCAGCTCCTGAAGGGAGGGATGGGCTGCTGTGGATTTTGAGGTTTCTCCTGTGTGAGCTGTTCTGTGTGTGCTGCCCTGCAGGCTCTAAGAGCTGAAGTAAAACCATGGAGTTTTTCCAAAAGAGTGATCAGGTAGAAAGTAACTTGGATCAGATGTACCATCCTGCATCTTGTTCAGAGCGTGGCAGCACCTCATTTGGTTCTGGCAAACCTGCACAGCTTCCATTACACTTTGTTCTCTGAGCTTCCAATAAATCCCTGGAGTTTCAGTTTTGAGTTTTATACCCAACATCTGCACATGGATGACTGTTTGTAAACAGCTGGAAAAGCAGAAAGGTGATTTGCAGGGGAAGGAGCAGGTGCCTGAAGGCTGTTTGCCCAGGGTTCCTTGTTAGCAGCAGCTGCCTTTGGATTGCACTGGGAACTGGAGCATGGCAAAGGGAGAGCCAGAAATGGCCTGATGGTGCCAGCTGGTAGAGCAGGCTCTGTCTGCATTCCTTACCCACTTCTCTGGGTTCTCATGGAAGTGGTGGAATTGTACAGAATTAAAACAGATCTTTGGTTTGCTTGGGGTTTGTTGGTTTGTTCATTTATTTTAATTTCCCCCTCCACCTCCTCCATTGCCCTCTACTATTGGTTGATGTAATTTAACTTCACTTCGTTTGTGATGACATTTTAATCATCTATTCCTGGTTTACATCATCTTGCTTTTCATCTTTAAGCTTAAAATGTTTCCCAGTCTTTATAACTTTTAAACATGGGGTTATGCTTTGCCTAAGGGGGAAGTGCCATAAGGATTTGATATATATTGGTGCTAAATAATTTGATTTGATAAATATTAACTGTGCTGGGCTGCATTAGTGCACAGGCCTTTGCTATTTTTACCCTGCTAATTTCAGAGTTGTGTTTCATTAGTTGGACAGCAGACTCACTGGGATCTGCTGGTTGTTTTCAGCAGACAAAAATATGCCCCTGATATTTAATTGTGCCTGTTAGCAGGAGAGAAAGGGCAAGCTGAGCTGAATTCCAAGATTGTGAGGGCCCTCCACACTGTAATTAAAGTTCTGCCTGGCCATTTCTGCCCAAACCATTGCTGGGGGGGCAGGAGCATGGCTTGGCCCTGAGCTGGAGCCAGCACTGCCTGTGGCTGTCACCATCACTTAGAGTGAGGTGGGGCTGGGGAGGGCTCGCTGTCCTCAGTGGTTTTTGAGTTAAACTTGCAAATATTTGTGGGTATGGCGTAAGGGCAGTCTCTATTCTCATACCAGATTTTTTAACCCAAATCTGTTTTCTCTTTGGAGGGGCAGGACGTGTCTTTTCAGAGACAAACTGTTCATCTTTTCACTGAGCAAAGCACTTGACACGAAACCAGGAGAATGGTTTTCAATTTTTGTCTGTTGTGTTGTCTAGAAATTATTTTTCCTGTTGAAATGGAAATGTCAGTGTATTGACCTTGTCTTAGCTGCATAAGGAAGTAAATCACAGCTGAAAATAAGCCTGTTAACTAGATCTGTGAAACTTAAAGCTCAAGCTGTCTGAAGGGAGTTGGTAGCAGAAGCAGCCAACAGCACTCATTAAGTGCTTGCTAATTTCTGAAATAAAGTTCCATCTTACGGAATGTGTAGCACATCCTCACCCTTTATTTCTCTCCTTGTGTTTGAAACTCAACAGTGAAACATTCCTGGTTCTCAGGGAGTTGTTGGTTGGTTTCTTTTTTTAAATATACGTGAAAAGAAATTCAGCCTTTGAAACTGTCAGTTTTGGAAAGCAGGTATGTGGGAATGAGATGTTGCTATTCAAATGTTTTTAACTTATTTTTTTCTTAAAAATCTATCTCTAGGCTGCAGAATCCTAAATAATTGTATTTTACATTATCATTCTTTCTAATCTCTGTCTGTTCTCTTGGTAGAGCATCATACAGCTGTTGTCCCTGGAAAAGCCCAGACACTCCAATCAGAATTTCCTGATGGCCAGAGAAGTGAATCTCATTGCTTGAAGGAATACCAGAGATCAGCCTCTCCTGAGTTCTCCCTCTCATCTGGCTCCACCAGCAGGTTGGTGAAAGCTGTTCCTGGCAGGAGCCTGGAGCAGTGCAGGCATCAGCTCTGGGTGGTTCCTTCTCCTCCGTGCTCCTGGGGGTTCAGTGGCTTCAGGAACAGAGCTAGAATACACAGAGCATTCATTAATAGTTTGTACCACCTTCATAAGGGATTGCTAGTGCAAATTTTGATACAGAAACAGGGAGTGGAATGTCTGGGGAGCCAGGACTGTGTTTGGTGAGTCCCTTCCACTGCTTCACCTTCCCATCTGCTGGAAGTTTTATTTAGAGAGGTCCCACAGTTGATACAGCCCCAATCTAAGTAGTGTAGCTGTAAGGACCTGTGACCCCAGTCTCTGCAGGAAAGGTGAAAAAGTCATTGGAGACAAATGCAGAATAATTGGGTTTTGCAATGTGTCTAAAAGCAAGAGAGCTAATCTTACTATCTTGTTGATAACAGAAATGAGAGGAGAGTTCAGGTTTGCAGTAAAAGGGTTTCCTGTGTTTTTAGAAGTGGGAGATAATCAGAGGAAGTAGCTGAAGGTCACCAGCTGAGCTAGGAGTGACATTTCTTTATTTCCCAACCCTTAGACCCCTAGTACCTGTCTCTTCCTCCTAGTTCTGCAAATACTAGGAGTCAAGTAGTGATTGGCTTCATTGGTGGTTATTAACAGAGCAATCTAATTGAAATATTTTAACAGAAGCCAATTTTCCTAAAGTCATTTGGTTCACAAAGAGCCTTTAAAAGCCATCATGGGAGTTAAAGAGACTTAAAAGACATCATGAGGGTTAAAGAGCTTTTTAAAGTCGTCATGAGGGTTCCCTTTCACAGAGGGAAATGTTGAACTGTGAATGAAAGCCTGGGGGGACTTTGGAACGGGGAGATCAGCTCAGGGGATTAGAGAGCATCAAACAGTAAATGTCTTTGTTTTACAGGATCAAACTTTGCTGCCTGTTTCTATTTACTTGAGTGAGTGTGGGCATACAGTAAATATTTGTCAGTAAACAGCAATATGCTGGCTGGCAGAGCCCTTGGAAGCAGGAAGGGTCCTTGTTGCCCTTTCAGAATATCACTGCATTTCTGTTTGACTTCAGACCTGCCTTACAGACCAATAAAACCCTTCCCCTCCTGTGGCCTTTCCCCTCAGTGCTATCTGTGTCTTCCTGCCTGAGCTGGTGCTGTGAGATTGATAAAGGCAGCAGATCAGTTTATTTGCTGTTCCATGTGCAGCGAGCCTTTGAGGTGAGCACTGGACTAGATTTATCTCAGCTTCTCAGGATGTGAGTGATGACGACAGTGTTTCCTTTGCTGTGATCAGGGAGCTGTTCTCCTGCTGCTCTCTTGGTCACTCCCAGTGCTCTGGGAGCACGCAGAGCTCACACATCTCCCTTCTGTGCTGTTGGAGCAGAGTCCCCAGCTCCCCTGGGACACACTGACCTGCAGGGTGGGTGGCTCTGCCCAGGGCAGGGCAGCTGGAGGGGCCCAGGGAGCCTTGAGGGATCCCAGCCTGCATCCAAGCCAGAGTTTGGGCTGCTCAGAGAGATGGAGGAGCCGCAGTAAATCCCTGCAAGCTCAGCTGGAGTGCCTGGTGCTGCCTGGGGCTGGTGGGAGCTCCCTCTTGTCTGAGCACAGAGTGCCTGCCTGTGCCTTCTAAAGAGCACTCTGGAGTGGTTTCTGGGAGATAAAGGAGGGCTGCAGGGAATCTCCCCCTTCCCCAGTGCTGGGGTGCAGGAACACTCACTGCAGAGAGTAAAGGTGCTCTTTGTCTGTGCTGTTGGTGCTCCTGCTGGCTGCTCTGGAGGGGCAGGAGGGCTGGCAGGGCTGCTGGGCCCAGTGCAGTGCCCACTCCTGGGCTGGGACCCTGAGGGGTCCTGCAGTGCCCACGGAGCAGCTCTGGCTCTGCAGCTCTGGCTCCCAGGGCTCTGTGCCCAGAGGGGCCCTGGCTCACGGCAGCACAAGCAGGTGTAGTCGTTCAAACTGCATGAAAGAAAGACAATTTATCACTGTGTGGTTACCGTGGGCTGGTACTTTGTTAATTGTAGTGAAATAAATGCAGCACAAATCAAACAAGAATGATGGTTTCAGTAGCATTGTGGTGTTGTATCAAGTAATGGATTTCTGAGGCTTGTGTTCTTCTGATAACGAGAGGGTATCCTTTGCCAAGAGTAAATGTTTTTCACATTGAAACGTCAAAACTGGGAATATATTTGGCATTCCAAATCTGCATGATGTGTTCCTGTGAGGAGGGCACTTCTAAATGGAGGGCTGTTCTGATGAATTAAAACAAAATGAGAATGTTAGTACCATATAGAATATAACAGAACAATCTGCAAGTCAGAGTTGAAATGTTTATTCTGCAGAAAGATGGTGCAAAGAAATCAGTGATTCTTCTGTTTTCTCCTTCACAGGGTTTGTCCCTTTTCAGTCTCATGTCAATGCTTCCAAGGGAGTAGTCAGTCAAGATTAGAAGTTTATCCATTGTACACTAATCGCTGATGAACTGATATTATTCAAAGGTCCATGGTGAAACTGAGAAAATGAGAATTTTACTCCTGCTCCAGGCCAGGCGTGGAGGTTGTAGCAGTGCCCCAAACACGCTCGTGCCTCAGGGAGATTGATGGTCCCACCAGGAGAGCAAACTGTGTGTTACAGATAAGCACCAAGACTCAGCCATGCCTTTGAAAGGGTAATTTTTCAAAGCTCTGAAGTCACAGTTGCACAGGGCTTCCACAGGACTGCAGTGCTCCATGTGAATAGTGCTGTGCTGTTCTTTGCCTTTCTGGAACTCAAGCCAAATTTTACGGAATTACTTGAACAATAGGAAAATTAGAAAAGAAATTAGGAGGAACAACGATAAGCTAGTTAATGAGCTATGTAAAGGAAATATTCCATTATAAGTATTTTATATAATGGGGATAATGTGCAGTTTTTTAAGCAAATTCTTTTTTCTGAAAACTGTTCAACACAAATGTCGGTTCCTGATGACTAGAGTGAGCCTTGAACAGCAGACAAAACCCAACAGTGGCCTTGTCTGAGATGCTGAAACACTGTCAGAATTTTGAAATGCTGGTGGGAAAGTGCTGTATGCACAGCCTGTATAAATCCCTGTGCTGCTGGAGTACCCAGAGTGACTCAGTGTCTGCCAGGAGGTCCCTCCCAAGGAAGGGGCCTCATTTGCAGTACGTGGGGCTTTTTGGCAGTGGCTTCAGGAGCCACTGATCAGGATTTAGCAGGTCCCTTCTCCTTGGATTCCTGTGCTTTAGTTCATCAGCAGAAGGGGTAGCAGTAGGAGTGCCCTGGATGGCAGCAGCCCCTGCAGAGGTGGCAGGTTTGGCACAGCTGGCAGGATGGAATCTGTGTGGGCTCCTCCTGGCAGCTGCCTCAGCCTGAGCTTGAAGGCAGCGTTGTCCTGTGCCCTGGCCATTGCTGTCAGATGAGAGAAGTGTATGAAAATGCATTGATCAGTGCAATAATGGCCTGTTTTAGTTCTTCAGGACTTTTTTTACTTAATAAATCTTGCAGTGCTTTGGCTCGGAGGTGATGCATATCACAGTGCTAGACAGGAGTGTTTAATCTGTGAATTTTGGCCTCAGATATGGGTTCATTGTGAAAGGATGATGACACTTTTCTGCTATGCTGTTGATTCATACTTTTCTTCCCCAAACTGTCTGTTACAAATGGCAGGAGCTGTGGGGCTTGGTGGTGAGAGTCCTGGGGACATTGTCAGGTTGGGGCAGCAGATCTTTCCCTTTTCCAAGGCACAGCCTCAACCTCCTGGTTACAGGGAATTGCCCAGCAGGACTGCAAGGGGGACCAAGCTGCTTTCCCTCCCTCCTGGGGCATTCACTGGGCATTCAGTCCAAATGCCTTTGGCAAATGGGCCAGAGCTCATTTCTTGTGCCAGCACTGAGGAAACATCCCAGAGCCTGCTCCCCAGCACGTGGCAGGATGGGTGGGTGGATGATGGATGGATGGGAGGATGGATGGATGGGAGGATGGATGGATGGGAGGATGGGAGGATGCTGGCTGCTCACACAAGGCCAAGGAGGAACCTAATCTGCCTTAAAATAAACCAATTCAAAGAGCAGTTTGCTCCTCTCAGCTTTAGAACAAGACATGTCATCCACACTTACGTCAGCTTTTTTCTCTCTGTTTTAGGGTGTGTGTTTATCTTAAGTGAAAGATAAGGGGGGTGGTGGAAGTCAGATCCAGCTGATGGTCAGGAAAGGAAGAGTTGGTGCCTGCTTGTCTGTCTGTAAGGGATCAGGGCCACCAGTCCTGCAGGAATATGGATTGGGCAATTGCCTGAGTCACTGCAGCTGCCTTTTCCCCATGGAGGCATGAATCAGTGCAGGATCACCCTGCCCCAGGATGCTGGCTGCATCTCGGGCAGTGCAGGTGAAGCATCTAATAGTTTTGCTGTAAAATTGACTCATCTGGAAATGATCTGTAAATCTGTTTAAGAGAATAGTGACCTTTAGTTAAGAAAAGGACGGAAAACCTGTTGTGGGAATTTGTCTTGACTTTGGAGTGTGAATGAAGTCTGAAGGGGTGTTTTGCTGTGCCTGGGTATAGTGTAGGTAGATGCCTCTGGGGCATTGAAAAGGCAGAAAACATTGGAGAAATGAACAAAACAAAAATTCTAAATTATGTGATCTCTTTGGCATCTGTGGGCTAAAATTTATAGGAAAAAACCCTTCAGAATTGAGGCAGCTGTTTCTCTTATTTAATTAATAATCTTCAGTTTAAGGGCTAATCATTTGATGCTGAGAGGGAGGGGTTTTCTTCAGGGAAAGAAATACAAATTCAGTTGGTGGTCAAAGTTGCTTTTATTTAGTTGTCAGTGGTTTTTTTGATAATTGTTTTTCAACTGTGGCATATTTAAGGATTTTTTTAAAAAACAAGTCAAACACTTTTGTCCCCTGCTACGTGTCAGAAAGGTGTATAATTACCTCAGCTCCAAGTCCAGCCTTGCTCAGGTTCTGTAGCCAGAATCGAAGTCTGGGAGAGCTGGGATGCAGAGATGTGCTTCAGGGGAGGCTGAGGGGATCCTGGAGCAAAGGGCTTGTGGCTGCAGCTCCTGCAGCTCCTCAGCCCCGCTGCAATTAGGGGCAGGAGCTAATTGGGGTCTCTGGGGAGCCAGCTGTGGCGTCAGGGGCTGTTCACTCTCCCTGTGCAGGCCAAAGGTGGAGCCCGCTCCAGGACCTTTTGTACTTGGTTTTTAGGAACTCTGCTAGGCCCAGGCCATGGATTCCACATGTGCATTCTGAACATGCGTTACTGCTTTGAGCCTTGGCCAGATTTTTTCAGTTTTATTGTTTTGCGGCGACAAACGCGGCGGGTGATAAATGCTGCAGTTTTCAAGGCAGGGAAGTACATCATGTTCAGGCCTCAAACCTGTGCTTCTTCTATTTTAGGGACTAAAAGCACAGAAATAGCCCTGTGTCCTCCCCAGTTTTTTTTAAAATGCAACTGGAACATCAGAGTGGGGTTTGGAAATATGATAATTCATTCCCTGGGCACCCACTTCGAGCACCGAAAATGAGCTTTTGATGGACTTCTAATTCTGAGAGTAAAAACAATGTTGACTTTCAGAACATTCCCCATCCATTTTTGGTATCTTTTTCCTTTTTATCTGTATGACTGAATGTGCATGTGTTGGAGGTTACTCTAACCTGGTGTTGCTTGTCCAGCCAAATTCCTCTTGGTTCTGTAGTTATCTCCACAGTAACAGCTGAGGACTCTCACTTAAGGAGAGACAAAATGGCAAAGGGTGAAGGAAAATCCTGCTGTCTCATAGAAATTTTATATCACATTGATTTATTTAAGAGAGACTTTAAATAAAGAAGGTACACTTTACCCCCAAAACCATCTTGCAGATCCTCTCCAGAGAAACCTTCTGGTGCCTAGGAAGACAGAGGTGGTGTAGGTAGCACCTAACATACATGAACAGAATTGTCTTGTGTGTTAAGTGATGATAATGAGGCCCCAGGGACAACTGAAAATGGAGTGAGACAGAGATAGACGTTTCTGCACTGTGCTGTAGGTTGATGTTATTTCTCATTGCTGCTTCTGGAGGGGTTGGTCTCATCCAGGGATTCTGCTGCCACTGCTGAGTGGAGCCCTGCATTGCTGTAGGTGTTGCTGAAATAATTCCCATCCCTTTTGTTTTCCCCTTCAGCACCAATTCAGACATTCTGGCAGATGTGGAAGGGTCTGAGACATGTTCAGCATCCTCTGACAGGTGAGTAGAATATCCAGGAGCTGAAGTCACTGGGATGGGTTTAGGTCTGTGGTTTGCAGTTGGTGGAATCCTGGAGAAGCAAATGCCTCAGGAAAGTCAGATCCTTGGAGAATCCCCACAGTTCTGGGAAGCACAGTTTGGTCAGTGAATGTGGATCCTTGAAAAATGATAACTGGGTCCTCCAAGAATCCACAGATGCCAAATTGAATATCTTTATTCTTAGGAACATGTAAATAGATATTTTAATTTAAAATTAAAAAAAAAGAAAACTGCTTTTTATGGAAAATTAAATCTGATCTTTTATGACATTTGAAAATTCCATTGTTGACAGAGCTGTAGGTGAGGCTGACAAGTTGAACACGCTGCAATTGAGTATCTGTTTTGATTTACTTCTGTTTGAAATTAGGAGAGCACTTCCTGGTTGTTAAAATCTCATTGCCTGCAAGTCTCTGGATCACATTTCTGTTTCCCATTTGAAAACCCTGTGAGGGGGCTGGGGAGAGCTGCAGGGGGCTCAGGGAATGTGTGTTCAGTCCCACCACCACAGTCCCAGCTGGGTCTGCCTGCTGGGGTTCACAGGGATCTCCCTGGGTGTGCCTGAGGGTCCCAGGGGTGCAGGAGCTCCTTTTCCATTTCCATCCATTTCAGCTCTGGAACACAGCTCGTTCCTGCCAGTGCCTTTGGTGGGTGTGTGTCTGTGGCACTCAGCAGATGTGCACTTGAGCACCTCCGAGTTTTTCATTGCTGTTTTCAGTTGTGAATTCCCAGCTTAAGAGAAATGAATAGTCCCTGCAGGATGGATCCAGCCCAGCAGATGGTATAAAACAGAGTGCACTTAAAAGGAATGTTTAATTAGCAAAAGCTGTTGACAGATTAGCGGCATCTTTCATGTCAACACTATGTGGGGTTTTAAGCTCCAAGGCTGAATGATGGAAATCAGCTGCTTCATTTACATACAGCTAGTTTAAGAGTTTTTTTTCTTTAAAATTAACTGTGACTAAAAATAAATCAGTTGTTGGGTTTTCTGTGGAAAATACTTTGTCCATAAATGAGGAAAGTGCCTGGCAAGGCTGCAGGCCCCAAGCACTCCTTTGGGGGTAACACTGACCAACCTCTCATCTGCTTCCAGGTGCTGTGCCCCAAACTGCCTCTTCTGATAGAACATCCTGTGGTTTTGTCACTGCCAGGGCTTGTCCTCAGTTATGGACAAGGAGTCTGTGGGGGTTGCTGCTTTTCCTTGGGTTCCAGACTGGGCTCTGGGTGCAGAAGGAAAGGCATTGTGTTCCTTCAGGCTCAGGGTTGTGGGATGGTTTGTGGTGCTGTCACCTTCTTCAGATGAGAGACAGAGAAATATTTCTGTCTCCATCCTTGGAAGTGTCTCAGGCCAGGCTGGACACCCTGGGGTAGTGGGAGGTGTCCCTGCCATGGCAGGGGTGGGATGAGATGATCTGTGAGGTGCCTTCCCACCCAACTATGCCATGATTCCCATCACCTGTAACACGTGTGCAGCATCAGTGTCCTGCTCTCAGTGCTCCTGTACAGCATTGTGTGCTCTCCTTGGGCACTCACAAACCCCTGTTCCCCTTCCTGTCCCTGGGACACTCACAGACCCCTGTTACCTAACCTTGGGCACTCACAGACCCCTGTTACCTGTCCTTGGGCACTCATAGAGCCCTGTACAAACCTCTGTTCCCTCTCTGTCTCTAGGGTATTCACAGACCCCTGTTCCCTGTACAAATCCCTGTACAAACCCCTGTTCCTGTCCCTGGGCACTCACAGAGCCCTGTTCCCTGTACAAACCCCTGTTCCCTGTCCCTGGGCACTCAGAGAGCCCTGTTCCCTGTACAAACCCCTGTTCCCTGTACAAACCCCTGTTCCTCTCTCTCCCACAGCAGCTCTGTGCCTCTGGCAGGGAGCAGGAGGAAGCTGCGGCGGCGAAGCCCCGAGGAGGAGGAGGAGGAGGAGGAGGAGGAGGAGGAGGAGGAGGAGGGAGCGTGGATGCCCCGGGGCAAGCGCAAGAGGAGCTAGGGCTGCACCCTGGGAAACACCTCCTGGCCTCTTCCATTGCCCCAGTGCCTGGCTGCTGAGTACAGTGCTCCATTTGCCCATCAGTGCCATTCCAGCTGCCTTCATGAGCAGCTGCTGGCTTTGCCCACAGCCCTGTGGCCACTGATGGCTGGGGCTGGGCACAGAGTGCCAGAGCCCGGGGGAGCCTGGACTGAGGAATGGGGGGAGATTCTGTCCTACACTATAATAGGCTTTTTTATATATGTCTGTGTAAACTTACTCAATATTATGTGTCATCATTTCAGCTTGAAGCCCTGAAACTGGAAAGAAACCAGAATGTTGTTGGGCATGAAGTATTCTAGCTGTCAAGCAAATAATTGAAAGGTCTGATGTTCCTTAGGAGCTGATGGTATTTTGTGATGCAATAAAGCAGTGCAAGAAAATGAAGGAAATGCAAGAAACCTGAACACCAGGGAAAGCTTTGAAAAATAAAGCTTGTAAGTAAAATATTAAAAATACTTCAGGTGCTTTTGCTGAGCCCTGAAGTTTTGGTCAGAGCCTGTCAGTGGGAGCTTGGCAGAGAAGGCACAAAATCTGGGTAAGATTGAGGGTTGTTGTGTCTTGACTTCAAACTGTAGCTGGGATTCAGAAATAATCCTCTTCAAGCCATGGTTCCCAGGAATATTTGTGTTTGGAACAGGCTAAATCATGGCAGATACAAACTGTCATAAGTGCATGAGGAGAGCTGCAGAGGCAAAGCAGGAATCTGGTTGTGTTGATTTGGTTCTTTTTTTGCTAAACCAAACCTTTTGAAAGACAGTAATTATTGATGTCTGCTTTAGGGGTGCCCTTTTGCCACAGCAGCTCACATCAGGCATTGGAATTGGTTGCAGTTGGCCAGTGAATGGTGATAATATTGGAAATTATTACCATGAAGGGCTTTTCCAGGTGTTTGCAGAGCAGCTGCTGTGGTGCAGGTGCTGACATTTCCCTGGAAATGAGCTGCAGAGCCATAGTGCCACGGGGGCTGTGGCAATTCCATGGGGCAGGAGCAGGGGCAGAGCAGCTGACACGTTAAATGGGCATGGATCAGGCTGGTTTGCTGACAACCTGTGAGGATTAATTGTTTTTATATCACTTGTTGTTGTCATCACCATTTAAAGCCCAAACTGGTGACCTTTGCCTGAGGTGGAGCTCTCTCCCTCCCTCTGTGGGGGCTGTGGGTTGGAGCCAGAGGAGGGTGGTGGCATTTGTGGAGCTCAGCCATGGGAGTGGGCCGTGTGGCTGTGGGACTTGGTGGCCAGGGTGCAGGGGGAGGCTGCATGGAGCAGACACCCTGGCAATGTGTGATCTGATGGTCTGATGCCTGGGCAGGACCCAGTCCCTCCTGCCAGGCCCAGGGCCAGCTCTGGCCCCAGGCAAGTTGCCAGGGTGCTGCCAGGTCCAGCCTTTGCCAGGAGCAGCTGCTGGTCCCCCGGGTGCCATAAATGATGCACATCTCACCAGCCCAGGATTCACAGGAACTGCCTAACATAAGGGAAAAAACAACACAGAAGGAAACAGAGTGTCCTCCCCAGGCTGTTCTGTCCCCTGGGCAGCTCTGCTCTCCGTCACTGAGCCCAGGGGCCAGTGGGAGCAGCCAGGCTGGGGCACAGGGCAGGCCAGAGGGGCTGAGGCAGTGCTCACTGGGGATGTGCAGGGTCCTGCTGGGGCTGAGCATGGCCCAGGCCCCATCCAGGGAAAACCCCACCCTTGTGTTCTTCTGTGAGTATCAGGAGTCACTGCATCCTCCTGGCACCTCCTCCTGGGCTGCTTGTGATGGTGTTTGTCCCTCACCTGCAGCTGCTGCCTTGTGCTGGGCTTGGCAGTGCAGGGGTGAGTGCCCTTAGTGTGCTCTAACACCCACAGCCTCCACCAGCTCTGTACTGAAGCACAGATCTGCCTTTCCCATGAAGATGTGGCCATGGCACTGCTCATCTCTGTGCTTTTCATAGCTTTACCAAAGTTAGGCTTCCTGCAGGCTGAGTGCAGGAGGTGAGGACTAGGAGAGGTTTCCAGGATGAAGAGGAATTCCCATGCAGGAGCAGCCAGGTAGCACAACCCTGTGGGCTGCAGCCGTGCACGACTTCATGGGCAGCTGCAGCTCCATCTGCAGAGCTGTGGTCTGGGCTTGACATTTTGCCAGCCCTCTTCTGTCCTGGGGACCATAAAGTTGTGATTCCAGATAGCTATTGGAAATCCAGCTATTTCAGATCCAGCAGTAAACCGAAATGCAATTAAATTTAGCTTTATTTAGTGTTTGTGCTCTTGATTATCCCAAAGCATGTATTTTTAAAATAAGAATGTTTCCAGCTCTATGGCATCCCTGAACATTTAAAGCTGGAAGACGTAGGGGATGACTCAGAAAACCCTTTGGTTCTCACAGGATTCTTTGCTTCAGAATCACGTGTGTTTGGGTTTTAGTCGTGGAGCAGCTGCAGCTTTGCCTGAATAAGGGCTGGGGGGCTGCGAGGGGCCACGAGCACCTCTGGCTGCTGGGGGGCCAAGGAAGGGCACTGGGAGCTGGGTGTCATCCTGAGCCCCCCAAATCCCCAAATTTCAGGCCCCAGGCGTGTGATCCTCGCTGAGCTGCTCCTGCACCCCAGGCCAAGGCAGAGTGTGTCGGGGGTGGCCCTGGGAGCAGTGTGACTGGCTTGGGCACAAACAGGGCCAGTCCTGGCACAGCTGTGCCCCAGCTGAGCTCCTGTGCTCACTGCTGACCCCACAGCCACTGCAGAGCTGCACAGCAGCCCTGGGGTGCTCACTGCTGGGCCTGCAGGGGGCCCTGGGCTCTGTTCTGGAAGGGGCTGGGGTCTGTGGGTGGCACCCCAGCCACGGCACAGAGGAGCAGTGCCTGCTCTGCCTCAGCTCAGGCGCCATCTCACAGGTGCTGCCGCCACACCTGAGTCCCCAGGGACAGCCCTCAGTGCCTGCAAGGTGCTCAAGGAACTGAGCAGAAGCCAAGGGCAAACTTTCCTTGCCTCCACTGGAGCCAGGGTTTCACCCCAGCCACCTCAGAGCTCTCCCCAAACCAGCAGAACAATACAAAAAGCATTGCACATGGTGAGCTGTGCTCCACAGCGATTCCCACAGCAGCTTTATTGCCTGAAGGAGGAAGAACGTGAACCCTGGAGGGAAGAACGTGCCAAAGTATTTAACATTTCTACATCTTGCATGGAGCTAAAGCTTCCCAAAAAATCTTTAAAAATATCTGCAGGGCTGTTTGTTCAGGGCCTAAGGCTGGGCTGGGGAGGATTAGAGGATGACTGGCAGTGGGGAGCAGAGGGTGGAGGTGCTGGGGCCTCCAGGGCTGCTGGGCTGAGGGGTGGCTGGGCGGGTTCCGTGCTCTCCTGAACGTCCCACCTGCTCTTCCAGCTTCTGGATCCCTTGGAGGGAGCCTGAGAGTGGGGACAGCCATTGTGCTGATGGTGTCACTCACAGCTGCTGCTCCTTCCTTTATAGAAATCATACTCTGAAATCTTCCTCCTGAAAGAAAAGGGAAGCTCTTGGTGGGTGTGTGACCAAAGCCTGAGCCCGCCTGAGCCGGGCTGGCATCTACGGGGGGCTCTTCCCTGGGCATGCTGGGCTGGCAGCTGGGGCTAGGCAGGGCTGGGCCGGGCAGGGAAGGGAAGGGCAGGGAAGGGAAGGGCAGGGCTGGGCGGGGCCGGGCTGGGCAGGGCAGGGCTGGGTTGGGCAGGGCTGGGGACCAGCCCGGTGTGCGCTCCCACCCCCGCTGTGTGCCCAGAGCCGCGATCCCGGGGGGCTTTGGGCTATCGGGGGCGCTGGTCCCCTCGCCCATCACCGCAGCCTCGCTCCGCCGCTCCCCCTCGCGGCTCCGCTCCGGGGAACCGGGGCACGGGGAACCGGGCTGCGATGAACTGGGACCGCGGGGAACCGGGACACGGGGATCTGGGGCACGGGGAGCCCGGGAACCGGGGCTGCCCGAGAGGAGCGGGGCACGGGGAGCCGGGGCCGCCGGTCGGGTGAGCTGCGGGGAGGGCGCGTGGGAGGCTGCTGGAGCTGCTGAAGATGCTGAAGATGGTGAAGCTGCTGAAGCTGCTGGAGCTGCTGGAGCTGCTGAAGATGCTGGAGCTGCTGGAGCTGCTGAAGATGCTGAAGATGCTGAGGCGGGTCCTGTGCGGGGCCAGCGGCCGCGGGCGGTCCCGGGGGCCGGGCTGGAGCCGCCCCTGCCCAACGCCCCCGCCGCTCGGCCGGCCCTTCCTGGGGCTGAGAAGGGCAGCGGGGCGGAGACCGAGGGACCGGCCAGGGGACAGGAGCAGCCGCCAGCCGGGACACGGGCACAGCGAGCGGCGGGGACACAGAGCCGCGGAGAGCCGTGGAATATCGGGAACCGAGGAGACAAGGAGAGAGAGCGGCGGGGACAGCCGGCTACCGCACAGGAGCGCATCGGGCGGGCTCTGCCCCTCTCTCTGCCCGCTCCCTCTGCCCGCTCTCTCTGCCCGCTCTCCCTCTGTCCTCTCTCCCTCTGTCCACTGCCCGCTCTCTTTCTGCCCGCTCCCTCTGCCCACTCTCTCTGCTCTCTCTCTC
>JANRMJ010000020.1:656523-667654 GCA_025584955.1 Alethe diademata
ATCTTGATTTCATGGAATGGGCTGGGTTGGAAAGGACCTGAATCCCACCCAGTTCCACACCTCCCCCTGCACGGGGGCTGTGCTGTCCCCTCCCTGCATTTTGGGGTGAATGTGCACCAGGGTGAGCCTTGAGCTGGAAAATCCACCCTGAAAAACGGGGCTAGTTATTCAGGACAATGTGCTGTGGAATTAGACAGGAGCTGTTCTGCTCTCCTTCCTGGGAAGAGCTGAGCCCATTGGGATGGCAGATATTTAAATCTGCTCAGATTTGTCTCTAGAGGAAAGGCCACAACCAGACACACTAGAAAATAATTCCAAATATCCTTTTTCTTCTTCTTTCATAACAAAGTTCCTCTGGAAAAAAAAACCAAACAAAAAAACCAACCTGAGTTTAAAGTAATTTGTACCCCACAGAGGTAATTTTCTACCCCACATTTATCGAAGAGATGCTCAGAGTAAAGCTGGTAAATGGAGTAGAACGGAGCCCTGACAGGATTATTTGTATCCTCATAAGAAGCCGAGCAAGGAAAGTCATCTGCAGGGAAATGTCTTGGGTGGGAGAGGTGGCAGCACAGTAAATATCCAGAATTTCTCTGTGCTCCTGGCACTGGGGTCCTGCCAGGGATGCCCAGCCCTGTGGACAGGCTGCTCTGGCAGCAGCACAGCCCTCACAGCTCAAAAAAATTGAATTATTACCAGCGTGGAAAGCGTTTAAGCACTTCAGGTAATTAGCAAATATGTCGGTGCTTTCAAATAAGGTAAATTAAATGTGTGTTAAATAAGTACCAGAAGAAAAGCCGGCGCCAGCCGTGAAGTGGGTTATGAATAAAACATTTTTACTTTACCTGGTAATTCAGGGAGCTTGCCTGGCTGCAGAGCTGGGACCTGGCTCCTGCAGAGCAGCCTGGAGTGTTCCCCAGTGAGGGGGGCAGGGGGGACAAACCCCTGGGGGATCTCAGGCTCCAAACTCCCAAAACCCATCAAGTGTTTCAGTGTCATTGTAAATATCCCCACCTGTTAAATGAGAGGTGCCTGCTGTGGGTTCATTGAGCATCTCTGAGATGAAAATAACCCAACAAGTGACCTCTGCTAAGGAGAGGAGTGCTCCCTGAGCTCTGAGAGCTCAGCTGCTTTGGGGTCCTTTGATGGTTCACAAAACTGCAGGGGGGAGTGCAGGGGCAGGCCTCGAGTCACCAAGGCTTGGGTGGCTTCAAAAGCAGCATTTAAAATAACAAAAATAACAAAAGAGCCCTTCTCCGGGCTTTGAAATTAAAATTAATGTATTCTATTTCTATAATATTAAATTATAATATATTATCTTATAATATAATAATTATAAAATTATTAAATTGCCAAATTTGCTGCCCCCAGCAACTCTGCTACAGCCTGGGGGTGCTGGGAGTGCCTGGAGAGGATGCCCAGGGAAGGAGGGGTGCCCTGCTGGCCCGTGGTGCTGGCACACATTGCCAGCTTTTCCCAGCTTTGGGCATTCCTTGGGCAGGACGCTGGTGCCAGCTCTCACTGGGAGGAGGGGGAAGGTTTGGGGTCTGTCCCAGGCAGGGATCCTGCCCGGGTTTGGGGTCTTTCCCTGCCCGGGTTTGGGATTTCTCCCAGCCCAGGTTTGGGATTTCTCCCAGCCCAGGTTTGGGGTCTCTCCCTGCCCGGGTTTGGGGTCTCTCCCAGCCCAGATTTGGGGTCTCTCCCTGCCCAGATTTGGGGTCTCTCCCATCCCAGGTTTGGGGTTTCTCCCAGCCCAGATTTGAGGTTTCTCCCAGCCCAGATTTGGGGTTTCTCCCAGCCCAGAACCCTGCCCTGGTTTGGGGTCTCTCCCATCCCAGGTTTGGGGTCTCTCCCATCCCAGGTTTGGGGTCTCTCCCAGCCCAAGTTTGGGGTCTCTCCCTGCCCAGATTTGGGGTCTCTCCCAGCCCGGGTTTGGGGTCTCTCCCTGCCCAGATTTGGGGTCTCTCCCTGCCCAGATTTGGGGTTTCTCCCATCCCAGGACCCTGCCCGGGTTTGGGGTCTCTCCCTGCCCAGATTTGGGGTCTCTCCCAGCCCAGATCTGGGGTCTCTCCCTGCCCAGGTTTGGGGTCTCTCCCAGCCCAGATTTGGGGTCTCTCCCTGCCCAGGTTTGGGGTCTCTCCCAGCCCAGGTTTGGGGTCTCTCCCATCCCAGGACCCTCCCAGGACTCGGCAGCTCTGGGGCAGCCCCAGCCCTGCTGGTTTTGTGCAGCTCAGGTCCCTCCCAGCCTTTCCCTGATGCAATTATCTGTGAGACTGAACCTGGACCCTTTTGGAATCACCTCCGTGCCCTGCCCAGACGTAGCTAACCCGAAATAAATCCAGATTTCAGTGTGGTTTGGGCCATACCGTGCACTGTGTCCTGCCATGGACACCTCCACAGCCTCCCTGTCCCCTCCTGCTGGGCCTGATTTCCTTCTGGGCCACATCTGAGCAGCAGCACGAGGCTGCAATCCCTGGCACCAGGAAATATTTCTGAACTAATGCTTTGATTTCTCAAAAAATTGTGAAGCAATTACAGAAATTAAGACAAAAGCCTGATTAATTAGAGGATAAATGGCAACAGATCCCAGTGCAGAGCCAGCAGCATTCCTTGAGGGTAATTTAAAAATGTTTTTGAGCCTTTTCCTTTTCCTAACTTGCTGCTCTGTTGCTCATTTAAAGCCATCTTCCCACACCCAAGTTTTCAGATTTATATGTAAATGCACTGTCGATCAATTAAAAGATAAACCCAACTTTTATGTGGGAATCTAGAAGGAATAAACTCAATAAAATGCAATTTTCATATCCTGATCTTTGTATACAGTGATCAGAAAGCAATTAATCAGATTATTTTTATTGCCCAATAGTAATTTTCCACTTTGCAGTAATTTTCTTGGTCTGTAATCTATAGTTATAAAACATTTTTATATCAAAAGAGATAAGTTTCATGTAGAGGGTCTGTTTTGATCAGAGCCAGACTAATGACTGGTGCTGGAAATGCAGTGCAGGGTGACCCTGGGGGGAAATGACTGTCAGCAAAATGGGAGATTTCTCTCACTGGGGGTCCCTGCGAGCAGCAGGATTTGAGTAAAGGTCTCCAGGCTGAGTCCCATTGGGGTAACCAATATTTTCCATAATTTTGTAGTACTTTATTTTTAAAACAGGAAGTTGTTGTCTTTAAAAGCAGACTTTGGCTTTATTTTTTTTTCAAATCACCACCTGTGTGCAAAGAAAAGCCAAGCCCTGCTTTTAGGAGCTGGTTTGGATGGAGATAAAGCCATCCATCCAAGAACTGAGTGCAGAGGGTGGCTGTCATTGCACACAGCCCTGGAGTGGGAGCACTTCTCACACCCTGGCTGTTGACCAAGACTCAAGGAATCTACCTCAGGTGATATTAAGAGTTCAGTCTGCAGATAAATTAGTTTTTTTAATCCTAGTATCTCGTGGAAGCACAGAACTGTGGGTTTGGCCCAAGTCTGACTGCCTGGGAGGGGTGGGAGAGCACCTTACCCAAAAAGGTGTTTCATCAATCTTTGCCACCCTGAAAGGGCTTTTTCAGGATTTTGTTTGAAGCATGGAGTTCCAAGCCGTTTGGCAGTGGGTGATTTTGTGCCAGGGTGGGCAGGGCTGGGCTGTGCTCCAGGAAATCCTCTGGCAGCAGATTCTGGAGGAGAGATTGATCCCAGCAGGATCAGCTCAGGGTGAGGAGGCAAAGCCTCGCAGAGTCTGGTGAGCAAGGGATGGAGCCAAAGTGGGTGAGGTGCTTTGGAAGCGCTGGAGAAAACAGAGCAGGAGGTTGATTTTCCACTGATGGAGGAAGACTGGAGGAATAGAAAACTTTGCCTTGAAGAAAAACATCAGAGAAACAGAAGGAACTGCCATGCAATGTTTCCTTGTGACTTCTCACAGCGATATTACTAAAAGTATGAAAAAATAATTAATTATTGTGAGAAGGCCAAAAATGAAAGTAATTTTTTCGATGAGGTTCTATGATGTGCTCTACATACTCTCCGAATGAATAATTTACTGGCAGTGATGGATGCGGTTAATTTTGTTACGTTTGTGTCGCCTGCGGACTGTGGCGTTCGCAGAGCCCAGGGCTGAGCTCTGTCTCTCAGAGAAGAGCCCTGCGTGTTCTGTGATCTGGATTGCAAATGCCATTCGTCTCCTCTGCCTCTGCTTCCACAGCTCAGGAGCTGTGCTCTGCCAGAAGATGTTTCTGGTTTTTATCTTTACCAATGACCGCATTATTTATTTGGAATGCGCCGAACACCAACAAGTGCTCACGCAAGCAGCGAGCAAAAGCTCCCAGCAAACAGTGTGACACTAATCTGTTGTTTGTGCTAAAATACAGAGAGGAAATTACTGCTCGCCTGTCATGGAGCTCATAAAGGCAAAAAGAAAAATGCCACCGCCAAAGAATGAGCTTCAAAAGAAAGTTCCATTATCAGTTTGTTTCATGCCTTGTAGCTGCAGCTGCAAACAATCCCTTCCACAAACACCCCCTCCAGATAAATGGCAGCACAATTCGGGTGCTAGCGGGGAGATAAAGCCACGAGTCGCCTGTTTGGGGGAGGGAGGATCCGCTGCTTTATTTTGTAACATCTCATCACCATCTTGGGGGAGCAAATGAATATGTATCGTCTGTTATCTTGTCATTTTGGAGCCAAACAACTTAAAATACATTTTCTGTGAAATAACCCCGGGGATTTCAAGACCAGAATAAATTATTAGAGCAATTTGAGCTTGGAGTCTCTGCACTTGCTTGAAACATGGCAAAAGCTCTTCCTGGTTTGTGAGAGTTGCTTTTGCTTAGGAACCAGTGGGAAACAAAAGAGGAAAAACAGGCACCAAAGCTTCCTTAGCCCTGACACCTCTGCCAAACCTGTAGGGATGGAGATTGGCCTCTTCTCCCAGGGAACAGGGACAGGATGAGAGGAAATGGCCTCGAGCTGTTCCAAACGTTGGGCATTTGGAGACATTTCTCCATGGAAAGGGTGGGCAGGGATTGGAAGCGCCCA
Organism: Alethe diademata; assembly: GCA_025584955.1. Lineage (NCBI taxonomy): Eukaryota > Metazoa > Chordata > Aves > Passeriformes > Muscicapidae > Alethe > Alethe diademata. The sequence continues at coordinate 661,544 of JANRMJ010000020.1, forward strand.
GGGAGGTTTGGATCCCATCCCTGGAGTGTCCAAGGAACTGCTGGACGTGGCACTCAGAGCTCTGGGGTGGGGACAGGGTGGGGATGGGTCAGGATGGGCAGGTTTCATGGCTGGGAGGGCTTTTCCAGCTGGAACAATTCTGGGATCCTGGGATTTCCACAAGCTGGTGATCAGCAAAGCTCCTGGAGGTTGTGGTGGTGTGGGGACAGATCTGGTGGCAAACGCCCTTTCACATTGTGACACTGACTCCCTGGTTGGTAATTTGTGCTGGAATTTCTAAAGCTTTCCCTGGTTTATGTTTTCCTCAGGCTCAGGAGGGGCCGAGCCCTGTGCCAGCTCCTGGGCAATGCCTCTGCTCGTGGATGCTGCTCTTTCGGGGCCCTGGCAAAAAGAAGGAATAAAATCCTTCAATGAATATGGAACTTCTACCTAAACGCGGACATCAGAGAGAACAAAACAAATGAAAAAAATATGGGGTTTTAGATTTTGCCATTTCCTGCTGCTGCAGCTGGCTGTGTGGGCCACCCTCCACCGAGGGCTGAGCCAGGAGCTCGGGCTCTTGGAGCCAAGCACTGTGACAATCCATGCAAATCTAAGCTCTAATCCTTTTATATTGATGGAAATTAAACTTTTATTTCTTGCCATGGATATGGGAGCCTGAAATTCACTTTGGGAAAAAATTCAGGGTTTTATTTTTGGCTCCACTTTCACAATTACTCAGCCCAGGGCGTTTTTATGCTGCAGCTCCATTATGTGAAAATCGTGAGTAACATTTTTCTCTCCAGGACTCTACATTTACTCTCCGAATGTTTCACTGAGAATATGACATGATTTAGACTGCAGTGCTTTTAAAAACACTACCCAATTTCTAGGACCAAATTGTACCTGTGAAAGTGGCTGCAGGGAGTCAGCGCTGTCGTGGTGGGATCGAGCCAAGAGATGGCTGGAACTCGTTAAAGCTCTCTGCAAATTATCTCATTAAGTGCTTTCAGACTGGGAAGCGTCTCAGCGCTGCAGTGCTGTGAATGGATCTCTTCAAAAAGAGGATTGATAATTATTTGGGGGTCAGAGTTCCACCTGCACCCCACATGCAGCAAGTGCAGGGTCTGGGACACCTCGGGATGGAGCAGGGGGCTCCCAGGGAAGCACCAGGGTTTTGTGCACTCAGGTTTGCAGATTTTGGGAACAGATAACCCAGATCAGGTCTCAAATCCAGGGGTTGTTCTGGAGGGTGTTTGGGTTGGTTGCAGTGAATAGCAGGAGCAGGATTGAGGCTGAAGAAGAGGTGAAATCCATTTATTCTGCCGTTTCCCAGTTCTGCTGTGTTTGTGCTGGGCTCCCACCTCTCTCTCAGGTGGGTCAGCCCTTGGCACCAGCCCTGCTCCTCCCCACAGGCATTTCCCACCCCCAGGGGGGAAGGACTGTGCTGAATAATTGAGGGCATTGGAAATCTTTGTCCTGCACCTCCAGACTGAAGTGGAAATTTGTCTTGGAGCGGCAGCTATCTGAAATCAATAATATCATCAACCTCACCTGCATTTACAAAGATAATATTTCCTTAATGTTGCCTGGATTCAAAGGAAGAAGAAAGGCTGTGCAGAAGGAAAAGTCATAAAAAGCACTGCGGTGAAGCAGCACTAAATTTTAGAAAACTTTTCCAAGGTCATTAACTGAACTTGGTTACAAGATTTAAATGAGATATTGAAAATCAAACACGGCGGCCCAGTCTTAATTGCCTGCTCTGTGGTGGAGCACAATCTCAGAGCTGGAACTTCTGTTTTTGTGTCCATAAAAATCCAGCAGCCCTGGGGAGCCGGGGTCACTGGGGCTGGCCAGCACTCCCAGGTGTTTATTTATTTATCTATTTGTATGTATGTTTGTTTGTTTATTTATTTATTTATTTATTTTTAAGCCCATTTTGATGAGAGCTGGAGGCTGGCAGGAGATGGGGGAGAAGTCCCAGGTGTGTCTCAGCAAGGACAGGCTTTGTTTCCATCAAATATTCAGCAGTTTGTGAAAGTTTAAAATGGAAAAACGAGGGAATAGTCCCAAGTGCATGGTTTGAACTCTGCCCTGAGCTCCTGGCACTGCCATGCCCAGCCTGGTCAGCACAGCTGGCAGGAGAGAGAATGGGAATAAACCCAACAGGTTGGAGAACTGGGATTTTTACACCTGGTCAGTGCCTGGAGAGGGGGGCTGAGCTGATCCATCAGTGCTCCCAACTGCTGAGCCCTTGGCTGTGCTTCCTTTGGGGTTTTTGGGGGGTTTTCTTGGGTTTCTTGTCCTGTTGGTTTTTTTTTTAAATTATTATTATTTTAGTTTTGCATTGGTTTTTATGTTTCTTTTTTGATTTTTTTATTTGTTTTGTTTGATTTTTTTTTTGTGTTTGCAGAGTATTTTTATTTGTTTGTTTGGCTGGGTTTTTTTTATTTTGGGTTTTTTGAGGTTGTTTTGTTTTGTTTTTGATTTTTGAGAATGAATTTACATGGAAGATGAAAATACTCAGGAAGCTGCCTGAGCCATCCAAGTTCCTAGTGGGATCTGCAGTGCTTTGTAGACATAAAGAGATTGAAAACATTTATCTTCCCCCATGATTAATAATAAATCAAGCATCTTATCATTCCTCCTTTAGGTTTTAATTTTAAGCAAGCTGTTGAAATACAATCTCTAAGCAAGAAAAGGTTCAGAACAGGCTTTGTTTGGATTGCAAACAGAAGTTTTGTACTGTTTCAGGCATAAAAAATACAACTATATAAAAACTCAGCCTCCTGCAGTAACATATGGCCTCGGGCTGGGTTTGGTGGATGAGGATTGATGGCTGCAGGCACAGCATAAATCTGAGCAATTGTGTGAGGTGGGAACTGCTGCTGGGGATGGGGAGAGTCCCAGCCATGCTCCAGCATCAGCTCTGGGAGCTCCCCTGGGAGAGCCTGCCAAGTGCTCTCTGAAATAAATGTGTGCCCACACTGAAACTTTACTGCCACCAACGGAGGGACCCCAGGATGGTCCTAAAAAGGTGAAGGAAGTGCCTTGGTGTGGTTCAACTCCCCCAGAAATTCGGGTTCTGAATTCCCTGGAGGAGCCCAGGGCTCAGACCTCATCCCTCTTGCTCCAGGGATTCATTCCCAGGAGCTCCTTCAAGGATTCCAGCCTGAGGGAACATTCCACTCCTCTTCCAGCTTTGCTGTTGGATGGGATTTCTTTGCTATAAAATGTGAGTAGGATCCTGAGATCAAACAATTTCCAATGGAAATGGAGAGCCCTACGTGGCTGTATTAGTGTGTGTTTCAACCACTCATTACTTGTTCTCTGAATGGTTCTGTGTTACTCAGCAGTTTATTCATGGAGGGAAAAATCGAGCAGCAGCAGCAGCAATAATGGCACTAACAGGAAACGGGAGGAAAGAAATTGAAAATTCTGCCTTTGCCAAGTGGGTGAGTGAGCAGAACATCAACTCACCCAAACCAGGCCTGGCAGAGGGGCAGCTCTGGGTGTGAATGGAACAATTATTTCACTTCCTGGGGGAAAAAAAATCAAGCTATTGGTCAAGATGTTTCTATGGTAACAGATATAATTTCATTTTAGTGATGGATTACACAGGAAAACTCCAGGGAGGTTTGAGACGATGGAGTTTCATCTGACAGAGCCTGGCAGACTCTTCCTCTGGAGTTATTAGGCATTTCTGGTTCTGTTTTATATTTTATACAGCCAATGACAGCCACATATGCTTTTTGCTTTATATACCATTTTCCATGCAGGAGCTGTGTGGGGCAGAGCCCTGGCAAAGGCACTGGTGTGGCTGCTGTGCCCCAGCAAGGAGGGGCCTGGGGCTTGCTCAGGGATGGGGAGGGGGCTGCCAGCAGTGCCATTTCCCCAGGAATTCTGTATCTGCCCATTTCTGAACTTGGAGCCGAGCAGCACTGAGTCAGCAAGTGACAAAATGTGAGATCTTTGTTTTTAAAAAGATGTTTCTGCTGCAGGTATAAAACACAGGTACGGGTACAGCTGGAAGAAGAAAGCTAATTCTATTTCTCTTGAGGGGATCAATATTCCAGAGGAGGGAAAGTTATGTATTCCCAGGCATCCTTTTATAAACAGCATTTCATTATGCCCATTATCATAACAGGCCTCTTTATCTCCTCTGTCAATATTTGGCTCTATCAGGCACTGTCTTATCTTTAAAGAGAAAAATCCATCATTGTGACAGAAGGGAAAAAATACATTAACACCCACCTGCTAATTTCTGTTTGAGTCTGGAGGCCCAGGAGTGTGTTAAGGAGCTCCTGCAGGTTGGCATTAATGGTGTTTGAGCTGCTCTGCTCAGTTCCCAGCTCCTTTCCCTGCAGCAGAAGGCTGTGGGCAGCAGCAGCAGCACTGCCCACAGGTGACAAAGTGACCTGGGCACCTCCTGGGGCATCCCTGGGGAGGGAGAGGGGAGCTGGGGCTGCTGCTGCCCAGGCATTGAGCCCCAAAGGCTCTGGAGTTCCACCTGACCTGCAGCAGGGCTGGCCATGCCTTCCTCGGGCTCTGGAATCCCTTCTGCTGCTCTCAGGGGTGATTCTGGATATCTGGAACAATTGAATATTCAGAATAATTGAATATTCGGAATAATTGAATATTTGGAACACTTGAATATTTGGAATAATGAATGTCCAGCCCAGCCCCTTGCTCAGGAGGGGAGGTGCTGCCCTTGGCTCTGTGTCCTGCTGTGAGTTTGGAGATCCCCTGGGCCAAAAGGTGGGAAATGAAATGTATTGAGAGTCTCTTCATGATCCAGCCAGTGATGGAATTACAGTGACATTTCTGCCTGGAAAGAGGCCTGCCGAGCCCCTGGCAGAGGCACCTGGCTCCTGCTGGTGCTGGGAGGTCCAGCAGGGGATGGAGGATGGGTCTGAGCAGAGCTAACCCCTCCTGCCGAGGTTTCTGAGTCTCTAAAGACCAGTCAGAGCCATGGCCAGGCACTTCAGTGCTGCTGAGAAACCAGCATCTTCAGAAAAACATCCCTATCTGCCCAGTGAGGGGGGAAAGCTTTATTGTTAATTCAGTTTATTGTTAATTCAGTTTATTGTTAATTCAGCCATTTCTGCTGGGAAAAACAGTCAAGGTGTTTCGGGTACACATGGTTTCATCTTGGCAGAAATAGGTGGTGTGTTTTTACTGCATTGTGGCACTGTGCAGGGGTATACACTGCAGGCTGCAGTGGGAACTGAGCTCCAAAACTGCATATAATGGCTGGGACACCTGCTGTGGGAAGAGAAATAATTACAGTGCCTAAAGAATAAAAATGTGACTTCTGCCTCGTTTCAGTGGAGAGGGGACAGAGCAGGGGGAGCCCAGCCTGGCCTCCAGATGCCTTGAATTGAGAAAAAACTCTCAGCACCTGATTGCTGCTGGTGCAGTGCTGGGGCACACAGCAATTAACATTTCATCTTTAGTGGAATTACAGAGAAAAGGCAGAACGAGTTGAGAGAATCATAGAACACACTGAGTTGGACTCACCTTGAGGGCAGGGAAGGCAGACTGCAGATTTTGCAGACTTCAGACAATAAATTTAAATCCTCCTGTTGGGCTGCTGGGATTTCCTGGCTGCCCTGGCCTCAGATCACCTCCAGCCCTGCCCTCAAATTCCTGCCTCCATCACAGCAGTAGGGATGGAAAGGGATCATGAAGGGCAATGAGAAAAGGGGAGAGGAAAATGGATTGAAATGGAGAAAATGACTTTTGAACAATTCATACATGTTCGTGCATCACTCATCAAAGGCAGCATTTTAAAAAGGTTAACACCTTGGCAGAGTTAATTGCTGTTCTTCCTCTTAAATTCCAGTGTAATTTCTGATTTCTTCCTCTGTTGTTGATCTTTCAGCTAAGTAGATTTTAAATAAAACAAATATTTATGCCAGTAAAGCACACAACGGCTTCAATGTTTAAGTAAAGCAAAGCAATTGAAACTTCCTCGTGTAAATATTGAAGGAAAGCAAAGCAAACAAACCCAGAAACTCACATGGCTGAAGGAAACTGCCTTAAAAACCTGAGGTTATGAACCTCTTCCCATAGAACTTTATTCTATTCTATTCTATTCTATTCTATTCTATTCTATTCTATTCTATTCTA
>JANRMJ010000020.1:671696-691060 GCA_025584955.1 Alethe diademata
CTGGATCCCCCCAGAGCAGGACAGCTCTGCACAGAGACACCCACAGCACCCCAGGGTGTCACTGCTGTCACCTGGATCCCCCCAGAGCAGGACAGCTCTGCACAGAGACACCCACAGCACCCCAGGCTGTCACTGCTGTCACCTGGATCCCCTCCAGGGAGCTGCAGGAGGCTGTGGGCACCTCCCAGCCCACCCAGGCACCACCACCTCCCTGCTCTGCCTGGGCTGTGCAGCATCTCCCAACACACAGGCTGCGCTTTTTGGGAAAATCCCACCAGCTTTCCTTGTCCAAACTGGGAACACCCCAGCACTGACAGGACATAAATTGTGCAGCCTTGAGGCAAAGGTGCTTTGAATGGGAGGCAGCCTGGGGCTGCCAATCTGCCCAGGACAGGTGCATGGACACACAGTGGCCATGTGTATAGACACACAGATTTATGTGCATATGGATGTACAGGTCAGAGAGAGCCATTAATGCACCCAGGGTCAATTCCCCATCACTCCCTCTCAGCAGCACCATTCCCTCTTTCCATCTCAGTCCCCCTTCACCAAAATAAAGTGAAAAAACAAACCAGCAAACCATATTTTTCCCCCATTTAGAATTGGGAAATTCTAAATTCCCCCATCTTAATTTAAAGAAAAAATTTTGAGTCTTTGAGCAAGAAACATTGGTTTGATGGCAATGTGCTTATTTAGCCCAACGCTGCCTCTGTCCCTGTGCTTATGGGAAAAGGAAAATGCTGCAACACCTCTGCCTTCATTATTAGCTGGGCTGGTAATTAGTTTGCTGTGAACAAAGCCTTTACCTGAGGGGAGCTCCGTGAGGTTGGAGTTCGTTCTGAGCTCATCCCGAGGAGCAGGAGCATCCCCCCAGCCCGTGCTGTGCAGCCAGGCTGGCTGTGGCACCCAGCCCTTCACCTCCAGCTGTGGCCCTGGTGCAGCTGTCACAGCTTCTCTTGACGCTGATTAACTTCATCAGGATAATTGATCAGGTTGTGTGCAGAAAACGGGAGGCTAAATGCCTTCCCCAGGATCCACCGCCGTGGTTGCCATGCCGAAGGTGCTGCAGGTGCTGTGCTGCAAAGGGAATGAGTTTCCTCTCACCTCCTGCCTCAACTTTTCCCTTTTCCTGCCCCAGCTCACCCAACCCGTGCCTGGCAGATTGACTCTGATTAATTGCTCACTTAATTACCTTCTGGTGCGCTGTTGAATGTAATGTCCTTCAAAGGCAAGGTCTCAGCAGTTGACAGCAGCTTTGGAGATCTCAAACACTGACAGGAGGCTGGCACTGTGGGACTCCAGTGTGGTTTTGGGGTTCTTACACACCTCTAAAAATCCCTTTCAAGCACTTCCCCCTGCAGTGAGCTGCCAGCTCCTCCAGGACTTTCTCCAGACCTGCTCCTTGTGCACAAGCCCGTCCGTGCCGGGTTTTTCAATGTCTGACAATGTCATGAAAGAAATGTTAAGTCACAAGGGGGAAGGGGGAGGGAACAACTGAAAAAATATATTTATTGGAGTAAATAAAAAAAAGTTACCCAAAATCCTTTATTGATACATTCTTGGATAATATCACAGGATCGAGAGAATGGAAAGGGAGGGAGGAGGTTGCGGCAAAGATTGGTTCCACTAAATTGGCACATAAGCAGCAAGAATAACGAAATTACTTATTACAAACAGTATAAAACATACATGCTTCTGTAAGTCCTTATCACATTGGTCAATCATGGTGGGGCATCAACAAAGGAAAACCTCAAGACATGTAAAAGCCATATTCTTTCCTCCAAATATCATAAGAATCATTTAAATTATTGCAAAATAGTCATATACCTTAAAGAAAAGAACAAAATAGAACACAAATACAAATATCAAACATAAATTAACATGTACCATAAAATACATTACTGGCATGCATTCCAAAGATCAAGACCTCTACTAAAACTCAGCAAAAATCCTTCCTGCTTCCTCTGCAGCCCATCGGAGGTGTGAAGGGGGGGGGACAAACTTCGCCAGCACAGTTTTTGGTCTTTAAATTCTTTTTTTGTTCATTTGTTTAGTTAAAAAAAATAAGGTATATGGATTGCAGTGATACAAGAGTAATAGTACAAGTCATGTAGACAGGTGTCAGATCCTCAGCTGCCGGTCGGTTTGAGAAGTGCTGAGAGCACGGGGCCTCAATGAAACCGTGCATCCAGAACACGAACGGCGACCTGGGAACAACATGGATGGTAGTATGCAAAAATCCTCACAAACTGTACAGAGAGTTCCAAAACTTGCAGTCTGGAAGTACATAGAAAGACAGAGTTAGCCCCTTCGAGTCCAGAGCAGCCGAGCGCAGCCGGGCTGGGGAGGCGCTCCTGAGGCGCGGCCGTGGCGGAACAAGGCCGGAGACAAGGCCGGAGCGCCACAAGGCCGGAGCGCCACAAGGCCGGAGTGCCACAGGGCCGGAGCGCCACAAGGCCGGAGTGCCACAGGGCCGGAGTGCCACAGGGCCGGAGCGCCACAAGGCCGGAGTGCCACAAGGCCATGGCGCCACAAGGCCGGAGTGCCACAAGGCCGGAGCGCCACAAGGCCGGACTGGCACAAGGGCAGGCCAGGCCGGGCTGATGGAGGGATCCGAGATCAGGGATTGGCCTGGAGCTGTGCCTGATGGAGGGATCCCAGATCAGGGATCGGCCTAGAGATGTGCCTGATGGAGGGATCCTAAATCAAGGATCAGCCTGGAGCCGTGCCTGATGGAGGGATCCGAGATCAGGGATCGGCCTGGAGCTGTGCCCGATGGAGGGATCCCAAATCAGGGCTCAGCCTGGAGCCGGGGCTCTCCCGATGGAGGGATCTCAAATCAAGGATCAGCCTGGAGCCATGCCTGATGGAGGGATCCCAAATCAGGGCTCAGCCTGGAACCGGAGCTCTCCCGATGGAGGGATCCCAAATCAGGGCTCAGCCTGGAGCCGGGGCTCTCCTGTGGCAGTGCCCTGCCGCTCCCGGGACCGCGTGTGCCAGCTCAGCCCCACGGCAGCCGGGCCTAGATCACCAGGTTGTTGTAGCTCACGTATTTCTTCTTGGCAGCAGGGCCTGCAAGGCAACGGGACATGGTCAGAGCCCTCGTGGGGATGGGGCTGGGAATGGGGACACTGGGAATGGGGACACACTGGGAATGGGGATATACCAGGAATAGGGACACCGGGAATCGGGATGTGCTGGGAATGGGGACACCAGGAATGGGGACACACTGGGAATGGGGACACACTGGGAATGGGGATATACCAGGAATAGGGACACTGGGAATGGGGATATGCTGGGAATGGGAACACACGTATAGGGAATGGAGATGTGCTGGCAATGGGGACACACTGGGAACAGGGAAATGGGGACACACTGGGAATGCTGGGAATGGGGACACACAGAGAATGGGGACACACGGGAAATGGGAACATGCTGGTGGCTCCCATCCCCCAGTCCCACCCACAGGACCCTGGGCAGGCGGCTCCCAGGCCAGCCCGAGCTCCAGCTCCAGCTCCAGCTCTGGCTATAAACAGAATTAGCAGGGATTGATTTTGTCAGGCTCCTGCAGTCTGGGTGACTGCGCTGCTGAGGCATCACAACCAGATCCTATTAAGATTTCTTTCTTACAAAAACAGTGATATTTCCTCCAACTTCTTAAATCTCCTGGGCTAAACTTGGCTTTTCTCATGGATAAAGTGATTCTTATTCAAGTTTTATGACTTCTGAGAATTTTTTAGTATGGGGATGAAGGTACCAGCTTTCCCAATTATGACCTTCAAATCCAATCTGTTTGCAAAAAGAAGGAAATCAAAGCAGTCAGAACTTTATGAGCGCTACTACATGCTCCCATCAGGAAAAACTGCAAATATTTGCAGCTGAACACAAAGCAAAATGTTCTGCAGTACTCTGGCAAAGCTGACAGATCCAGGACACAGAATCATGGAATATCCTGGGCAGGAAGGGACCCACCAGCATCATCCAGCCCAGCTCCTTCCCTGCACAGACACCCCAACAATCCTCCCTGGGCACCCCTGGGAGCTCCTGGAGCTCTGTGCCCATTCCCTGGGAGCCTGGGCAGTGCCCAGCACCCTCTGGGAAAAGCAGAACCTTTCCCTGAGGTGCAACCTAAACTCCACAGAGACAAAAAGAAGAGCCTGGATTTACAGTTATCCCCATTTGCTAAAACACTGATGTCTAAATCCCACAGTCTTTGGGAGAATTTGGCATAACAAGCAGTTTGCTGAGTATTTCCAGCCTGCCAAGCTGGGGCAGGCTCCACTCACGCTTTGGATAATGTTTTTAATGTGGTGTGCTTCATTTTATAACTTTCTCAGGAAGGCTTAAGAGACGCTGTGGAAGGAGAGGCGAGAACAACAATTGGATTTGTCCTGCAAATGTGCTTTTCAAATTTTTTTGGGTTTGGGCCTCCCAAGGTTCCTCTCAGCCGCTCGGCAGATCCAGAGCCAAAGAGGCCATGGAGCTGCAGCCACACCCAGAGCACCCCTCCCAGCTCTGTGTGCCTCCCCCAGTGCCCCCAAACCCTCAGAGGCCAGGCACAGCTCCCTCTGCTCCCCCCCAGGCTGTGGTGTCCCCTGGGGGTGTCCAGCAGTGTCCCCAGCCACACACCACTGCTGCCTTTTCAGAACACTTGCCCAGCAATTCAGGCTGTTTTGAGTACAGTCACAGAGTGCAGCCCAACACCAATATTTCCCGTGGTGTTCACTGTTTCACTGACAAAGAAAGGATTTTAGTCCCAGGTATTTCCAAGATGGACATTAAGAACCCCACATGTCGCTGCAGCCCTTTGCAATATTATCCTGAAACTCTCACTCAGCTCTTTCCTCACGCCCCAGACAGGAGTCAGTGCTGTCTGCTCAATCAGGGACTGATCTCACAACGTGCTGATCATCCTCAGTTCCCATTAACTCCTCTTGCACACAAAGGTGTCCAACATCTGCCAGGAAAAAACTCATTATCCTTCAAGGCTACACTACAAATATCCAATAAACTGGGGGATGTATTAAACGCTGAAGAAGGGTAAAATGAGCCTGCAAAAAAAAATGTCATTATGGAACAGGTTGCAAAGTAATACCGTGTATTGTTTTGTGATGTATTTCAGCTTCACCATTACATGCTCTGATTTCAAGGGGCAGCAGCGTTTCTATGACAGAGATTTAGATGCTCCCGCTGCAAGTTCAGATCATGGCAGTGCCCCCGGGTATCACTGGGGCTCTCAGCAAAACCAAGCTGAGTTTTCTCACCAGTTCAGCCCCAGAACTCCTTTCTCATTCCCGACAGGACAAGGAAGCACCGGTGCCAGAGGGATGGAGCCAAGGAATGCTGCCTGGACGGGCTCAGACAGTGACACAATCCTTGGCACGGCCCTGCCTGGCCAGGATAATGGAGCTGACAAAAGCATCATCCATAATTCAGATAAAATGATCAATAAAAGCCGTGTGGTTCTTTTCAGAGAGGAAAGACAATCTTCCTCGTTCAAAGGCTGTTGGCCCGGGGGGGATCATGTCCCTGATGGCTGCTGGTGCATTTCCCCACCCTGCTCCTGCTCCAGCCCCAGCTCAGCCTCTGTGCGACTCATCCCAGGCTTGGGCAGCTCGGGACAGAGACAGCGAATCTCTCACCATCATCGCTGCCAATTAGCACCCGGAATGGATTCCATTTTCCATTAATTTCCATGAGAATGGGGGACGCTAATGGAACATCAGCGTTCCCGTGGTCTAACCCGGCAGACACGAGCATCCTTACACAGATGCAGATCCCCCGCGCTCCGCGGCCGCTCCGGCACAGGGCGAGGCTCCCCGACAGCGAGCTACACACACGTGCTAATTAACACACACACAATTATGTCAGCTCGGCTGGCGGCGAGCCAGGAGCAGCATCCGCGGTGCAGGGACATTCCCTGGGCCCGGGGACCACGGCCCCGCTGCCCCTCAGCCCCGGGGTGTGCGGATGGACCGCGCCAAGGGCTCTCCCTTGGTTTTATGTCCCAAATGCGGTGACGGAAGGAAATATCCCGGCTGCTGCCTGCCTGTTTGCAAATAAAGGTGCTCCGAGGGCATTTGCACCTTGAAAAAAGAAGACCTTTCAAAAGAGCCTTAAGATCCTTAAAAAGAGGTTTCCTGTTATAGACAAGTGCCCTTTCCTGCTAATTTCCCGCTAATTAGTGGTGAAGAGTGCCAGTGCCAACAGGAGAAGGAATGAGGGGTGCAGGTGTACACAGCAGCCAGGACCTGAGCACAGGCTCCAGTCCAGGCACAGGTAACCCCACAGAGCCACGGAACCACCAAAGCCTCCGGAATCAGCCAGTCCAGCCCTCACCACGGCCACTAAACCTGGCACTGAGGCCACCTGGGCTCGTGCCTTAGTTAGTGCACTTGTTAATAAACAAACACTTCCAGGGACAGGCACTCCCCCGCCTCCCTGGGGAGCCTGAGCACTTTCAGTGAAGAATTTTTTCCTAAATTTTTCCAGCCCGAACGTCCCTGGTGCAGCCTGAGGCAGGTTCCCTGGCTGTATCACGGTTGCCTGGCAGAATTTGCAACCCCCTGGCAGAATCTGCAACCCCCTGGCAGAACTGCAATTCCCTTGCAATCACCCATGCCAAGGCACCCCGGGCCTGCAGCAGCAGCACCCAAACGGGGACAAGCTGTCCAGCTGCACGTGGGGACCAACCAGTGCTCCTTGGAGCACAAGAACTCATTCCTTTCAGCACTGGGGCACTGAGAGCCTGCACCCATCCCCTGGCAGGAGTGAGGAACAGCATGGGGAACAGCTGCATCTCTGTGCCAGCAACGCATTAGAATCAAATGCAGAAGCAAAAATCCTCTTCGCACTTGTGAGTTTCATCACTTGGCTGGTTTTCATTATCTTGGGCACGGGTCACACAGAAAGGAGCTCCCCCAGCACCCCAGAGCAAGGCAGAGCTGTCAATACTGACTCAGAGCGAGATGTAATCACTTGCACTTCAATTTTATGCACATTTGTAACCTCTTCCATGCTTAAAGAGCAAAGATTTGCAGTGCAAGAAATGAATTTTATTGCGGCCCCCAGGCATCTCAAGCTATCAAACATGAAACATCATCTCAGCATTCCCAGCTCCGAGCAGGGACGGACGTCGGGATGGCTCCGAGCCTGGAACTCCTGCTCTGATTCCCTCTGCAGTCACTGGGGCAGATAATTCCTAGCTCCTCTCTTTCATTTCCTTAATTCTGGCTTAGCAACCCGTATCATTTGTGCCAGGCAGAGCAGAGGCTGATTATTAAATCCTACTTCTAGTCCATCTAAAAGCAAAACGGAGCGACGTGGCTTCTCCTCCATCTCTGCCAGAAAGACAAAGCTATCCCCATGCTCTGCTGCCTTTAAATTGGGGAATTTAGATGAGAGTGGGATGAAAGCAACAGGCCTAAATGATTCTACATGCTTGCCCAAACGCCAACAAATGGAATGAAGCTTGGAGAAAATAATTTTAAATTTGGTATCTGAATGTAAATGGATTGTTCTTTCACATTTTGACATCTCTCTTGTGCTCCCACAGTGTTCTGTCACCTTATCAGGTGTCTCAGTGGCTGCACTCTACAAGATCCAACCAAAACCTTCCCTCGTGCAACTCGAGGCTGTTTTGTCCTGTCCTGTGACAAATCCTCTGTGACCATCCCTCTGATGGACGTGGCCTTGATGTTCTCCAGCAGGATAACTGGGGGGATTGTCCTTAGGAACCACTGAAAATCCCAAAGCTGGCTGGAACTGCCAGGAGCAGAGAGCCAGAGTCATGCAGAGCCTGGATGTGCCTGGCTCACCTCAGGGCAATTAATAATGAGACCATGACTCCAGCTCGTTAGAATAATGATGTTTATGCATGTGCATGCAAATGGGCAGATGCTGCAGGTGTGTTTCCAGCCGAGGAGCCCTCTCCTGCCTGCCACCTCACACAGCCTCCACTCCTGAATCCCTCATATTCCATCCAGGGCTACACTTTACCTTTAGGGCTCCCTTATTATTGTCCCTTTTAGACCTGGCTGTCACAGAGCCCTGGGCCTGCAGAGCTCAGGGTGAGTGACAGCACCCTCGAAGGGAGCCCTGAGCTCAGGGCACTGCCAGAACCCCACACAGAGCAGAGCCAGGGACGAGGAACAATTACAAATATCCAAAATCCCAGGTTCCTTTAATGAGCATTGCTTTGAAGTTCCCAGGAGGATTTAATGGGAAGGAAGAGTCCAACCTTGCCAGTTCCCCAGGGCACGTTTGAAGGAGGTTTTTCTTTCTAAAGTCTGGCTTAGCTTTGAAAGCTTTCAAGCAGCAGCAGCTATGGAGTGTGTGATTTTAATTCCTCAGTTTTGGTTACAATGCTCTTTCTGTGAGAGCTGGGAATGCATCTGAGAGGAGGAGTAATAAAAGCAGTTCTTGGATAAGATAATGGCATAATAATAGCATCAGTTCAAGTCAAAATGGCAATGATCTGACCCTCTTAGAGCTTAAGTGTGGGAGGGTTTGAGTGCACAGAGTAAGTGTTTGCTTTGGTGTCCTGCAAATGTGCTGGACTGAGCCCAGCCTGCTGGGGAACTTCTCTGTCCATAGGGGTGAAGGAACCCTGAGCTCAGACAACACAGAGCCAGCAATCCCATCAGACACACGCCTGCACTGCAGCACAGCCAGCCAGCTCTGACTTTGTTTGCAGTACAGTAATTCCTGGCTTTCCCCAGTGAAGCGCAGGGAGCATGGGAAGCTCCTCATCCCCTTCACCCAGAAGCCCAGAATGATGTAAAAGTTATTCTGCACAGTCCCTGTGCACAGAGCACCTCTTTGGGAAGAGGGAAGAAGAAGGAATGGACTGTTGGAAAGCTGGGCATGTTCTCCTCTGTGTACAGATAAATGTATTTACAGATAAATAATGGACTTGGGCTCACACACAGAGCTCTGGCACAGGGGGACAGGCAGAGCTGCTGTGCTGGAAAGCTTTTCCTGACGGCACAGGGTACCCATCACACTTCCCTGACCCTGCTCTCTGGACAAATTCCAGCTGTCGACAAAGACAAGTAAGAAATAACCCCATGGGGCATAGCACAAGACATGCAGTTCCTATTTTCAGGGGAGTGCAGAGGTGAACTGCCAGTTCCCTCCAGCTCTGCAGCCTGAGGGGGATTGCACCCCCTGAAATCCCACTGCACTGCTCGAGACAAGGGCAAAGCAGCACCTGGGGATGTCAGCACTGCCAGCCCTGAGCATTTACAGCACAGAACAGAAAGTTAATGACTTCTTCTGATGCCTCTGTAACAATTTCCCTCTTGGATACAGGGGGCACTTTGGGTTTGTTGTGGTTTTCCAGCACTGGGCAGTAAGCTCAGACCTGGGGGCAGCAAAACACATCCCTGAGGAATGGCACCAAATCCCCTCAGCCTCTGGCAGGAGACATCCCCATGGCAAGGGCCAAACTCGGAGCTGGAGGAGCTCTGCTCCTTTGAAAAACAGATGTGCACTGTATTAATGGTGTAGGCAGAGATGGGGTCATGCTGGGACACCCCAAAACTGGGCTGGGAGCGTGCTCCCGTTCGTCCCTGGTGAGAGGTGGCACTCAGCACGTGTGACCATTCACCAGGGCAGTGCCAGCTCTGTGCACAAACACAGCACAGCATTTATCTGTGCCCCCAGCTGCTGATTGCTCTGTCAGCCTCCCTGGTCCCAGTGCCACAGAGCTGGGTGACAGACACTGCTCCCAGGGCTGGCTGAGCACCAGCAACACCAGCACCCCTCAGCTTTGAGGAGTTAGTGTGGGACCTCCAGAGATGGAACTCCCCATCTGGACCTCCAAAAGAAATGTGACTGAGTCACAGAACAGAGCCAGGCTGCTCATGGCCTGAAAAATCACCAGGGTTCTGCCAGAAAGAGAACTATGGGATTGAGATTTTGAGTGAGGAAATAAGACTGATAGAGAAGGATTGGTTGTACCCCTCCAAACCAAAGCTAAAATCAATGAAGTACAGCACTGCTGAGGAACATCCATCTCAAGCACCTCTGGCTGCACTCTCTCCCTATCTCCTGCTTGGCTGCATCTTTCCCCATCTCCTCCTTGACTGCTTTGCAGATAAAAACTTCTGTGTCAGGTGCAGCTTGAGAGTGTCTGCCCCATCAGGACCAGGGCATCAACACCTCCAGCAGGGAGGGACTGCAGAGGGGCACAGGCAGAGCTGTGCCTGTGCTGGGATGTGGGGACACAAACCCTGCTCCAGGGAGGAGGGCTGAGGATGGAACCAGTGCTGGGGACAAAGGAGTCACTGCACAGCCCCCACACCAACCCATGCCAGAGCCTCACCTGCACCAGGTCATGTGGAGCTGCAAAGGTGCCCAGGATCTCAGGAAATGTGTTTCCAAATGTTTATGAGATTATGGCAGGGAAGAAACAAACCCAACTCATATTCCTTAATTGGAGCCAGCGGTACAGAAAACCTGCTAATCCCAGCTCCATTTCTACTGCTGCTGTGTGAATGCTGTGGACTGGAAAGATAACAAATGGAAGCAAATTATTTTCACCCGCTTAAAACAAAGTCATTAACAGCACTTTGGTTATCTTACCTGGAAAACCAGGCTCTGCAGAGAGCTGTTAGAGCCAAGTGTGAAAACAGTTTGCATGAAACATAATTAAAATGATGACCTGAGTGATGGCTAAAACATCCCCAAGGAGGCCTGGAGTCAGAGCTGCTGGAAACAATTCACCTCTGCTCTGCCTGTGTGGCTGAGCTGGCTCCAGGCTGTCCCCAGTGCCTTGTCCCCAAGCCCTGGGCACAGCCTGGGCACAGCAGGGCTGCCCTGCCCTGCTCCAGCACATCTCCTTTATTTCTGCTGCCATCCTGGGAGGTGCTGCAGCTTCCTCACCCTCCCAGGGAAGAATTCCTCCCCAAAGCCCAGCCCTGCCCTGTGGCACTGGAAGCCAATCCCCCTGTCCTGTCCCTCCAGCCCCTGGGAATGTTCTCTCTCCCCTTTCTTGCCAGCCCCTGCAGACACCAGGGTGACCACAGTTAGGTCACTCTGAAGCTGCCAGGTCTCCCAGCCTTTCCATGGTGATCCAGTAAAATCACACAAGCAATATTTTCTTCCTCACACCCAAGAACTCCTCTCCCTCCCTGCCAGCTGGCCTGCTCCAACTCCTTGGCAAAGAGTTGCAAGTAACAAACATCTTAACAGGAAAATCATGGATGTTCATGAGGTGCAAGGAGACTCAATTCACTGGAAAATGTATTCCTGGTGCACAGCTCTGTTACACCGTGTCTGACAAAATTACACTCTGAGCTGCGCTGTTAAACAGCCCCATTTGGCTGCAATCAACATTTAATTTTTTAGCAGAAAGTCTTGATTTCAAATACCCTGGAAATGTTTAACAGCTGATATTAATAAGAGCCCAGATTGAATGCAGGGCTCTTTATCCCAGGGACATGATAAGCATCGTGACAAGTGCTGTAACTATGGCAACTCTATCTTTTCTATTTCTTTTTCCCCTGAACAGGAGCACAGGAACCTCACTGGATGCAGTGCCAGGCTGCTCCCAGCTGAGAGCCAGAGCTCTGGCTTACTGAGGGGAAACTCAGCCAAACCTCACATCCTGGGACTGGGCTGCCTTTCTTCCCTCTTCCCTGCCTCCATCTGTGTCTCATGTATTTACATGTATTTTTACATGTATTTAACAAATCTACATGTATTTAACCTAACTCCCTCCCTCCACCAAAGACACACGACAAGGCAAGAACAGAGATTTTCTGCTGTTCTTACACAATCTGAGCAGTTTTCTCCATACTTGCAATCATGCCCCCAAAAACTGCCTGGATTTGTGTATTTGAGACATTATTTTTGCTCCAATATTGCTTGGGGTTTGTTCTCCTGGCCCTTTTACCCCATCATTATTAGAATTTCCTTTCTGAACTCACTTGCCAAATTTTCAATAGATTTATGAACAAAATCAGCCCTTCCAGCCACTGGTTCTGCTGCTGGGAGCTCTCTGCAGCTGTGAGCTGCTCCCCAAAGGCTGGGTTGCAATGATTTCAGGGACTTTGGGGCAGTGGAGGTGAGGATGTGAGGTCTGATCTCCTGATCCTTTCCTGAGCCACGTGCCCAGCAGGGAGGAGGAGGTGAGTGAGTGAGTGAGGTTATCCTGACATCTGCCCTGCCTGGGAGAGAGGGAGTCATTATCAATCTGGGGGAGATAAGAGAGCCAAAAGCCGTGTCTTTTCCCTGATATTACCATTTATAGATTTGGCAGAGTCTCCCTGAGAGGATGTAAGGAGTGATAAATTAGTCAAAGAGAGAACTCAGAGCATCTGAAGGTTTGTTAAGCAAAAAGGTAAGAGGGACTGGTCCAAGAGGTATGACTGTATCTGCTCACTCCTCACCCAGATCTCCCAGGAAAAATATTCACATAAGAGGACAGAAAATATGGAATGAATGACAAATACTTACACACTAATTAATCCTTATTTGTGCTCACAGACATCCATACTCTGCACAGCTTTTCATATCCCAGGCAATTCTAGCCATGAGTGTGTTTTATATTCACACCTCAAACTCAAAGGTGATGGTTTAAGTGCCCTCAGAATTTCAATTTTTAAAAAAGGAAACAGTCTGACACTTCCCTGCACATTACAAGTCCTGTATTGTGTAAGTCATGGAAGGTGTGAGACAGTCTGCAGATAATTAATATGGGAGCAGGCAATTCTATGAATGTACCATCAAAAGTAATTATTTCTAGATGTAAAAAAAGAGAGTACCACCATCCCTAGATGGGACACTGGGCAGGAATTGCTCCCTGGGAGGGTGGGCAGCCCTGGGAGTGGCAGTGCCCAGGGCAGGATGCACCTCCTTGCAATACTTCTAAAATAAGAACATCACCATTAGAAGGAATTTGTGACGTTTAGTTTTCCAGTCAGCCATTCCAGAATCAAAACAGATGCAGTGAAGAGCTGTCAAAGTCTTTCAGTTATCAATTTTGAGTGCAAATGCTCGCTTCTTAGCAGCCTCCACCAAACAGAAAATCCCCCAAGTGAGGTTAAACACGGAGTGTGTTCTCAGGATGAAAGTGGCCAGACTCAAAACAAAACTGACACTTCCATCCAGCAAATAATTATTGCACAGCACACACTGGAGGTGGTGAGCTACAGAGCATCTCACAGCTCAGAGCCAGAGCTGACAGAGAGCTGCCTGTGCCCAGGGCCACCCCTCTGTGCCCAGGGCCACCTGCCTGTCTCCAGGGCCACCTCCCTGTCCCCTGGGCCACCTCTCTGTGCCCAGGGCCACCTGCCTGTCCCCAGGGCCACTTCTCTGTGCCCAGGGCCACCTCTCTGTCCCCTGGGCCACCTGTCCTAGTGGCCCACCCTCCTGCAGTGCCAGCTGTTCTCTCCTGCAGTGCCAGCTGCACCCTGCAGCTCTGCAGTGCCTCACATGTTCCCTTGCCTTGCTCACGGATGGACAATCACCACGAGGAGTTTCCCAAGCCTTGCACTTCCATCAGCCTCAGGAGCAGAGCTCCCGTTTGTCACTCCCAGGAAACAATTTCAGGCACTACAAGCACATCTGTCCCTGCATCACAGGCAGAAATTGATACAGTCCTGTCAGGGCTCAGCTCTGCTCATTCCCACTACAAACACCTCAGCAGCAAAACAAGTGTCAATTTACAACCAGGCTGATGTTTTCCTGCTAGCCCAGCTTTGTTTTTAATACACTGCATTGTTTCATGCTTTTGGGTTTGTATTCCTGGGAGAACAAATCAGAACAGCAACCACGGCTGCTGGAGCTGGAGCAGCAGGGCTGGGGCAGGGGTGGAAAACAACCTGGAGCAGAGGAGCACTGGCAGGACCAGCACAAGCCCAAACCATCCCTGGCTGTAACATTTTCAAAGCTTTTCTGGACCAAATTTTAAAATCTGCTTAAAGAATCTGAGTGGCCAATTGCTTTTTATAGGACTTGGGTGACAGAGTTATTTGTGTGCCTTTGCAGGCAGCAATTCCTTAATTATCTCCATTGTTACACGGAAAAAAATATAGAATCTGAGCTCCTCATTATTTTTGTGCCATTTTAAAAAAAAGTTCTGTTTTATTTTAAAAAAGCTGAATTCTCCTGAGATTTAGATATCTTCCATCTCTCTCTTTCTCATCTCCTTCCTTCAGCAATGTCCTCTGCACAGAGCTGCCCTTTCCTCTCTGCTCTTTGATTTGCAGTAAGGCTCTGAGTGGCCCCTTCTCCCCCTGGGCTGCTGGGTCCCATTTCCCCCAGCCCAGCCCTGGCTGCTCCCGGGGCTCCTGAGAGCTCCTCCCTCCCATCCTTTCTGCCCTGATAATGGCCCTGATTCCAGTACAATAAAACCCAGCTGGAGCTCTCAGCCAGGGCTGGATTGATGCTGCAGCTGGGGCAGCTCACACCAGCCACACACACTGGTCATTTCTTGTTCTGTGACTCAGGGACTCCATTCAAGCCACACTCCAGCCTTTGCTGCTAGGGGTTCTGGCCCATCTGAATTCAATGCAGTGATTTTCCAGCCCTCAGTGCACAGCACCACAGGAACCAGGTCAGGTCCACCCCTCTGTACCTGGACAAAGTGCAGCAATACTGAACAAGTTTGGGCCACAGTGATGTCTGAACAAGTCCAGGCCATGCTCTCTATCGTATGCACCAGCCAAACTACATCTAGCTGTTTTTCTCCATATTTTGCTGCCCAGTTGTTTTTCTGCATATTTTGCTGTTCCTTCACACGTTAGCTGTTTTTCTGTATAATTCTTAGTTTAGACCAGTATTTATAACAGGTGCACAAAATAAGCCATTTTTAAATGTTTTTCTGCAACTTGTTGAGACCCTTCAAGACCACGAAAACATAAATTGTGCTAAATTGAAAAAAAAAAAGAGCTGAAAAACAAAATACCAAAATTAAAAAACCAAAATAAAAGTGAGCAGCAAAGTTCTAAACAATGCCCAATCATCGTACCTGAAAAGTGTGTGAACAGCATAAAAGCACCAATCAAAAACTGCATAATCACGTGAACAGTAGTCTTAAAATACATAATTAAAGCTAAAAGTAAACAATAAATAAGCTTCTGCACAATCATATTAATTTGCTGTCCAGAAGTCCTGTTTCTCCTGCAGCAGAGCCCCCGAGCACACACAGAGCTGTGGGAAACACTCATTAAAGGTGGGTAATCGTTCCTCTCCAGTGTCAGAGGCTCCCTCACCCCCTCCCTGCCCCAGGACAGCAGGAACCCCTGGCTGAGGCAGCCACAAACACCACAGGAGCTCACTCATCACCAGGCACCACGCAGGAAAAGCCAGCCCTCAAAAACTGTTCACTCCTGGTTCCACGGAGTCAGGGGCCACTGCCCTGCCCTTGGGGAAAAGCAGCTTTTCCACTCTTGGGAGCCCCTGATAGTTTTGGAACCACTGATAGTTTTGGAGCCATTGATAGTTTTGGAGCCACTGATAGTTTTGGAGCCACTGATAGTTTTGGAACCATTGTTAGTTTTGGAACCACTGAGAGTTTTGGAGCCACTGATAGTTTTGGAGCCATTGATGATTTTATCCATCACACTTTGGCAAATGTTCTTAGTTTGCTGCCCAGCCCTGCGGGTGCAGGTGCTGGGGGTGACTCAGAAAACACCACTTTAGTTCTCAGAGCTGGTGGCCAAAATTGATTTTTGATCATTTGTTTGTTCATTTTTAAGCAAATATCTCCATCCTCCAGGGCTTTTTGGGGATCCAGCTGCAGTGGTGGGAAGCAGGAGACCTCTCAGAGCTCAGGGATTCCAGCACAGGGACTGGAACCCCCCAGGTCAGGGCTCTCCCCTTGGCCAGGAAACCCTCCCACGGCAGCTTTTGGTAATGGGTTTGTGAACAATTTTTAAGTTCGATATTTGTTTTAAGACAGCTGCACTAATGAACATTTCTCATATTATTATGTATATAATAAAAAGAGTAACAATAATCATCATCATCATTTGAGAGTAAAATAATAAAAAGCTCAGTTTTCCTTACCTTTTGGGAAAGCAGGCAAAAGCTACACAGTAGGTGGGAGAGTGTACCAAGTAACAGACTTTTGAACACTCTTTCTTACTGGTGGTATGGAGTCTACAGGGAAAGTAAACACATTGAGTGTAGGACAGGTGTGGGCACAGGGAACGCTCCCAGCCTGCCCTGCCCTGAGCTCCTGCCAGGAATTCCTGCCAGGAATCAGCCCTGGGCAGCAGCAGGAGAGGCAGGGCAGGGAGCTCAGGCACCCGCAGCACTGCTGACAGAGAGCAGGGCTGCTGAGCTGGCTGCTCCCTCCTCTCCCCTCAACCAGCTCGGGGTATTTTGGCTGCACTTTCAGACCCCCCACCCCTCCTCAGCCCCAGAGTCACTCACAGGTTCCTTGGCATCATCCTGAGTTCTCCCCAGGAAGGTGGAAGGAGTCATTACATGTAAATCTCAGCATGAGTTAAGTTTGGGTTGGAGGCTCGAGCGTTTCTCTCCCAGTCTGACACTGCTCTTGCAGCAGGAGCTGGAGCAGGCAGCCCAGCAGGGCACTCACTGCCTGGAACACATCAGGCTGCACCAGAAACACCTTCCCAAGTGGAATTCAACCAAAGCCACACAAAGAGCACAACAAACTCATCCCAGGGCTGGCAGCTGCTGCGCTCCAGCTCCTGCTGATCCCCAACGTGCCCCAGCAGGGAAAGCCGTGCAGTGAGTGGCAGCAGGCACATGCCAGATGGCAAACAGCAATGATTCACAGAGTTTTCCTGAAGAGATTGGGAGGCTTGGCCTTAATATATCCCATTCAGCATGAGAGCCCTCCCACGGCGTGGCTGGGGAGCTGAGCTTGTGGAACTGGTGCTTTTCCAGGGATGCCATGGAATGTGTAACACAGCCAGTCCTGCTCCCCAGGCTGGGAGAGGAGCTCACTGCATTTCAGGGGGCTCTCCTCTCACCTCAATCACTGGCTTCTTTTAGACTCACCCCAAATCCCCCTCCCAAGTGCTCTGCACGGTTTTTTTCCCCCTAAATTCCAGCAGATTGCCCCAGAGCTGTGTGCAGTAGTTCCCCAGGATGAGGATCCCATGATCAAGGAGTTCACAAACCTTCACATCTCCAGCCTGTTACCACAGAGGGGTCTGGGCTGGAAAAACCCCAGATCCCACCCAGTGCCAGCCCTGCCATGGCAGGGACACTCCCACTGTCCTGGGGTACCCCAGGCCCCAATGTCCAACCTGGCACTGCCAGGGATCCAGGGGCAGCCACAGCTGCTCTGGTCTCTTAAAGGGCTACTGAAACTTGGAGCTCTTTTCAACATCTTTTCAACAGCTCCAGCAGCAGAGCAAGCACCAGCACAGCCCCATGAGACAGAAAATCCAACTGGGAACCCCACTATACAGAGAGAAAGAAAATCCAGCTGCAAACCCCACTGTGCAGAGAGAAAATCCAACTGGGAACCCCACTGTGCAGAGAGAAAATCCAACCGGGAACCCCACTGTACAGAGAGAAAATCCAACTGCAAACCCCACTGTACTTGCACAGAGCTGCTCCAGGCCAGCTCTGGTTCTGATCCTCTCCAGGAATTTCCCTGAGCTCCAGAGCCTGCATGCTCCAAGAACCAAACCCTGCCCCACAGCCAGAGATCATCAGGGACCATCCCAGGGCAGCAAAGCCAATTGCACCAAGAAATACTGAAAAAACATCCTTTGGTTTTCTTTTGAAAGAAGATATTTGAGATTTTTTTAAAAATTGCTCCAAGAGTTGATGCATCCAGGGCAATTTGTAATTCACATTTCCTATTTTCTGACTGGTAAAACACTGGAAATTTCCCTGTTCAGAGTATAAAATATTTTTAAAGTGAAATTGTTATTAAAAACATCAAACCCATTTTTATGCATGGACACCATACTCAAAATTTCACTGAAAATTAAGTTTGAGGAGTTTTGTTGGATGTGATGACTTTTTTTTAAAGCTCACTAATACAATTTTCATTTTTTCCCACCTAAATATGGAACTGGAAACAACTTTTATTCAACAGAACATTCAAACTTTGAAAAAAGAAACTGAATTCAGGTGCTCAGTGAATTACTTTTATACACATTAATGAATGCTGCCTGATCAGGGGCTGATCAATAATCAATGCTGCAGGACAGGAACTGTAGCAGTTACACTGTGACTAATGTACCCAAGAACTTTAAAGTACAGCAGAAGTTTATTTCACTTGATTTTCTAATTCTTATTATGAACACACAGATCTGGGCAATGAATGAGTAGCGCTGCTGCAGCTCAGACTATGAACAGATGGAATTCTGTATAAATAATGAACATGCTTTAAAAAAATACATACTTCACAAATGATCAAAAAGAAGGAAAAGTTTAAAAACCAGAAACTCAAGAAAATTGCACATCTCCTAAAAGATACATTTAGGAGCTTTAAAATCCCACTCAGTGAAGGCTCAAGGCAAAAGTGGCACATCAGGTCAAACAGACCAGAAACAGTTTGTGCCTCTTAAAAACAAGTCCTGGCCTACAGCCCTGGACCAAAAATGGGGTGTCAGACCAGAAACAGGGGGGTTAGGTGAGCAGTATTTGTTTTTACTAAAAATATTTCCTTCCCAGAGAAAAATCTGGCTGTTCTTTGGTAGGAAGGGAAAATATTCTCAGAAGTCTGAGGGCAGCAGTAAGATGCAGCCCAGGAGGATGAGAGCAGGAGGGGACCCTGGGGTGGGATGTCCCAGGCTGGGCTCCCCACAGGGAGCAGCATCACAGCTTGGGTCGTTTGTCTTGGGTCAACTTTGACATAAAAATTCTTGGATTTTGGGTTTTGTGGGAGAGAAACTGATTTCAGCTGCGTTGATCCAAACAGCAATTAGTGAAGTGCCAGCAGCACATCCCCCTGCCCTGCCCAGCTGGATCCCAAATTCTCTTTTCCTCCCTCCCCTCCCTGAAACTGGCCTTGGCAGAGGATCCTGAGTGTCAGTGGGTAACAGCCCAGGGCTGTTATTGGAATAACAGGAATAACTGATATTGGAATAACTGGAATTCCTTTATTTCCTCCTGCACTCTGTCCAACACAGTCCTGAATTTGTGAGACCCATTTCCTCCCTGTCTCATGTCAGACCCCAGTCCAGCTCCCAGGGATGAATTGAGTTTTTCCAGCTGGAATGTATTTTGTACACCTGCATGGTCAGACATCAGAGAGAAATCCTGCAGGGGGGAGGGAAAGTGCTGTGTCAGGGATCTGCTGCCTGCTCCAGGCAGAATCCCAGCAGCATTAATGGGACAGGAATTCCAGCAGCATTAATGGGACAGGAATTCCAGCAGCATTAATGGGACAGGAATTCCAGCAGCATTAATGGGACAGGAAT
>JANRMJ010000020.1:751235-763359 GCA_025584955.1 Alethe diademata
CAGACCTTTCCCTGGCTCACTCAGAGCTTTCCTGGACATTCCCAATTCCATATCCCCACCCCAAACCTTTCCCTTGCTCACCCAGAGTTTTCCTGGCATTTCCCCACATTCCCAACTCCATAATCCCACACATCCCCATCTCAGACTTTTCCCTGGCTCACCCAGAGTTTTCCTGGCACCTCCTCACATTCCCAACTCCATATTCCCACACATCCTCATCCCAGATTTTTCCCTGTGTCTCTCAGAGCTTTCCTGGTGCTTCCCTCCCAACATTCCCAATTCCATATCCTGACCCCAGACCTTTCCCTGGCTCTCTTTCCCCCAGAGCCCAGGGCTGGGAGCTGTCCCAGGGGTCCTGTCCCAGGGGTCCTGTCCCAGGGGTCCTGTCCCAGGGGGGCTGTCCCAGAACTGGGAGCTGTCCCAGGGGTCCTGTCCCAGGTGGGAGCTGTCCCAGAACTGGGAGCTGTCCCAGGGCTGCTGTCCCAAGGGTGCTGTCCCAGGGGTCCTGTCCCAGGGCTGCTGTCCCAGGGCTGCTGTCCCAGGGCTGCTGTCCCAGAACTGGGAGCTGTCCCAGGGGTCCTGTCCCAGGGGTCCTGTCCCAGGGGTCCTGTCCCAGGACTGGGAGCCATCCCAGGCTGGCTGCCCATCACCTGATGTCCTCGTCGTGCGCGAAGATGACGACGGCCCTGGCGTTGGGCGTCTCCAGCAGCTGCCGGATGATCCTGTCGAAGTCGCTGCTCTTGTCCTTGCGGTCCTGGGGGATCTTGAGGGACTGGGCGATGCAGAGCCCACCTGTGCCAGAGAGCAGAGACAGAGGGAGCTCAGAGGGGGCAGGCACAGCCAGGCAGTGGGGAATGCACGCCCAGGGGAGCAGGGAGCTCTGGCACGGATCTCTGCTCTGACCCAGAGGGATCCGTGCAGTTCTGCTCTCCTGGGAGGGTCAGCGGTTACAGACCCTGCCCGAGCCACTGCAGAGCAGCAAAGTAAACAAGGAAATGGGCAGTGGGAGGATGAAAAGAAGAGGAATTAAAACAGGAACCAACAGCAACCAGCACAAGCTCAAACTGATGAATAAACCCCAAAAATCCGGGCTGAGAGGCAGAAGGCACTGACAGAGTGCTGGGCTGGTTTTATCTCAGGGAAGGGCTGAGATTCTTTTTGATCTTGCAGCTTGAGGGCTGCTGGGGGAAAATGCTTCTACTGAAACGACTTACCTGGAATGGGAACAGCCAAAGCTGAGATACTGGCACAACCCACATTGTGTCAGAAAGTCCCTATTCATTCCAGTGCCCACCACCTAACAGGGTGGAGAGACACAAACACTGAAGCCTCAAGATAAAGTCTGGATGGAATTTCTGATAAATATCCAGAGGGCACAGCAAAGAGCATCAGCACAGTCACAGGCACCTACAGCCAGAGCAGAAACCACCCATTTTAGCAGAGTTTTATTACCATTGCCTAGTTTGTTTTAGAAAAAATAAAAATAAAAAAAAATCCCATCTCCACTGACATTCTGCTTGTGGCTGGCAGATGAAAACACAACTTTTGCCTTAATTATTTTGTTTCTGAGTAGTAAACACTTTCATCTTTTACAGCATCTTTGATACCAGCCTGCTCACCACAGCGCACAGTGCATTAATTAATTACGTATCAGAGCTCTTAATGAAAACCAGCAGTGGGGATGAGTTAATTAAAAGGCAGCAGGACTAGCAGAGATTCACAGATAGGCTTTAAAACCCTGATTTTTAGAAAATCCTGGTAATTGAAGCACTGGAGAAGGTGTTGGAGGGTGAAGAACCTGGAGGAGGAGACTGAAACCCCAGAGCATCCTCCTCATCCCAGGGCAAAGCAAACCCGGAGGGAACCACAGGAAAACCAAATTCCTGCTTGGGAAAGGTGAAATGCAGCTCCTGTGCCCATCCCTGAGCCCCCCAGGGTGGCTCAGCCTCATTTCCCCTGGTTTTTAACAGAGAGAAGTGGAGCTGCAGCTGCCTGGGGGCAAAGGACTCTGCTGGCCCCAACACTCGGGAGGGAAAACCATTGTTTCAGTGGGGAGAACTGAAACAGCGAAAAGGAAAGGCTGGAAAAGAATAAAGGAGAATAATAACCCCCAAGTTCTTCTCTGGCTCACATAAAACATTTCATTTTGTTTCGCAGTTATCGCAGCCTGGACTTTCTGCAACCTTTTCTTTCCCTTTAACAGCAAACAATATCGAGTTGTAAAAATAAACTTCATTTCAAATGAAGATCAAAAGTCTCATTTTTGCCAGTGAGTTCAGAAATCTGAGCAGTTTTAGATGCTCTATTTTCTCAGACAGAATGAACCCAAACCCAGTGTTCTCCAGCTCTCCCAAACCCTGGCAGGGAGCACAGCTGGTTAAAGCACAGCTGGTTAAAGCACAGCTGGTTAAAGCCCAGCCCCAGCCAGCCCTGAGCATGCCCAGCCCTGTCCCTGCCCATGGGACACTGGGTGGGCTCTGAGGTCCCTCCCAACCCAGCCCAGGCAGTGGGAGAGCTTTCCCAAAAGGAGGAAATGCCATGGCACCCTGCTAGCCCTGGCACCACCTCTGCTGAGAGGAAATGGCAAATATCCAAATATCAGCGTGCCCTTTGTCATCCCTGTGCAAGCTGAGTGCCCGGGGAATGGGTGTGTGCTGTCCAAAAGGCACAATGCAATAAATTCTGCTCCCATGTCCTCATCCCACCTTCCAGCACAGCAGGAACCATGTGCACCCTTATTGCAACTGTCAGGTTCATTCACAGCACTTCCCAGGGAAAAACCTGCCAGGGAATCAGGTGGTAAAAACACGAAAGCTGCAAATTCAGGCTCCTGTCATAGGATTCCTGCAGTAATTCATTACCCCTGGTGGTCTGGAGAAGTGACAAATGCTCCAAGCAGCAGCACCAAGTGCCTGAGAGGCAATGGGTGAGAGCCAGGGACACTGGGAGTGAGCTGGGGCTGCCCTGACACACCCAGAGCAGCTGGGGCTGTCCTGGATGCCAGGCTGGGCAGGCCTGGGAGCCCCTGGCATGGTGGCAGCTGTCCCACCAAGGCAGGGAGTGAGGAACAAGGAGATCCCTAAGGTGCCTCCCAACCCAAACCATGGTGGGATTTTATGCTCCCGTGAATTTGTGGATCCCACACCACCAACCAACCAGCAGGCTCAGGCTGCCGGGATAAAGGAGCCCATCCACCCACTGTGAGAGAGATCCACGGCACAAGCCCTCTGAAGGATGAGCAGGGATGAGTTTTTTCCCCTGGGAATGCCAGTCCTGTGCCAGAGCCTGGCACAGAGTGCAGGATGTCCAGCTCTCCACAGCCAGGGACTGAACCAGCAGGGGTTGGGGACACAACAGAGCCTGAGCAACCCCCTGAGCAACTCCCTGAGCCATGTCCTGAGCCATGTCCTGGCTGTTCCTGTCCCCTTGAGCAACTCCCTGAGCCATGTCCTGGCTGTTTCTGTCCCCTTGAGCAACTCCCTGAGCAATGTCCTGGCTGTTTCTGTCCCCCTGAGCCATGCCCTGAGCCATGTCCTGGCTGCTTTATCCCCCCTGAGCAATGTCCTGGCTGTTCCCTTGCTCACCCAGAGTTTTCCTGGTACCTCCTCACTTTCCCAACTCCATATTCCCACATGTCCTCATCCCAGATTTTTCCCTGTGTCTCTCAGAGCTTTGTCCTGGCTGTTCCTGTCCCCCTGAGCCATGTCCTGTTCCTCTGTCCCCGCTGAGCTTTGTCCTGGCTGTTCCTGCCCCCCGAGCCAATTCCTGTTCCTCTCCCCCTGAGCCATGTCCTGTTTCTCTGTCTCCCCTGAGCCATGTCCTGGCTGTTCTGTCCCCCTGAGCCATATCCTGTTTCTCTGTCCCCCCTGAGCCATGTCCTGGCTGTTCTGTCCCCCTGAGCCATGCCCTGTTGCTCTCCCCCGAGCTGGGCCAGGCCAGGCAGCCCCCGAGGATGCTCTGCAGCCAGAGCTGCAGCCCTGCGAGCCCAAGCCCTGCTCCAGTAGCCATGGCCACCCCTGATTATTGCTCTTTACAGCACCAAGCACATCACTCTGCTCCCCTGGCACTCTCCAGGAGCTGTTCTCCTTATCGCCACTTAATTGGATTATCAGGTAGCAAAAGAGACAATTTAACACTTTTTCAGCTGATTTATCTGCAGAGATGCCCTTTTGGGGGGAATCACTTTTGGCAACGCTGAAAACATCACGTCACAAAGTTGTGCTGGTGCTGATGATTATTAAAAGGAACTCTCAATTAATTTGATTAGTACATTCCTTTAAAATGAGCAGCTGCCAAGAGCTGCCTCCTGGATGTTTATCAGAGCTCTGGGAACAACAGGCAAAGCCCCTGGCACAGCTCTGGCAGAGCTCCCTCACTGCACACCAGCACAGAAAACACCCCAAAATTAAGATTTTAAGGCTGGTTTGTTGGGAGAAAAGCTCAGGTTAAGTACAGATGGTACCTAGACTTTGTACAGTAAACAATAAAAATAAAAATTCTTTTAGTGCAGGAGAGTTCTGATCCCACAGAGAGACCCTGCCAGGGAGCTGCTGTGGCCCCACAACAAGCAGGAGCCGCTCACACAAGGGGAAATAAATCAATCAAACACTTCAACTGAAGTTTGGGGGAGTCAAAGGAGGGAATTAACTGGGGGAGAAATGAAATAAACCTCCAAGGCACACAGAAGGCTTTTCCCATTTCCTTGTACAATTCCTGCATCACTGCTGGGTTTGGCATGTCCTGCCATTCCCTGCATATCCAATTTGTGAGCTGCCACGAATCTGACTTGCAAACCTCCTGCACTGTGCAGATGAGAAACCCGTGGCAGTAACACTGAAACTGAGTTTAAAGGAGCCAGGATTCTCCCCGTGTGAAAACCTGGAATGCACAACTGAGCAGTTCCCTGATAAAGCACAATCACATCCTAAAGAACCAGAATGACAAAAGATCATTTTGTAGTGCTGAAATACAGCTGCACCAGACTCCTCAGCAGGGACAGAGCTGTTCAAACAGCTGGCACAAACCGCCCAAATTCTCAAAGCCAGAGGCTGGGAATCATCTGTGACTCACACGTGGCTCTGCTGCAGCAGCCACGACCCAGGGAGGGGCTCAGGGCCAAGCTCTGCTTCATGTTTAACTAAAAGCCAGCCTAAACCCACCTTCCAGGACCTGCCACCAGCCTCACCCAGGAAACAATCTCATCTTCAGGAAGTTATTCGAGGGCAGGAAAATTTCCAGCCCCATTCCCAAACTTGCAAATTCCCAACACAACAAGTGGACAAAACAAATTCTGACCTGGATCTTGAATATTCCTCTGGATGTCGAATACTCCCCTGGATATCAAACATTCCCCTGGATGTCCAATATTCCTCTAGATGTTAAATATTCCCCTGGATGTCCAATATTCCCCTGGATGTCCAGTATTCCCCTGGATGTTAAATATTCCTCTGGATATCAAACATTCCCCTGGATGTTGAATATTCCTCTGGATGTCCAATATTCCCCTGGATATCAAACATTCCTCTGGATGTCAAACATTCCTCTGGATGTCAAACATTCCCCTGGATGTCAAACATTCCCCTGAATGTTAAATATTCCCACCATGGGACAAGGTGGCAGCAGTGTGGAAGTTCACCAGGAGCTGCTCTGAGCCCACCAGATCTCCCAGCAGAAGAGCCCAGGGATTTATCCCAGAACTCCAGCCCCTCTCCCTGGCAGGGCTGGGATGCAGAGCCCAGGAGATGTCCCAGGCACTCCAAAGCAATTTCAGTCTGGAATTAACTGGGGGATAGAAAATCTCCCACTCCAGGCAGCCAGACATGGAAATCAATGGGTTTATTCTGCCCCCCTGTGAAAGCAGATCAAGGCACGTTCAGAGAGAGCTGGGTGGGTTTTGTTCTGCTGCATCCACCCCCAAAACACAGCTCTGGGAAATGAACACCCTGGGCATGGAGCAGCACACTGCCAGGAAACAAAGTAAATGGAGAGGCCAGATCAGCACAGAGTATGCAGGATCCTCAGGAAAAAGGAACTTTAAGTTAAAAAATGGCTTGTGGAGAGATGCAGAAATGCCAGCTGGGCCCCTGTGTCCTAAATCAAAGCCCTAATGAGGCTCTGGATTGGCTGCTTGCTTCTTTACTAGAACAATGAATACCCTGCTCCCCAGGAATGCTCACCCTCCTGCCTGCCAAGAGCTCCAAAGTCCTTGCTTATGGCAGTAAAAGAAGTTTACAACTGCCCTGATCCACAGATGGGCTCCAATTTAAATTACATCTCCATAGTATGGTAATTCAATTGTAAAAATGGAAAGTGCACCAATAATAAAATTACATTAAAACACGGAATGACAACAATTTATCCAAGGAAAAGGATCCCTGTGGATACCCAGCATTTTTAACTTAGAAACTTTCTACACATGAAGAAGCTACTGAATCACTTGGAAATTTCATTTTCACTAATCTTGTTTATTGTTTCATTTTTTCACATTAGCCCTCATCATAACCCAACAACAGAACACCTAAACTAATATGGAAGACTAATATTTCTAGTAAGTTATTCATTAATGCTTAATTCCATTGTGTCAGACCTTTGCTGCATATTTAATGACATTCCTGGTGTGTTTTATCACCTCAAAATTGTCCTTTATTATGGCAGTTAAACTCCAGTAATATACAAAAAATTAAGACTCTCCTTGGGAACACTAAATTAAATTATAGGAATGGTGTAAGATCACTGAGAGATGGAGGAGAGCTCTGTTTGTGAGACAGAACAGAAGGAAAAGGAGGATGTGCTGTAGGAGCAGGAGCTGCCTGTGCTGGGAACCACGAGGGAGAACAGGCTCAGCCCAGGGCCTGGCTGCACAAGGGATTGGGAGATTTTGGCTTCCTAAAATCTGCTGGGAAAGGGGCCCTGGGGCCACACGGTGCAGCCATGCAGGAAAAAGCACCAGAAAATAGAACCTGCTTCAAACATTGAAATCCCCTTTGTAGGTGCAGCTGCCAGGACCTGGCCTGGAGCAGGCCCCAGGTGTACAGGAGCTCTGCAACAGCTCAGGAGATGGAACAAGGCCCACAGAGGAAAGGCCAAAACATTCCCAAAACAGGGCTGAAGACTGACCCCAGCTCAGGTCCCCATCGCATCCCTCATCAGCCCTGCAGGGGCCAGGGGGGTGCTGCCATCCCAAAGGGGTTTCTGTTAGTCCCACCTGGGTTTGGGTCACTCCTGCCCTGCTGCAGCACATTTCACCTCCAGGTTCACACCCAGGGTCCTTGCTGGGAGCTCACAGTGGGCACTGCTCTTCTGGGACTCCAAATGGGCACAGGCAGCAAAGCTGGGAATTGTTTAAACAGGTTCTGTCCCCAGCCCTGGGCCAGGGAATTGGGAGATAGAAACAGAACTCTGCAATTCTTTCCTAGCTGCTCTCATTATCCCCATCTCCTTCACACTGGAGTAATGTTCTTCATGTACTTGGCTGAGCCTTAACGACCCTTTCTCAAATGAGTACTAAAAATGCAATGGAGCTCAATAAAAGCACTCCTGCAGCCTGGCAGAGCCCAGCCCTGCACTGCTGGGCGTGAGCCACTCACCCCATGGGGCTCACTGGGACAGGGGAAGGTGTCCCTGCCCTGGCAGGGGTGACACTGGGACAGGGAAGGTGTCCCTGCCATGGCAGGGGTGACACTGGGACAGGGGAGGTGTCCCTGCCATGGCAGGGGTGGCACTGGGTGAGCTCCAAAGTCCCTTCCAGCCCCAGTGGCCACGAGCTCTCCTCTCCCAGGAGCCCCAAATCGAGGTGGAATTTGGATTTTCCCGAGGGATCTCAGCAGCCAGCTCTCCCTGCCCATTGCAGGCACAGGGATTCTCTCAATTGATGCTGGGCTTGAGAGAGCTGGCAATGTTTGCCTGTACCTGGAGTGCCCAGAGGGTTTCACTGGCCAGGGACTGCTGCAGGAAAAACCCCTCCAGGAAAGCCCACACCGCCCTAAAAGCTTCCAAAAACATCATCAATCTTTCAAGCCTCCATCTCCTCGTGCTGCAGCCCTGGTTTTATGAACTGGCCATGCAGAGCTGGGGCAGTGCAGGAGCAGCTGCACTGTGCTACACCAAGAACAAACCCAAGGCAATTCACTTCACAGCAAGAACTCTGGAGAGTCAAAATATGGATGCACCAGAAATGAGGTCACAGCCTCAAACCAATCAATCAATCAATCAATGAATATTTAAATTATTTTTATGCCACAAAGAAGTTTTATCACTACTTTTTTGGCAGAATCTTGATAGGGCAAGGCAGCACCAGGAAATCCGGGATTCACAAGGCCAAAGAGAGAGGCCAAAGAAGGGATGAGGAGGAATTAATATTATATTAAAATGTATTAAAATAATATTAAATAATATACACTATTATATATTTTATTATTAGATATACAATTATATTATTACATTGTTATTAAATTATATATAATATAATAATATTTTAGAGGGGCTGAATGTGCCCCTTTCCCTGACTGTGGGCAACTCCTCATATTCTCTCCCCTTAACTGAATTTCCTTCTGTTATTTGCAGATCAAATCTCAATGTCCCCCCTGAGCCAGCAGAGCTTCTCTTAAAAAGAACCTGACTTGTGAGGAGGAATTTAAATGATGTTCTGAGTGCCACACAAATTAAAAGTAATTAAATCTATGTAACTTCTAAGGAAACAGATGTTAACTGTTATTTCACATAAGACTTCCACTTCCTTTATCTTTAATTCATTTTGTGGTCGGAAAAGATGACCAAAATTATCTTTACTTTGCAAAACCTACTGCAATGTGAGTGAGGGAAATTAACGCTTTGATTAACACTTTTAATATTTGAAATTAATTTCAAAGCTTCATCTCAGTTTCCAAGGTTTGTATTAATCATTTCTCCCAATATTATGGCATATTGAAAGAACTTGATTAGATTGATTCCAAAACAGGGAGTGAAGAGACAGCTCAGCCACCACTGATTCAATTCCTCTCTGCCACTCCAACCCTACCTACTCAGGGAGCTGCTTTGCCAGCACCTCTATTTGAACAGAAAATGTGGAATTTTCATGTAAAATCCTCTTTCTCAGAGCTCACAGGCAGAGCAGCTCGTTCCAGGCTGGGAGCTGGGGCTGGGACACCCACAGAGCTCTGGAAATCCATGGCTGCTTGGGATTTTGGAATGGTTTGGGCTGGAAAAGCCAGTCAGATCAGAACCAGCCCTTCCCAGCTCTGCCAAGGCCAAAGAGCCCCCTGTCCCCAAGTGCCACATCCACAGGGCTTGGAAATCCCCCCAGGGATGGGGGCTCCCCCACCAGCCCCTCCAATTTCTGACCACCCTTCCATGAAGAATTGTTCCCAAAATCCACTCTGAGCCTCCCCAGCACAGCCTGAGGCCATTCCCTGGGATAAAATCCCCAAAATCCCAATAATAAATGATAAATAATAATAATATAAAAAAATTAAAATTAAAAAATAAAAAAATAAAAATACAAAATAAAAATTTAAAAATAAAAATAATGAAAAATGAATAATAAACAATAAATATTAAATTCCCAAATCCTCCTGGCTGTCCCCTCCTGGCAGGGAGTTGTGCAGAGCCACAAGCTCCCCCCTGAGCCCCCTTTTCTCCAGGCTGAGCCCCTTCCCAGCTCCCTCAGGAATTCTCCAGCCCCTGCCCTGGACCAGGCATGGAACAGCCCCTGCACCCACAGGGGAGCTCTCCTGAAAAACATTTCCCTTTACAAGTCATGAAGTTCACTTCTGCCTTTTCTCCCAGAGCAAAGCAATGTTCCGTGCATAAAAAATAAAGGATAAAAGCAGAATATCCACAAAATTCCAGCGAGTCTTGTTTAATCCACTCACTTTCAGTTGCTCTGCAAACAACTTCTTATTTTGGGGAAATAAATGTTTTTAATTAAGTTGACTGCACAGCTGCTGGCTGGCAGAGCTCTGGAGCAGTCCCTGCACATCCACCCTGATAGCTGCACTTGATGGAGATAAAGCAATTTGTTGAGTCATGCTCTTTTCCCTCCCTGCAATCTTGATTCCCCAGACAGTGTCAGCTCTCCATTTGTTAATCCATGCTTAATTTTTAAATCACAAGGCATCATGGCTTTCAAGATAAGCTTTGAAAGCTCCCTCCTCCACAGGCCCTCGCCATCTCCCGGGGCAGTGCTGATCACAGCCAGGAGCAGACACTCCAGTATTAATGAAGGGGAAATATTAATGCTGGGAACGGGGGGTGGGCCAGGTGAGGGTGTGGGGATGGAAACCCTGGGGAGGGACGAGGCTGAGGATGAGGAGCAGGGAGGGCAGGGCAGGGGCTGGGAAAAGAGCCCTTGCAAAGGCAGGGAGAGGGGAGCAGCTCTGAGAGCCCCATGGGGACATGTCTGGGGACAGCCCCCAAACTCCTCCCTTCTGGCAAGGCGGGAAATGCAAAACATCCCACCAAGCTGCTGGGTTCCCTCAGCTGGAGCTCCTTGGGACACTCAGGGGAAACACAAAACCTCCAGCAGCCCCCAGCATGCCCCAAATCCCTGGGGAGCAGCACAGAGCTGCTTTTGCTTGCAGTGAAATGCCCTGGGATGGAATCCCCAGGCACCCCAAACCCACCAGGCAGCTGCTGGAGCCCCAGGGCAGTGCCAGAGCCCTGCAGGGGTGTGTGGGGAGGCACTGGGGGGCACTGGGAGACACTGGGGAGGCACTGGGTGACACTGGGAGGCACTGGGGAGGCACTGGGTGACACTGGGAGGCACTGGGGGGCACTGGGGAGGCAATGGGTGACACTGGGGAGGCAATGGGTGACACTGGGGAGGCACTGGGAGACACTAAGTGACACTGGGGAGGCACTGGGGTGACACCGAGTGACACTGAGTGACACTGGGAGGCACTGGGTGACATTGAGGTGACACTGGGGAGGCACTGGGTGGCACTGGGGTGACACTGGGAGGCACTGGGGTGACACTAAGTGACACTGAATGACACTGGGGAGGCACTGGGGAGGCACTAGGTGACACTGGGAAGCACTGGGTGACACTGGGGAGGCACTGGGTGACACTAGGTGACACTGGGTGACACCTGCACTGCTGCAGCACCCTTTGCAGCACCTCTGGAACTCCCAAAGCACAGCCCAGCCCTCCACACATGCACAATCCTGATTTTCTGTGCTTTAGAACCTGCTCCTCCCGAGCATCTCCATAAAGATTTTAAACATCAACTTGATTCCTGTAACACTGGGGGAAGAGTCCTATTAAAATTAAAGTTACTTTGATGATAAATTTTAATTAGTACTATCCACAAAATACTAAAATAATCTGATGGAGGAGGAGGTGAATTCCAGCTGAAGCAGCAGAACATGTAAATCCTCAGCCTGATTTACAGATCCTGGAAGCAAATCTGGAGCACTTCCCTCAGCCTTTCATGCAATATTTTTTATTTTCCTCCAGAAAAGCTGCACTGCCAAGGAGCCATCTCTTTTTTTGGGTAGATCTTTGTTAATTACTAGGATGGAACTTTGCTCCTAATTGAGCAGCCAGCCAACAGACCAGCTTGGGGATGCACTGCAATCTGAGTTACAGCAGGTGAAAACAAAGGGATTCTTCCTCAAAAAGAAATAACAGCATTTCACCAATGGTAGAAGGAAAAATGGAAACACTTGTTACCTACCAAAACATGGAGTTCACTGTTGTGTTTCCCCTGCCACAGCTGAAGGCATCACTAACACCTACAACAGAGCAGAGAGCTGCACTTGCACATTAAATGTCTAAAGACAGGGGCAGGGACGGGGCAGGTTCCATCATCAGCACCTTCCAGGCAGGCACAGAACCTCAGCCCACGGAAAATCCCTTTCCACAGCCAATAATTCAATGTGGGGCAAACATTTACTGGGGAGGAAGGGAGCAGAACCCCCAGGGCTGGGGAGGGGGCACTCAGAGCTGAGTGTTCACACATGAGAGGAATGTTGGATTTGTCTTTACAAACCAGCTCTGGGTAGATAAAACCAGCACTGAGATAAAAGAAACAATGGGATGGATCACACTGATTGATGAATCGGAAAAATATTTTTGCCTTTACAAACAAACTGTAGGTTTGCTGATAAATGAAATTGGATATTGGAA
>JANRMJ010000020.1:814943-832395 GCA_025584955.1 Alethe diademata
ATCTAAACCTTTTACTTACTAAAAGCATTAGAGCTCACACTAAAACTTACTGATTTACTTATCTTAAAACTTAAACTTACACCTCTACCTTTTGTGTGAGTGGCTTAATGTACTTCAATCCATCCACAGGCTTTAATTCAACCCCTGCACTCTGATTTCTCTCAAGAATTCAGAGAATCTCCCGACTCACTGACTCCAACAGGCTTTCCTTGATCAGTGCACATCCCACCCAAACACTCCTGATTTTATTCATGTCACAGGGCAAGAGGTGGGATGTAACTCCAGGGGTACCAGAAAACACCTCAGAGCCAGTGACTGCAGCACAGAGCTGCTCCCAAACTCGCTGTTTTCTCAGCAAATCGAGCATCTGAAACCCAGAGCTGAGCCCCTCCTCCCTGTCAGATCACTTCTTCCCCCTGCACTAAATTACAGATGTTAGACAGTTCTGGGAGAGGAGTGTTAATTATTAACAGGAATTACCTGAATTGATTCGCAATTACAGAATATTATTTTCTATTACACTACAGTAGGACTGCAGGAATTCCATTAAACCCAGAATGAGGACCATCAATTCCCATTAGGACACGTGGGAACTGAGCACATGATGTCTGTGTTGCAGCCAGTGATCTGCACCATCCATCCCCACGAGTTCCCCGTGCCCTGGGCTGGGCTGGCCCCATGGCCTGGCCCCATTCTGGGCTCCCAGCTCCACCAAAAACCACTTTTTTACCAGCACAGCCGCTGCACAGCAGCGCCCATGATCCCTTCCCCAAAACCTGGCCCATAAAAATCGACATTCTGGGTTCCTTAACAAAAAAGAGAGGAGAAAAAAAAGCCTCTTCAGGGCCTTTCCAAAGGCTTTTCTCATCACAGACATTCCAACAGGTGCCTAACACCACTCACTCATTCCCTGCATGGATATTGCTGCTCTGAGACTAGAACAGAGCATGCTACTAAACACTAAAATAGTCATTTATTTCTAAACTTTCTGCAGGAAAGTAAACATTGGATGTGAACAGGTTTTTTTTCCATCATCTTGAAGTGGGAAGAGACACAAACAGGGCCTTTTTCTACTCAGCAGGCCACATAAATCACACACAGGTGGTACAGCAGAAATATCCAGATGGTTATTCTTTTTTGGTAAGATTCCTTTTTTCTCCCTACCACTTGTGATTCTCATTTTGAAGCATTATTTTAATTTTTGAAGGGCTCTTTCAACACAAATTGGATTGAATCTACAGAGCAGCATCCCAAAGACACAGTTAATAGATTAAAGCCCAAATAAAGTGAGATACTCCTGCCAAAATGCAGTGGCAGAAATCTCCAATCTGGCTAGAGCAGGCAGCTTTTCAATAAATAAACGTTATTATTGCTGATAAAGATGTGATGCTATCTCCAGCTCAGCCAGTCCCTGTGACTCCAGGCACTCAGAGCATCAATAAAAGCCACAGCTCTGTCCAGGGGGAATTTTTGTCCTCAGAGAGGATCCCAGAGGATCCAGGTGAGATCTCCTCCCTCCAGGTGCTGCATCCAAACTGGGACCAGCCCCAAATCCTGCCCAGAACCCTTTCACTGCTCACACTCTGCTTCTCCTCTCTTGAGCAATTCATTCCCTGTCCCTGTGTAGGAAGAAGAGGTTTCTGATGGCCTGGAGCAGATGGTGGGATCTGCACGTCCTGTTCCAGCCCAGCTCCCTGGGACAGGCAGGGAGCAGGACAGGGATTTCTGCTGCCCTGGAGCTCTTCCCTCCTTCCACTGCTGCCTCTCCCTGCTCTCTCAGGCCACAGCCATTCCCTGTGAGCACATCAATCCCGGATTTCCACACTTCTTGTGCCTTTGGATAGTTAACAATCATTTGGGATCATGGTTTGATGAACCTGGAGATCTCAATTTGGATTTCCCTCAATCTGACCAAGCCTGGCCCAACCCAGGCAAACTGGAGGGGACACTGAGAACTGGGGCACTGAAGGGAAAGGAGCCAAGAACAGGTCACAGCTACACTGAGAAGCACTTGGAAGGCAAAAAGCCAAAGGAAAGATGATAAATGAGTGAATAAATAAATAAATGAGCTGCTCTGAGTCAGTCAGGTTTGCTGGAATGGAGCAGTGGCTCTGGATGGGTGATCCTTGCTCTACTGAGCCTGGCATGCTGTTCATGGAAATGCAACTTGAACCCATGGAGAGGTCAGGCCTGAACACACCAAGCCCAGACTGCTCCCCAGGGGGAAGGGGCTGACACTAAACTGAGTGAAATCCCCAGTGATGGGGGAAGAATAAAGCAGCAGTGCCTCAGGGACAGGCTCAGTGCCAGAGCAGAGTCTGGGAGGGCACGAGGAGGAGCCACGAGGAGGGAGAGCAGAACTAAGTGCAAAACCTCACCAATTTAAAGAGCTGCAGTTTGAGAACCCCCTGAACCTATTCTGTGTATTACCCTAAAACCCCACACAT
Source organism: Alethe diademata (assembly GCA_025584955.1). Taxonomy (NCBI): domain Eukaryota; kingdom Metazoa; phylum Chordata; class Aves; order Passeriformes; family Muscicapidae; genus Alethe; species Alethe diademata. Next base: position 817,391 of record JANRMJ010000020.1, read on the forward strand.
CTGGAATTCCTGGGGGAGCAGGCTCTACACACAGGATGGGAGATCCATTTACAGATTTGAGATCTCTATTCTACAGAACTCCAACATATTTTCCCACAATGCACTAACCCCAGAAACTTTTAAAATCCCTTAGAAAAACATCACTTTCTGCTACAGAAAGTTTCAGCCAACTCAGGCCTTAGTGATCATCTAACCTTGAGAAATTGCATCTTTTTTTGGATGGATTGTAATAACTTCTGAGTGACATATCTGATCCACTCAGAAATGTCTGGGAATTAAGCAGGCATCAGTAGGCAGAGTCCAATTGATTTTGGAGAAAGCCAGGAAAGAGCAGAGTAAATGAGGCACATATTACTCTCTTTATCTGGTTAGCAGATTAATTTCCTCCAGCATCTCTGTAATCATTTATAAATAGCTGATGGCAGCTTTAGGAAATAAAAAGAAAAGAAAAATCTGTTCAAATTGACATCTCAAAGCCTCACTGCCCATGGAGAGAAACTTAATGGGATGAGAGCATGGGCTGAGAGTGCTCTCATGGAATCATTTCAGTGGGAAAAGATCCCCAAGATCTTTGTGGTGGATCCCCCAAATCCTTTGGGGCATCCAGTGAGAATGCAGGGGCTCCTCTCTGGGAGCCCAGAACAGGAGCTGCCTCCTCCTGTTTTCCCAGTGTTACTGCCCAGCCTGCCTTCCCTGCCCTGACACAGACCTTTCCTGGGCAGTCTGGTCCTCAGCAAAGAGAAATAACTGAAATCCTCTCTGGCTGCCTGGTGTGAATTAACCCTTGAGGCAAAGCATCTGTTTATGCAACATGAAAGTGACACTGAACAGAAAATGCTTCCTGCAGGGAGTGATAAAGCACAAGGAGCCTTCCCACTCCACACTGTTGAAAAACCACCCAGCACTGAGAGCTGGTGTCATTCGTGTTGGCTCCAATATGTTTTCCTGCCACAGGAATGTGTTCTTCCAAAGGGGAATCTTGCACGGAAATTCCCTATTCCACAGCAACACTGCAGCAGAGATTCAGTGCCACACCAGAAAAACGAGTTCCCCTTTCTGAGGTTCTTGATCACAACTGCACCTTCCCAAAGCTCCCTTCCCACCTAACACCGATCATTAACACGTTATTTATTTGTTATTTACCACTTGCCCTCATGAATCCACATGCTCTGAACAACCTGGAGCTCATCTCACTGCCCCTGCTGGCAGAGGCCTCTCCCCAGAACCTAAACACCAAGAATGATCTGCTAATGGCTTTATGGGGTTAATTAACTGTTTCTTTTTCGAGATAACAGAACTTGCAATGAGGGACATTATCTTCAGTGCTACCTCTGCAAATGGAGAATACAGGATAATTGGTACTGCCTGCTATTGCCCATTATGCACAGAATTAAGGCAGGGAATTTACACACAGTGATTACCATTGGTGTTTTATGGCCCCCCATTCTTCTAATGGATTGCAGTTCACACAATGGATGTACAAGAAAACTGCTTTGTGTCTTCTCCTGAAGTGACTATTCTGCTGCAGTGCCCCATCTTTAGCCCTGAGGGTTTCTCTGCTGATAAGGAGCCCACGTCTCTCCCGAACCTGGGGAAAGCATTAACTGCACTCTGCATCATCCTGAAGCCTCAAGGAACATCCAACAGGATATAAAGTGATGCTCTATCAATTTGGGAGGGCGCAGAGGTTATGAAATGCCTCAGACTTCATTCGAGCTGAAACCCTTGGAAGGGCCTGGAATGCTCCAGGCCGGAGATGCTGACAAGCAAATCAGGTCACAAACCCCAAAACAACCTACAGGAAACCAACAACAAACTTGTTTTGCTGCTAAGAGCAGTGGGAAGTGCACCAGCACCTGGATTTTACTGCAGGAAGGAATTTGGTGCTGTGGCTGCAGTTTCTGGTGTCCCTCTGAGGACCCTGAGCCTCCTGCCATGGAATTCTCCACGGATTGGGGTCGGAAGGGACCCTACAGTTCATCCCATGGCACCCCTGCCATGGCAGGGACACTTTCCTCTGTCCCAGGTGCTCCCAGCCTCATCCAGCCTGGCCTTGGGCACTGCCAGGGACCCAGGGACAGCCACAGAAATCTGAGTTTGCTTGCAAAGCCTCCAAGCTGGGCTATTGCTCAGCAAATCCTGAAAACCCAAACTAACACTAAAAGGGGAAAAAAACCCCGTGATGGCCTCGGTGCCACTGCTGGTGGCAGCCAGGGCATTGTCCCTGTGAGGAGCCCTCCCTGCACTCCCTGCCCAGGGCTGGCTGGGGTGTCCCCTGGGCTCAGCTGGGGACTGCAGGGATGTGCCTTTGTCCCCTCAGCACTCAGCTCCTCTCCTGCCAAGCAGCCTCCCTTGGCACCAAACCAAACCCAGCCGAGCAGGTGAGGCTGCTGCTTGCTCCAGGAATACATTCCACTTGTGCACTTCCTTTTCCATAAAAAGCAACAACATGAGACTTGACTGGGATGTTTTTCCAGCAGAAAGATGAGTGGTCACACTTGGTCTAATTCAGCAGAGTTTTCCAGCATTATCCATCACTGCAGGATCTGCCTTCCCTTCTTTTTTTGGACACCAAGAGACAAGCCCAGCCCACCTGTGCAGGCTGGGCAGGATCCACCCTGCTCCTGCTCTGCTCCAGCCAAAGGAATTCCTTCCCACCTCCCCTCTGTGGGTGCCAGGGCTGACCATTCCAGAGCTGCCAAGCCCTGCTGTCATCTGGAAAAGCTTTTCTTTATAAACCAAGAGGCTGCAGCTCCTCACACCACAGGGGTGACCCAGGGCCTCCCCCACCCTCCCAGGGAAGAAATCCTCCCCCCTACCCAACCTAAATTCTCCCTGTGTTTATTCCTCTGTGCTCAAACCCCAAGCAGATGTCACCACCTCCTCCCTTTATCCTCACACACACAAAGTGTGTGTGAGACACAGCAAGTTCTGTTCAGGATATTGCCCCATCCTGGGAAATTGTTACAAATAATTTCTGAGCAAAACCGAGCCAGATATGTGGCATTTTCTGTACTCCTCCCTTCACAGAAAGCTCTCTGCGTTCTGCTCATCCTTGTCTCCCAATGATAAAGATGGCAATGAAGCTACAAAATAAGCTGAGTGCATTGTAACTAAAGCTAAAGGGTCCCAAATTAAATACGAGCAGTGTACAATTTAATCTGTTTTCCTTTTTCCTACAACTCATTAAAAAAAAATCTTAAATTGTGCTTCTGCAGTTTAAGACATCAGCAAATTCTCTAATTGCTTTCCAGAACCATTGTTATTTTATGAAGGGACTCTCCATCCTCCATGTTCTACAGCTGGAAAATTAAATTACCCTTTGCAGGCAACGTGCACAGGAGCCACAGGCACATTTCTGAAGAGACACTGGGATTTTGGGCAGGAACTGTTCCCTGGCAGGGTGGGAGCTCAGCCTCCACCCAGCCACGTTCATTCCCCTCACCAGAGCTTTTTTCCACCCACTTTGGGGCAGGCAGCACATCAGGTCTGTGGACTCCCCTGGAGCAGCCTGGTTCTGCTTTTTGATCATTGCTTATTTCCCCCCTTACACACCTGCTAATCTCCCCAAACTCCTTTCTGTTTTAATCACATATCAAAGCCTGCCTGGACAATGCCCCATGCTGTCCCTCTGCCTTGGTGCATGATTAACTCATGGTGACAGCTCCCTCTTCCACAAACTTCTGTCTCCTCTTTGAGTCTGCCCAACAAATAACAGCAATTAAAGCTGCCCTTAATTAATACATTGGTCTCATGAATTTCCTGCCCCATTCTCCGGATCAGTATTTCCACACCTGTCCCATGAATTAACACCTGTCAGTTCATTGATATCAGCATTATTTTATAAACAGAAGTTTAGGGAAATAGGCACAAACTCAAGTGCGTCATTGCAAAGCTCGGCAGAAAATTCCTTGATCAGATCCTTATAAATCCTCCTCTGTGCTGCCATAGATTCATTTGGGGTTTGTGCTAATTCACTGCAGAGTCCTGTAATCCCTTGTCATAAATATGAAGGATTTCACCCAGCCTATTAACCTGCAGAATTACAGATTGCCAGGGAGTAAATCATCCCCCTTTTCCAGACACAGCAACAAAAGGTTGAGAAAAATTACTCATTCATTTCTATAATCCTTTAATTCTCGTAGATGTTCCTCTGGAAATTGATTTAAATTGATGAGTCACAGGGCACGATTGGTGTAAATTTTTCAAGCTGAAGACGCTGATTTCGATGGAGTGATCTCAGCATCCAGCCCTGTGCCTGCCACAGCTCATCCCTCTGCCAGCCCTGACACTGGAAATTCAGATCCAGCTCCTGGCTGGCAGAGCAAGTGGGATTTAATTAGATGGAGCATGACCTGTCCTGACACTTATTTTTCTGTGGCTCAGGCGGATGGGAAGGGCAAGGCAGAGGCAGAAATTCACCTTCTGCAGGTGTCAGTGGCTCTGTGCCTGTCACACATTCCAGGGACAGCATTCAGCCCGAGATCCCACAGAATTCCCCCGTGGGGCAGCCCCAGGACCCCAGGCCACCACACAGAGCACCTCATGCAGCTCCAGGCTGACCCCACAACGAGCACCTGAAAGGACTCAGCATTAGCCACAGCAGGAAAGCATTCCCCAGCTCTTCACATCCTCTGCCCTGTCGAAATAATCCCCGGAGATTTTATCCTGCTCTGGGTTATTGCTGGGCAGCTGCTTCCCAAGAGATATTTGCCTGATATAATTCACACAAGGATGAACAAAACTAACCCCCTGACTCGATCATAATGACTCTTTCCCTTGTTCTGTGGCTAGACAGGATCTAAATTTCAGAAAAGATGATGAAAAGCTACCAGCTTAGCCTGAAAAATCTCTCTCACAGAGCCAGAAGACTGTCACCAATCATGTATTTGTCAGTGCCACATGAAGTCACCACCCTCTGCTGCTGGGAGTGGACTCACAGCCCGTGCCACACAAATACCCACACAGCTCTAAAAATGCCTGAAAAGTGCCTCAGACCTCATCTGGCCCAGCTTTAGTTTAGAGTGGTTCTATCATCCAACACCAGTAGAGCACATGAATCCCACGTGCCGGCCAGGATGTCCCTGTGCCCCTGGGGACAGCACAGCAGGGAAAGGGGACAAATGCAGCCCCCACAAGCTGTGAGAAAATCAGGTTATTGCTACAGAGATCACTGGCACTGCCACGCAGGGGGATTTAGAATTCACATTAAGTTTTTATTCCAGATGTTGCTGGAATATTCAACCCCTGGCATTCAGTGTTTGCACACCACAGCTGCCTGTGGCACCTCCAGGCACTGACCACGATTTTCTGGCTAAAAGCCCAGGAGCCTTTAAGTCCAGAATTCTCCCTGAGTGTGCAAAACACTTCTCTCAAGCTGTGAACTCCCCAGCACAGCTCCAGCTCCCATTAGCTGAAACACAGCCTGTAATTACCCCCAGCAATAACTGCCTTCTGCAAGGGAATCTCTTCCAATTTTAGTTTGTCCCTGTGCTGAAAACAAATTCATCATCAGGTGGACAGGAGCAGTGAAATTTCAATTAAATGTGCAATAAATTTCATTTTATTCCTTCAGCACAAGTTTAGCAGAAGGAGCTGCCACAAGTCCTGAGAGGCAGAGGCAGATGAGCTTCAAGGTGGGAAGGTCTGGTCTCTACCAGACCTGGAAATGCCATCAGTAAATCAGACACGTGTGAATTCAGGCCTGCCCTGCTCTCACTAACAGTGAAATCCCAAAATGCTCAAGGGGCGCCTGGAGGCTGAGCCAGGCAAGTCCTGCTGAAACCCGAGTGAGCACGGGTTCTGCCATGCCAGCAGCCACAGTCCATCTGGAATGTGACCTCTGGAATGTCCCAGCCGCGCCCTGTCCCCACCCTGAGCACCGAGTGCCACCTGCAGCCCTGCCTGTGCACCCCAAAGCTCCCTGGGCAGTGCCAGGGCTGCCCAGCCTCCAGCAGAGAGCTCCTGACAGCCATGGCTCACCTGAGGAGCAGGTCACAGCCAGACAAATATAGGAATATAAATAAAAATAAAATAGAAATGGAGGACAGCAACCCAGCTGGAACACGAGGGGACCTGATGTGACAGCCACGGCCAGCCTCAGCAGGAGGAGCTGCAGTGACTGCCCCAGAATCAGGGTCCCTCTTGCTCCCCTGGACACGGTTTGGGGTGATCCCTGCAGCCCCACAGGGGTTTTCACCCAGAGCTGGTGCCCCACAGCCTCCTCCTCCCTGGGGACACTGGTGGCAGCTGTGAGAGGAGCCAGCTCAGCTGGGCACAGCAGGGACATTTGAGCAGGAGGGGCTGGGGGAGCCCTGGGGCAGCCCTCACACCCTGCCCTGGTGAAACCTGCCAGCAATGGGAGTGTTTGCCAGCAATCCTGCCCAAAATGCAGCCTTGCTCCCACCAACACCTGGCTGCACACACTGAGACCCCGGCAGAGCCAAGGCTCCCCTCCAGGAGCTCAAGGAGGGATATTCCACCAGCCCAAAGCCCTGTGCACTTTAATTCCCCCTGGGAATGACACTGGGATGGTGACACTGGGATGGTGACACTGGGAGCTCAGTGGCACACACAGCTCCTGTCAGCTCTGCCCTGGCTGCAGCTCCACAGCCAGGGGAGCAGCCCAGCCCTCCCAACCCTCCTCATTAACAATCTACTATATTAACATTTAATAACATGGCCTGAGATTCACACAGCTCCTGGGGGGAGCAGCAGAGCACACTCCCCAGCACTCCTGATCTCCCAGTCTCTGATTTCACGGGCAAGGAGGAGATGATGGAGTGTCCAGTGCTGGAGTCAGTTAGAGTGGAAGTCACTCTGAGTCACTTTTCCGTAACGTTACTCTAAATCAATAAAGTTCTTCTCAAAAATGATCTTTCCAAGGCGGATAGTCTGAACCATGTCTGCCCTGAGATCTCATGAAAGCAATACACGAGTGCGCTGTGCATCCGAAACCACGGCTCTCAGATGAAACTCCAGCACAAAATGGAAATTATAAACTTCCTGATTGAAATTAAAATTGCTTGCCTTAAATCCTGCTCACAAAACCCTGCCAGCATCACAGCGAAATTGCTCCACGTGTTAAAATTGCTGCCAGGATGCAAACCCAGCTGGCAGCACCCAAGCACCCATCCCTGGCTGCCCACCCTGAGCAGAGACAGCAGCTCCCCTCTGCAAAAATCTGATTTATCCAGTGAGGCTGGCTGGAGGGACAGCAAGCAGGCAAAAGGCAGAAAGAGGAGGGACAGGAAGAGAGACTCAGTGCTGGACAGAGCTCCTGAATTTAGTTTATCACCAGCAACAACAGAAGCTTTCCTCAGAGCTGCCCCCAGAGCAGAGGACCCCTTGTCACTCTGCTGCCACCAGGGAATTGCTTTTCCAGGCAGCACAGCCCCATTTAGCACTCAGCCTGCAGGAAGGATAATGCAAACAGACTTCACTGCTACAACTGACTGACTGGGAGGACACAATTCTCAATAAATCTAATATTTCCAAGTGCTCTTCCTGCCAAAGCAGCACTTTGGATTTGTGTTGCTTACAGAAGTGATGCAATAATGCATTTTAGATCTAATAGTCTCTCCAGCAGAGGCACCTCGGAGTGCTTTGCCAACACTAAAGAGCTACAGTGCAGGGCAGGAGAGGCTCAGATTGCTTCCCCAAACTGAGACAGCACAGCTCCCCTCAGGCTGAGGGAACAGCTCCCAACGCCCACCTGCCACCCCACATCAAAAACCACAGCACTCCCAGGGAAACTCGTGCAGGGAGCTGAGACTCCAGCAAACACAGGCACCCCTCAGAGAGCAGCCCTGGGTGACTCCTGGGGTGGTGTGAGGGATTACAGCAAAGCCTGGGCTTTAAAAGCCTCCCTGGCTCTGCTGGTTTGCTGTGGAGATGTGAAATCCCCAGCCCCAGAGCTCTGAACATCTCCTGCTCCTTCTGTTAGGAACAAGTTCCTAAGTTTGTTCGGTTTCCGTGTTAAGGGTTAATGCTAAATTTCAAGCCCTACTCTGTTGTGGCTCTTAATAAATGTTAATTTATTGAAATGTTTATTTAATTTATTAATATAATAATTGTTAATGTTAAATTATTGGCCTCACTCTGTTTTGGTCCCCAATTGCCTTACCCATATGCCCTTCCCCTCCCATCAGGTAATGCCTCCACTGCTTCCCTAAAACAGTGCCTGTGACTGGGAGAAAAGTGATGTCAGCAAACCATATATGAATGAAGAGGGACACAAAGGACCTTGGGACACTATTCAGAGTTAAAAACCCCCAAAACAACGAGCCCAAATGACATCTAGAACTGAGAATAGTGTTCCCAGGTCGAGAAAACAGCGAAAAGAACAAATTTATCATCCCGAGCTGCTTTGGCCCATCACCACAACCAAACAGCACTCAGCTAAAATGACACCCCCTGACAACAAGCCAGCTTTGATTTTCTTGGGATTTTCACAAGGACAGAAGCCCCAGCTCTGCCTACAGACAAAGCTGCTCTCATCCTCCTCCTCCTCCATCGGGAGCAGAAGCGGCACGACCCCTCGAGCTTCCCACCCAGAGCGGATTTCCAACAAAGGCCTTGCACAGGAGCTGATCTCTTGGCCCACTTTATTTCTCACCCACAGCACTCAGGACATGCAGGGATGCCAAAAGCAGCAAGAGCTGCCCCAGCTGAGAGCCCTGCAGGAGGGAGGAGGGCAGGGGCTGGGCAGGAGCTGGGTGAGCTGGGGTCAGGGACAGGCAGACCCCAAACCAAACCAAACCCATCCCTGTTGGTCTGTTCTGGCTCTGAGTGCACAGAATGACTCCTCCAGGCTGGCACACACAGCAGCCCTGGCTCTGACAGGCTCTGGGGCCAGGATCCCATCCCAGGGAGGGTGGAAGGAGCTCAGCTTCGGTGCTGCCTGAGCAGCTCCTGGCCCTGCAGGGCCAAGGAATGAAGGATGGGCTGAATCTACAGCTGTTGCCTCAAGCACTGCACAGCAGGCAGAGTTATGTGACACTTTATCATCAGTATGGATTCCACAGAGCCAGAAACTCGGGATGGCCAAAAAATAATCTGCCATTCATCAGGAGTGCTCCAGGAGGCAGAGCAGCCAGGAGAAGCACAATGATTTTTGATGTTCATTGACTCTCATGCAGCTCCTCAGCTCAAAGGAAGAATGGCTCCTTATTCTTTTTGATTTCTGGATCACAAACACCTTCCTCAGAAACTCCACCTGCAAGAGCTGCAGTTTTGCTTTGTCCCCTGCTCCACCTGACTTCCCCCTCACTTTTAAGTATAACAGATTTTTTTTTCCTCCATCTATAAAAATAATATTGGCAGCAACATCTGACCAGAGCTCTTGGCTGCTTTTCCTCACAAATTGCTGTGACTCCAGGGTACTTGTGCTCCTGCCAGAGCTGAGTCCCAGCAGCTCCTGGGCTGCAGGACCAACACCTCAAACACTGATGTCAAACACTGTCACATCTTTATTTCTGGCACATCAGAGATCACATTTCTATCGCTGTCTCCAAAACTTTCAGAGGTTTTATAGCCAACAAAGCAGTGATAATCTACATGGATGATCAGTATCCTCCTAATGAAAGTCATTCCAAGCTTTAGCTATAAAAGATGCAAAAATCAGTGTGCTCACACTGCAGGAGTTTCAATAACTAAATTTATTTCTTTCTCTCTAACACTTAACCTTGGGAATGTACTGCTGCCACTAATGACTGCAAGAGAGAAGGAAAGAGTTTTAATCTGAATGATCATGCTCCCTGTGTTGCCTGGAGAAATGGATTGAAGAAGTTTACAGGAATTGCTGGATTGTTTGTTTGGCTCCATCCCAGAGGAGTGCTGGGAGCCACCCTGGCCCCTCCCTGGTGTGTCAGGGATGCCACCACAGCATTAAAGGCCAGGGAAAACCTTGCTGGCTGTTTGGGATGAGACAAATACCTCCCTAAAATTCCAAGTCCCACTGATGGGTATGAGGGAGCTTTAAAATTTCACAATCAAAGGTGCATCCTGCTTTTTTTCGTCGTTCCACAGAAATACAAAATCCAGGGGAAGCTGTGCCCAGTGCCAGAGGAGCTTGGTAAATACAGGCCTGAAAGACTGGTGGTGCTTTGATCACTGCTTCCCTTATCAGCCCCCGGCTGGAATTACAGCCTAAGCTCCTTACAGGGAGCTTTTCACTGCCCTGCATTCTGCAAGAGCTGCTGCAGGTCTTAGAGAAAGGTTTAATCCTCAGACCACTGAGAAAGGCAGTGCCACTGGCCCCGTCCCTTGCTTCAGAAGGTAGAATCCTGGTGAATAAAGGAACTGCACTTGGCTGAGCCTGGGCATGATCCTGGCTCCTGGGGCACACAGGTACTGCCCAACAGCAGCAATGCGCTGCAGTAATTAACTCTGCTGCAGTAATTAGCCTCGGGGCTGGTTCTCCCATGCCCAAGGGGAGTCAGACCCTTTCCAGGGCCCAGTGTGGTGGCACAGGTGCCAGGCTCAGTCCCAGGCTGTGCTGCTCACCCCAAACCCAGCCTGAGCCTGCCAGCCCTGCCAGGTTCAGGCCCCACAGCTCCAGCCCTGCCACAAGAGCTGAGCTGCAGCCCAGCCTGGGAAGTTTGCAGCCAGTTCCACTAATTAGATAATACATTACAATGAGGGCACTGTTTCACTCCTGACACTTCATTCTCCCTCTGCACAGCCACATTTCCCTCAGTAGCCAGCATCACTCAGCACGGTGAAGGGCAATTTGATGCCAAGGAAATCAGGAGTGAGAGAGGCACATAAAGCACAAAGAGGCACATTAGGAGCGGGGAGAGCCTATTTCTTAATATTTCCTTCCTTCTTATCTCGCCAATGACATTAGCTTGGGCAGGCAGAGGGCTCCATAAAACATCTAATAAACAATTAGGAGCAGCAAAGCCTCTCTCAGCCATTTGTCTGCAGCTCTGTGCTGGGTGGCTCCAGCAATGTGTGGAATGTGTCTGTGGAACTGTCCCAGCTGCTCCAAACCCCAATGTCCAGCCTGGCCCTGGACACTGCCAGGGCTCCAGGAGCAGCCACAGCTGCTCTGGGAACCCCATCAGGAACTCCTTCCCAATATCTAAATTCAATCTGACTTAGAAAACCTGTGCTGGGAGCTGAACAGTGATCTCCAGCCATTTATTTAACTGGATTCTTCAGGCTCCACATACACAGGACTCACTCAAATGAACAACTACATAAGGAAAACAAACCCAGACAAACTGCCCACATGTGGGCAAGAACCTCTTCAAATTGCCTGGGAAGAGCCTTAATTACAACAGTACTTGAGAAACACTTTCAAAGACAAAATTATATCTAAAATTAGTATTTTCCTTCACTGCCAGTGTCCCACAGTGGTGATTCTGAACAGGCACCTATGCACGAGGGATGGACACCACAGTGCCCAGCACTGGTGATGTTCACATCCTCACCCAGGCAATCCCCATCCCTGCTGAAAATGTAACAGCACCACGAAGGCAGAGCCATGGGACAGAGCAGCAAGCTCTCAAAAAGGACAAAACAATGGCACTCTCAGAATTTAAGTACACTGTGGGAGAGCTGTGTTCCCAAGGCTGGAGATGCTGGGAGTCTGGTAAGTTTGTGCTCTGTGCAGAAATGGTGGCTGCTGGGTCAGACTCGTGTCTTTATCTAGTGGGGACAGCACTCAGAGGGAGCTGTGCCCCTGGAACCAGCACAGGGCTCTGCCAGACTGGGCTGGAGCCGAGCTCAGGGGAGGACACCCATCCCCAACAATCCCAACAGGGGCTGACAGGAAACCCAGCATCCCTGCAAAGCAGGGTTTTACCCTCACCACTGCCAATTCCAGCCAGCCTTCACTTCTCCCCTGCTGCCCCAGCCCCACACAGAGCTGCTCCCCTGTGCCAGCCAGGGTGACTTTCTGCAGGCTGTCTCAGTGACTGAGTACACAACAGCAGCTGAAATCCAATTATGATCCACTCGGATCCCTGCCAGCCTGCAGATGAAGTTGCCAAATTACTGTCCATTAACTTTCATGTTTCCCACAGCCATCCAGCGTTCCCCCCAGCTCAGCCCCTTGCCAGGAAGTGTTCCAGTGCCAGCCTGCCCTGCCCAGCTCTCTCAGGGTGCTCTGGTGGCCCTGCACCCCTGCTGTCCCCTGGGTGCTGGCACACAGCGAGGCACAGCAAAGGAACTGCCTAATGCCAAAGGCTTGATTCCAAAACCCACTTCAGTCTAAAAATAACCCTTCCCTCAGCTCTCACAGTCCCAAAGGGAGCAGCTTCCACCACAGTATGCCCCAGAAATCAGAAATGCAGGGTGGTGTAAGTTCATGGGCAAAGCCATAGAGCCATTAAGGAAAAACCTTTTCTCCAGACACCATCCTTGGAAGGTTTGGGACTGAAATGGATAAATTCCCTGAGCAATGTGGAGCAGAGACTCCAGACCTTCCCACCTGAGTTATTCAGTGATTACAGCAACTTCTACTCGCAGCTCCCCTCTTTTCTTGCCTCCCACATCCCCTCCCCATTTAGGAAGCATCAGTGCACGTTTTCTCTCATGTGAGGTCCAGCTTGGCACACTTTTATCACTGCAGTGAGATCCAGTATCAGCCTTGCCAGGGGGTGGGGGAAAAAAGGTGAGAAAGATGCAGGAGAGTGGTGAAAAATGTGAGAGGCTTCCAGCCCAGCCACTAAGGAAATTTAAGTGGTCTGATGTCAAATCATCACCATTTCCGTGAGCAGCAGGCTGGCAGCTGATGGATGAGGATGCACAAGCATCTCTATTCCGCAGGCAGGAGAGGGACTGAGGCTAAAATATCACCGTGCTTGGTGTGACAGCCTCACTTAAAGTCACCAGGTTTGTCAGTGTTTTCCTTTGGAGGCCTGTGCCACACAAATTCAGTTATTCAGCCTGGGAAATTGCCTTTCAGTCATTCTGCCGAGCTGATTAATTAGGCTTCTTTAGACAAAACATCTGAGAAACACAGATCTATCACCTGATTTATTCACTCTGGGGAGAGTGACCCACCCCTGTGCTGGCACTTGTGCTTAGGTTAAGAGCTCTCCACACGAGGAGGAGGAGGGCAGGGCCATGAGCACTGAAATGAGGGGAATCCTGCTGCTGGGCACTGCAGAAATGTGGCAAGAAAAAGGTTTCACCGTGTAATTTCTGTCCCATTAAAAACAGCTTTTTCTCCCTGGGGGTCACTTCAATCCCAGCATTAGTTGCACATTTCCAGCACACAGAAAAGGCCTGCTGAAAACCCAGACTCCCATCAGCACATCCTCATTTACCTGGGAATTTTCTGCCTGGTACTTTTCCTGCCTGCAGGGGCAGAGGCTCACGGTGTGAGCGCGGTGCAGACGACATGTTTGCTCAGATAATACTGGGAATCTATAAATACCACTTGGAAATATCCTCTTTGATAACATCAGGCCAGATTTCAGGAGTTATTTACTCCAAACAGCAGCTAACCCTATAAATAATCCTGCCAACTGCTCCAGGATTTCCCCTGTGCCAGGGGATGATGGGTGGCAGAGCCAGGCCTGGGGAGGTCACAGTTCACCTGGTCCCCCATGGGTTTGTCACCACCTGTGCCCATGGGCAGCCTGGCACACACAGCCTGGGGGTTTGAGTTCTTGAGTGTTTCCACAGGAATTACACAAGTTTGGCTATTCAGAAACAGCCTCAGGCATCAAACCCAGAGGCTGCTCCAGCACAGGGGATGCAAAATCCCTTCCCTGCTTCCTTATCAAGGAGGGCCAGGGCTGGGGAGGAGGCAGACATGCTCCTGGCACTGAGCTCACCACACCCTCCTGGTACACCAGGGGCAAAACCATCTTTTATTCCAGCCCCATAGCTCTACAGTCATGGAATCCTTGAGGCTGGAAAAATTCTGCAAGATCCTGGCACTGCCAAGGCCACCACGGCCCCCTGTCCACATCCACAGAGCCCTGAAACCCCTCCAGGATGGGGACTCCACCCCAGGGACCAGGCTGAGAGCCCAGCAGACATCCCCTGATGCACACACAGCAGCCAAGAAGTGTCCCTGGCCATTCCCAGCCCCACACCACTGCTGGGGAGTGCAGAACCCAGACTCTCTGGGATTTGCAGCATCCCCTTCCTCTCATTTCCAGCTCTGCCCAAAGTAACAGCTCCTTCGGGGAGGATGCTCCTGGCAGGAATTCCAGGTCAGGCTCAGCGAGCCAAGGAAGGCAAGGACAAATCCTTGCTCCACATCCCTCCCTTTCCTGCTCAAGCTCAGCTCAGGACTCAGCAGTTTGGGAGCTCAGCAACCCCTCCAGGGAGGTGCCAGAGGCACACAAAGCTCAGTGGGCTCCTGTCCCCAAATCCAAACCCTGCAGGAGCTCAGCTCCCCCCAGCCACCACACTGCCATCAGTAATTATTGCAGTGACAGCTTCTCCTCGGCTTTGATGTTGCTTTTCTTGTAAAAAGAGCAGAGGGTGGAGTTGGGTTTCTGTTGTTTGTGCTTGAGAAAGACTCATTATAATGTGCTTAGGGATGTAGATGTTTTAAGGGGCTTTTCAAGTTGGTTTTTTTCCTTATTTTTCAGATTAATTTACTTGAAGGATCATCAGGGGACCAACCCACATGTGCATTTCACGCTGTATCGTTTGGTTTTGAACCAAAAGCAGGATTTAAACAAAACTGAGTGGGTTTTTGTGCTGAGCCACATTAACAGATGCAGCAGCTGAGGGCTGGATCCCAAGTCAGCCATGGATCTGCAAGGCAAAGCCTGCACCAACCCCTCCTGGGACCATGGAATATCCTGAGTGGGAAGGGACTGAGCTGAGCTGGAGCCAGGTGTGTCTGCTGAGCACAGTGTGATAATTGATAAAAGATTCGTGTTAAATCATAAAAGTATTGGGGTTTGTGCAAACCAGAATACTTAGGTCTGAAATGAAGCATGACACTAAAGAAAGGAAAATATAAGATTAAATTATTCTGTTTTACTAACAGTTTGCAAAGCAAGGCTTTCACACAGCCCAGTAGATTC